>OZ037768.1:2906740-3506740 GCA_964035545.1 Bugula neritina
ACATAGCGCATTATTTAAAATAGTTTCAAACATTTTGTTGGTAGTCTTTTTGATGTATCATACACCCTTAGTAAATTATATAATGTGTAGGAGCTCCTTACCAGATGGTACATAATCTTCATCTTCACTTTCATCGCTTTCATCAGAGTTTAACTTTTCATTGTCAGCGAGTTTATCATCAGCCATAGATGGTGACTAACCACTGTTCAGGAGTAAACAAATTAGCTGAGTAATCAATTAGATTGGTTCATGTCCATGTTAAAGTAATTCTCTAAGTTTATGATTAAACTTCAAGTTTAAAGTCATAAGTTGACATTCGAATTACCACAATTCGTTATTAGACTTGAAGCTAGCAAATTGCTTACTTATAATGATATTCAATATTGGTTATAGCTGATGGCTGATACTGTTTGAAAAAGCTAAAATTCAAATATTTAAACAGCTGCAGTTATCAGTGATAATACCAAGCATTTACGGTTCAGTGTTCAGTAATGGCATTTACATAGACTAATATCACTATCATACTGACTATCAGACTCAGTATCAGTATGAGTATCTGTGACAGTATGAGTATCAGTATCATACTGATACTCATACTGTGACTATGACTATGAGTATGCTAATAGTAATTGCTATTAGTTTATTTTTTCATTAATAATTATAATAATTTTCATTAAGCCTAGCTGATGACATTTACTTATTAATATTAGTTACTGCTTGTACTTATAGTTATTCACTTTATTATTATTATTACCTCAGTTGAGGTAGGACTTCCGCAGCAACTGGAAAGTCTATAGGGAAGCCTCTAGTGAAAACTTACATTGGACCAGGGTTAGCACTAGTTACAGCATTTGCTGTTTTGTAATTAGTTATTATATTCTCCGCGCATTTCACGAATTGTTCGTGGTAGAAAACTAGTGTGGAATAAGTTTTTCCTAGATGATATAGAGATAAGCTCTCCTCTGGCAGCTGCTCGAGTGGTTACAGTTACAAGTTCCCTGCCTTCAATTATTTCGTCATAGGCTCTGGATAGAGACTGGTGTTGATCCTCATTTTGAAGAATTCGGGTCAGCAAACACAGTCGATGATTTTTTCGTCTGTCTTCCAGCGACCGAAGTCCTAACTCATCCCTCGCCTCAGAAACACTGTCAGCACGTCCCTTCATATTGCTTATAAATCGTATGGCACTGTTCTGGACCAGCTCTATATCATGCACTTTACCCCTAGCCGCAGGATCCCAAACCACATCCGCATAATCGAGTATAGGCCTACATAGACTTGTATAAGCCAGTAGCTTAGCATCTTTTGGGGCATCATACATCAAATGCTTGATGCCGCCAAGAATTTTCCGGGACTTGGTACACTTGTTATTTATGTGTTGATCAAACTTTAGGTTTGACTGGATGGTTACCCCAAGGTATTTAGTGCTTTGTACCCACGCAAGGCATGTGGTACCGAGTTTGTAGTGTGATATAGGGGTTACCTTACCAAAATTAATTGCTTGGCATTTCTGTTCATTGAAGGGCATTTTCCATTTTAGAGACCACTCATATACAGCGTTAATGTTAGTTTGGAATAGTTCTGCATCCTTAGTGGTGTTCACAGTTTGGTAAAGTAGAGTGTCATCAGCATAGAGGCTGACTTTACATGACAACAAATCCGGAAGATCATTTATATAGCACAAAAACAGGATTGGGCCTAGCACAGATCCCTGCGGCACTCCTGAGGTTACTCGGCACTTTTGAGAGCTTGCCCCTCTAAGTACAACAGACTGCTGTCGGTCGGAAAGAAAATCGAGTATCCAGTTAAGGAGGTATCCATTTATACCCGGTATCTCTTGTAATTTTTGGAGCAACATAAGGTGAGGTACCTTGTCAAAAGCCTTTTTGAAATCCATAACTACTGCATGGGTAGTATGTCCTTC
Organism: Bugula neritina; assembly: GCA_964035545.1. Classification (NCBI taxonomy): domain Eukaryota; kingdom Metazoa; phylum Bryozoa; class Gymnolaemata; order Cheilostomatida; family Bugulidae; genus Bugula; species Bugula neritina. Next base: position 2,908,665 of record OZ037768.1, read on the forward strand.
ATCGGCTGCTTTTACTAGGTTATGGTAGGTAACACACAGTTGAGTTTGGCAGGACAGTCCTTTCCTAAAACCATGCTGTCGATGGTGAAGCACACTGTCAAGCTTTTCATTGAGGTGATGAAGCACGATGTGCTCCATCATTTTACAGGGAATACTTGTCAGGGATACGGGCCTAAAGTTGTTTGGAGATTCACTGTCCCCGCCTTTATGTATTGGTGTGACATTTGCAAGTTTCCACTGTTTTGGCAGTTTACCTGTGTCTAAGGAACTTTTGTAGATCAGAGCAAGACATCTAGCAGTACCCTCCAAGTCTATGAGCATGTCAGGCTTTCGAATTCCATCAGGTCCTGGCGATTTTCCATTTGGCAAATTTTGGATGTTTGGCAACCCCTTCTGGTGTAACATCAATAGAATCTTGGGCATCGGTTTCGATCCTTGAGAAGTCTTCTGCCATAAAGCCCAGCTGGAACTGACTCTGGAAAAAAGTGTTCAACAACTCAGCGCATTGGACAGGATCTCCCGTCACTATATTTTGATCGTCCTTCAGTACCAATAGCTCTTGTCTTTTGTTTTTGTCTGCTTTAAGCAGTTTAAAGAAAGGCTTTGAGTTCCCTCTTTTTAGTGGACGATATATTCTGTTTGTGTAAAAGGTTTTTCGTATTACTTCCAGCTCTTTCTTCCCGTCTCTTCTCAGTTTTTTGTACTGTTCACGATCAAAGCTATTTGAGCTGACTTTGGATCGCCTATGTGCCTTCCTTACTCTTTCTTTGATTTTCATAGCTTTTTTATTGAACCACTCTGGGACAGAGGGGTGGGGTGATTTCAGCTGCTTGATTGGGACGTGCTGACCAATACTTCTTTGTAAGTTTTCCGCGAAGAGATTCCACATTTCCTCTGGGTCCTCCAAAACTGCTAATGCCTCTGATGTTTTTTGCATATCTTCCTGAAATGCTTCTTGATTGGCTTTCTTGTACAGCCTGAAAGTTTGTGGTTTTCTCAGGGTAGCGGTGGTTGCACTTTGGACATGAGTAATGATCAATGAATGATCACTAAGACCTGGGCTTATGATCTCAGTGTCACATATAACGTTAGGCTGGTTGGTGCATATTAAGTCCAGCGTGTTACCAAGAAGGTGTGTTGATCCTTTTACCACTTGAGTCATTTTATGGCTATTTAGTACATTAAGAAAATTCTGATGAATCTTTTTGTATGGGGTCAAGGGCTTTACTGCTTTTGTATTCCAGTCAATCCCTGGAAAGTTCATATCTCCAACAAACAAAATAGTGTGCCTTTGATACTCTCTTTGTAGGTAATCCAAAATATCATTTATAACATCTGTGTTGGAGAGATGTACATAAGGTCTGTAGTAACAGCAGATGACCATTCGTGGTTGAATTTTCACTGCTACCACTTGATGATTATCATATTCATATTGATATTTATAATAGTTATTATAATTTATATCAATTGAAAATTAACATATGAATATTCGTAAGAATAATCATAGCCCATAGGATTCCGAGTAGGCAAAATTTATATTGATATTCACATTGGTTTTGTAATACATTATGATTATAAAAGTAAAACTCCAACTCAAACTGTATTTATTTTAAATCTTTATAATTATTGTTAGAGTTCATAGCTTTTGTACTTGTAGTAGTAACACTAACATACTAACATAGAAATTTGTTTTTTATAGTAATATACTATGATTATTGAATAAGTTAGTGTCAATTAAACATTGATAGTGATACTCGTACTGCCTTCCTTTGTCATGTTTACAGCTTATTACTAATACTTATTATGGGAAAAAAGAGCTATTGAAGGTAGTGAATTGTGGGCGTGAGTTAATATTACTGAACGATGTACCTGTGTTCTTTTACTGAGTAAGACACGCCTTTAACCCCGAGAAGGCGCTATATATATTATACCTTTCAGACATGCTGTTTCCGGATTAGCTATATAGCAAGGTTTTCATCACTAGACTAATGATTAGGTAGCCGTGAATAATGGTCATTCATGCTCAATATAAACTTATAATAAAGTTAGACTCTCAGACAGTGTGAGTGTAAATAATTTTATAGTTTCTTTTTGGACTGCTAGTTAACATGAACATCAGTATAACTGTAATTTAACATGAATATTTAAGATGTCTATTACATTTACTATTAGTATTATAATTACTATTACTATTACTATTACTATTAGTATTACTATTAGTATTACTATTAGTATTAGTATTAGTATAAGTATTACTATTCGTATTAGTATAACTTTAAGTATTACTCATTCATTGCTGTTGCATATTGATATTGATATTTATTTTTGTTAGATTTTTAAGCAGTAAATGTAATACTAATACAGTAATAGTTTTCAAAGATTGTGCTATTTGGGAGACTGTGTAACTTATCACTTACTATTCTCTTTAAGGTTGATTTGTTGGTGCTATGAGTAAGTGGCCACTCTTTCCTGCTAGGTGAGTTTCTATCAATGCAGGAAGTTTTCAAACTATAGGTACTGCTGACAAATTAGCAATATTTTATGACAGGTAACTACCATTTACAATAATAATAATGGTACTTACAAATGTTTTTTTATGAATGTCACACTTGGAATTGGTGTGAGAATTTCAGCCATGACCCCAATTAGTGTTGCTATTGTGAGACTTGTGAGATTTTATGGTTTATCCATGTTTATATTTAATATTGATGGTGACATGCTAATGCAGAGTGATTAACTCATCCTATTATTACTAGCATACATTATTATCTTTGAATATCATTTATTTACATTAGCATCAGTTATTTAAATGTGTGACTAATATATTTGTTAAAAGTCTAATTGAGATTTTCAACTGTAGGATATTCAGTAGTTGGCATTATGACTTCTCGAAATCAAATACTGGCAGCTTTGAAGCCAGGAGCTGGCATGAAAGAAGATTTCAATATGTTTTTGCATCATTTTGTTGAAAAGAAGACATTGAGGTTAGTATTTCAGTTGGTCAATATATTATTGTGTTGTTTCATGATTTCTATCTCATGCTTTATACTCTTAACATGTTTTGAGTAATCTTTTTTGTCATGATCTTTCCTAGATAAGTAACAATAGTGTCTCTATACCTAGTCAGTCATTTCCAGGAAACAGGATGTGAATAAAAATTTAATATTGTCTGATTGTTTAGAAAATGTTCCAATTTCTATAGCTTTTGAAAACCTTGATTAAAATTGTTATTTTTTAAAGGGGAGTAGGTTTTATCTTATAAACATGTGTTTGTAGATATGAGGACTTTGCTGAACTGTGGAAAGAGTTACGGATGCCATATTTATTCGCCGGTAGAGTTGACGCGGAGCTCAGAGAGGTTAGTTCGGTTTGAAGTGTCGGAAAGCCGAGTCATTCAGCACTGAATCTTGCAGTCGAATGAATATAGTTATCAATCAGATGTATACAGTGTTGTGTCGGGTGTCTTCATTTGCTGACGTGTTGTTACAGGGCGTTGTATTTGCCTGTTCGTGTGCTATTGCAATGTTCAATTCATCAAACAATATTCAGACCAAGATATGCGCTATCTACCTGCTCTACGCCACATACCAGACACAATGCCTGTATCCCAAAGCTAAGGTAAGCTCTTCATTTATACACAGTAATATCTGCACCTTGTGTGGATGGCAAAAACAGAGCTAACAGTAGTATACTTGAACCCAGCTTTATTTATACATGTAGAAAAACAATTCATCTCAGTAGCATGCAGTTGTTATAAATTTTTTTTATTTTGTTTCTGTAAAATAGTCAGCAATAAAAAATATTAAACTATGAATTGCCGTCATAAAACATTTCAAATGGACTCATGTTTTTTTAAAAGACGATGTAAATGTATTTAGTGGTTTCCATGTAGTCTGTATGATATGCTGTTTAAAGATCATATGTTGGTATTTATTTTCAGATTAGAGTTACTTCCCCTCAGTTTGTTGCTCTCTCGAACTTTGTTGATGAGATGGCTGCTGAGCAGCATTATGATTTCGTTTTTGTCTTTACGAGGCTTAGAATGGAAAGAGCATTTCTTTACGTTGCTACACCAACTATTGTGAGTGCATGTCAAGACTCAAGATGCTATACTATTAGGTGTTGAAAATGTAACTCTGTGTATTCTTGTAAATGATAAGTGTTAGAAAAGTTTGGTATTGATTTGTCATTTCATTTAATGTACTATCTAAGTTCTATTATACCAATTGTCATTCACAAGAAGATAGTGTGATAGACAGTTTTTGTTCCATTTTAAATATTTTGAATATTAAACTGTAATTGAGAAAAGAATTATTTTCTATGGAGTTGTCTTTCCATTCGAAGTATTGTAAATACTGAGTGTGTTTGTAAACTGATAGCAAGGTAGGCTGAAGAAGAACCAGGCAGATGTGAGCAAAGTGAGAGATCTGCTGCCCACGAGTATTGTCACCACTTTCTCTGACCTGTCCTTGGACCTGATAGAGGTGACTCATCCCCATATTACCTGCTCTCTCTCAGTATCCTACCTGCTCTCTCTCTCTCAGTATCCTACCTGCTCTCTCTCAGTATATTACCTGCTCTCTCTCAGTATATAACCTGCTCTCTCTCAGTATATTACCTGCTCTCTCTCAGTATCCTACCTGCTCTCTCTCAGTATCCTACCTGCTCTCTCTCTCTCAGTATCCTACCTGCTCTCTCTCTCAGTATCCTACCTGCTCTCTCTCAGTATATTACCTGCTCTCTCTCTCAGTATATTACCTGCTCTCTCTCAATATATTACCTGCTCTCTCTCAGTATATTACGTGCCCTCTCTCAGTATATCACCTGCTCTCCCTCAGTATATTACCTGCTCTCTCTATATTTTACCTGCTCTCTCTCTCTTAGTATATTACCTGCACAAAGTGTATCACCTCTTTCTCAGTTGACTGTTGAGAGATTTTCAAGTTATTTCCTTAACTCAAGTCTATATATTTGAAAGTATTTATGTATGATGGTTTATTAACATATTTTAGTAAAAGCCTTTTAGCTGTTCTCCCATAATGTAACTTCAATGTTTTCAGTAGAAAATTACTATTCCTTTGAGAAGTAACTAATTTTCCATTAGCTTAAATCACCTAAACTGGTCACCTAAACTCCAAGATCAGCATCATAAAGGATATAAACAAAAGACACAAGTTTTATCAGTTGATTTACTACCAACTCTCTTATTATTGACCCATTATAACACAACTGAGCTGTGTTCTAGGATCTGGCAGCTGTGAATGAAGAATACTATAGAGTAAAATGTGTAGCCACTAATCCTACCGAAACTTCTACATCTGAGGGTGTTGCTGTTCCCGCCACGTCACCTCATCCTTCAGTTGACTTGGCTAAGCCCGAGTTCATCAGAGATATCACCAGGTTAGAGCTGCAGGTTTACTTTGACGGGTTCTGTAGGTGTTACATGGGATACTGTAGGTGTTACATGGTATACTGCAGGTGTTACATGGTATACTGCAGGTGTTACATGGTATACTGTACGTGTTACATGGAATACTGCAGGTGTTACATGGTATACTGTGGGTGTTACATGGAATACTGTAGGTGTTACATGGTATACTGTGGGTGTTACATGGTATACTGTAGGTGTTACATGGAATACTGCAGGTGTTACATGGAATACTGTAGGTGTTACATGGTATACTGCAGGTGTTACATGGGATACTGTACGTGTTACATGGAATACTGTAGGTGGTACATGGGATACTGTAGGTGTTTCATGGGATACTGCAGGTACTACATGGGATACTGCAGGTGCTCCATGCTGCCATCTTTGTATCTTTGATGCTACAGGTTATGGAAAACAAGTATAGCTGATTGTAGATCTCTCAGTATTTTTTTATTTTAGACAACTTGCTCAGTTTGACAACTGGAGAAAAACTGGACAATTGAAGAAAAAGGTATTAGCAATCATGTTTTATATTGCAGTGTATGCTTTGTACATATTCAACACTTTCTAAATAATCAACAGTATGATACCTGATTAATATTGTACTAAGTAGAACTTTGAAGGTTTGAGAGAAAATCATAACTTGAAATTTAAAGTTGATGCTAAGTTATGAATTAGCTACTTGTACAGTAATATTTCATTCAGTTATGAGTTTCATATGGTTTGAAATGTTACTACTCTATGTAATATATATAGTTAAATTTTATCACTGTTTGCTGTCACTGTTTGCTGTCACATGCAGGTGTCCAGACGGAGGACAAGTGTCAGCGGTGTTACCACGTCTGAGTCAGAGGGAGATAATCTGTCCGACTCAGATTCTGCGCCAGACGTGCAGGAAAATGTGGGTGAGAAGAGGCGAAAGATCCGAGACAGGGCCTTTGGTTTCGTGGCAAGCGACAGGCGATCCACCCGTTACCGCAAGATGGTTTCTGGGTCTATAAAGTCACCGGATGAGGCGGCTGCATCTGCCAGGTCAGTCTACTAGTCTTCTTTTTGGTAAATGCTTCTAGTTTGGAAAAACTTTTCATGTAAAAGTTGCAGAAGTTGTATTTGAAGCTCAACACAGCTATTGTACTGAAATGCATGTCTTAGCTGGCTGTTGTCTCCGCAGTTAAAGTTAGGGATTGCATCACACTATTTGTTGTCTATATTCTTCCTGCAAGTTGTTTGTCTGCAGATGGGGGTGCTAACAGTTGTCTCGACGCGTTCAATCAAATCTGTCGGATGGCCCCAGTTCTTATTCATCAACTTTTACTCAACTGCTCTGACTTGACTGTAATTCTTCCATACCTCTACCTCTATCCTTGGCACTAATTACATCACTCACTAGCATTACTTACTCACTCACATTATATGACTCACTAGCATTACTTACTCACTCACATTATATGACTCACTAGCATTACTTACTCACTCACAGTATATGACTCACTAGTAGTATAGTTATACATGTTGCAGTGCCCAATCTCCCCCCAAAGCCACCAGAACTCAACGTAAACACAAACTCACTCTGCTAGAGATGGAAGATGTCACCAACACAAACACCTATCTACAAACAATAACTGCGCCGTCTAGAAAGGGCAAAGGTAAACGTCATCAGAAGGCCAAGGTCCAACAAGTGGCAACTTCTGCTGTTCCCATGACTCATGGCATGGAGAGTGGTAGTGATGGCTAGCGGTGCTGATACCTTTTGTGTTGACACCTTCTGTGCTGATACCTTCTGTATGCATTGTGTCAGATTCTAACATTAATAGATTTAGCTAACTAAACAGATTTCCTCTGCATTTTTGACTTGCGTGTAACATGTTAAGATATACTGTAGTATTTTGTTGGTAAGGTGCTATTGTGTTCATGCTTAGTTGTGGGCTGCGTTATTTGATAAACTTGTATATTAAAATGTAGAAATGTAAATACAGATATAAATAAGGCATTATAAATAAGAAATTTTATATTTTTAAGCAATGTATCGGCATTTCTGAAAATAGAGGTTAACTATATTCTACATTTACTATTTTTCTAAAATTACATAGTCAACTCGTATTATGCTGTATTCACAAAACCTGTGTAACTATCTACTTTTGTATTACATGTTTATGCAGTGTGTAAAGTTACCATAAATGAAAAAAAATAAAAATAAAATAAAACATTTTTAGTTATTTTTTTAATTCTGTTAATTCCGATAGCGATATAGAATTTATATTTTACAAAAATAATGTAAGAATTATACTATAAACATTATCAACATAGAACTTGAGACTGGGGTTAGTCATAGTAGAGTGTCCTATGCTATAAACTGTATAATAGAATATATGCAATGGAATGTAGAGAAATGGCAGTTACTGGTAGGCAATGTTCCCATCATAGTTTCCATATGGGAGATCGTACATACGGCCCCTACCGTACCCAGCATCCATGTACTGTACTTTAGAATATGGGCGTTGAGGAGCAAGGTATGGTGTAGCATAGCCATAGGCAGCGTGAGTCATGTCTACGTACTCCACACTGGCTGGAGCAATTGGTTGCTGACGGGATTCGTAAGTCAGCCATATTGCTAGTAATATCACCATCAGGGTCAGCACCAGCCCCCACACTATCAGTACTATTACCCAATTCTCATTGAGCCAGGTTGTCTGTTCAATTGTGATATCTGTAACGTAACAATACCAAAGCTCAGAGAACCATGTGCGGCTTTATACTATTATGTGACAATTGTGAGTTCTGGATACAATGTACTTTTAGAGACTAAAGTTTCCTTCTGCCAGTGTGAACTTTCTTGGTCATTTAAATAATTTAAATTCTATTTGTAAAGATTCATTACTAAAGTTCATGTGTCACACAAAGGTCAGCAATGAGTTCTGTTCACTGAAATGTACAAGTCTTGTACCATAGTACATAGTAGAAGTTCTGTATCATAGTATAGTACAAGGGCTAAGCCTACCTTCAGATCTCCTGTACTGTAGAGACATCGCTGCGGCGTTCTCTCCATCTGCCATGAGAATAGTAGTTGGTAAGCACTGAGGGCCTGAGGCTATGGTCACACAATTCTCGTCAGAGGTACAGCTACACTGTGAACTGTCTACAGCAGCAATATGCTAATGGATATTTATAGCACAGACTATGATACAGCTGCAGTGTTTTACTATACAAACTTTTAGGTAGTTAATGAAGAGTATTGTCAATTTTTTCTTATATATTTATAAGTTATATGTGTGGTTCAACTGTTGAAGTAGACAATTAAGTAGACAAGTAAAATTTTAAACAATTACCTGGAAAAAAGTTACAAAAATTGTGTTACTGTCCTCCATTTTTTCAGTCACATGTTTTATGGAGCATTGAAATATAGCATATTTATATAGACATTTTCATATCAATGTATAATCAGAGCAATTTCAAATCAAGCTTTTTACAATATTAACTACAAAAATGACAAATAAATAACAACAGATTCTCCCCCTTTAAAATACTAAATATATAGTTATTGCTTAAAAAGCCATAATGTAAGCAACTAAGCATATATATAAAGAAAAGAAAGGTTATAATGAACAGAAGTTATAAGTGTTATACCTATCTGACAGGATCTGCCATCATCAGCTAGAGAGTGGCCAGGTAGACACGTACATCTGTAGCTCCCCTCTGTGTTCTGGCAGCTGTGAGCACAGTTACTGGATATACACTCGTCTACGTCTGCATGCAACCAAGATAATAGAACTTTGAAAGTATTAGTTTGTGTTGCTATTTGCAAAACAGGTTGTGCATTTGATCTAAACATAATTTTTTTTTAAATGTTCACAAAGAATACATTTGTCTTTATTATTTTGTCCCACAAATCGGTTTATAAATAGAATAGAATAGAACTATTATAACCATGTTGTTCGTACGAATTATGCATGCAATATATTTTTTTAAAATCATATTGCAAGTAGTTAATAAATGCTAAAAAGACATTTGTTATTTTATATAAAAAAAACCACATAATGGCTGAAAATTGACAGTCAATGCTACGAGTATATATAAGTATATATAAGTATATATAAGCACATGATGGGATGTACCAAACTGATACTTTTGCTAGCATAGTTCTCTTCACTTATCAATGAGCTCTACTAACTCATTACATAATACACAGAACTGATACACACCAACACAGTTAGTACTCTGTCCATCTTCGATTCTGTAGCCAGGGTCACATGTGCACACAGGTCCTGTGACTGTGTCTGTACAAGAGCTCGCCCCCGTACATCTAAATGATGGTCCACATTTCACTGCTGCACTAATCACATCTAAAATATATATTTAGTAGTGACATGTAAAGCCAGAGTCAGCAGTAACGCAGAAACTTATGATATGTGAGCAAATTAATGTTTTTGGTGGTTCTATAACATTAGGTAAGTGTACACAAAGAATTCTAGTTATTTAATTTATTCTATATTTACCATCTAAACTCTCTCCTGGTGGGCCCCTTGGGCCTTGACTGCCAGCAGGGCCGCGTGAACCCCTGTCCCCTTTCTCTCCTTTATCACCGCGCACCCCCTTCTGACCAGAAGCTCCTTGGGGCCCTGGGCTACCTGTAGGGCCTGGCTCTCCAGTTTCTCCTCTTTCACCTGGTGTACCATCAGCTCCAGGCTCTCCTCTTTCTCCCCTGACACCACGGTCACCAGAAATACCTTGGTTGCCTTTCTGTCCAGTAGCTCCAGTTGCACCTAAATAATTTCTGGTGCAGATTTAGGATTGTTTTACAATATCACCATGATAATATACTACAATATTATTATATTGGGCTATATTGTATTATATTGCATTATGTTATTCTATTGTTTTACGATACTACAGCATCTTATACTATAATATCATCATACTGTCTTATCATACTAGTGCTTTGATAGAAGACAGGTTATATCGAGTTCACCTTCTACTCCGGGTACTCCGATGGTTCCATCAGCTCCCCCTCTGTTTACACCATCTATTCCTACATCTCCTTTACTACCCTTGAAGCCGGAGTTACCGGGAACACCAGTAGCCCCCACTACACCCTTCAATACACAAAACTATTTTTAGCAAAACAAATGTAAAACAACATTGTATAACTCCCACCCTTAATAATGAGTAATAAGTATTCGGCACTAGTACCAGAGTAAATGTTGCACATGAATGTCTACAAAATTTGCTGTGAAGAAGATATTTTGACAAAAAGTTGATGCGCCTATAACAAATTCTTTTAGTAGTTTTATCAGTAAATTTACAATAAGAACTCTTACCCTGTCCCCCTGGATCCCATTGTCTCCAGTGCTGCCAACGAAGCCCTTCTCTCCTGGATCTCCCTTCTCCCCAATGGAATATATTAACGTGGTGGGCCCCTCAACACCTGGTGAAATAGCATTATTCTGCAATGTTCAAAGTCAATTCCTACTCCCATAAATATTGTATATAGTTAACATTTTTAATCAAATAAAGTTTATAAAAAGATACAATATTATAGAATTCAAATCAATATCCATTTACTCAAGTAGTGAACTATATTAAGTGTCATTTATCTTTACTTTTAATACAATATTATTCTTTCTCAATGTAAACTTAGAAATCATATTAGAAGGTGCTTTTACACCACTTTTAGTTTTTATTAGTTACTCAAGATAATAAATAGCCTATGCTAAATCAATCATTTCTTATTAACAACCAAAGCAGTTGATAGATTAAATTATATGGCCTTTCATTCAAATAAGTTTATATTAACTGTTAACTCAAAGTTTACAAAACCAAGGTTTTAGAAATTTTCTATATTGTATGCACTATATCATGCATGGTAGAGATGTGTGTATAAAACTGGCTAGAGTTAGACTATAGTTATGTTGGAATACTAATATTGTGTTATATTAATGACAACCTTTACCTTGTCCAGCTATCAGTGGCAGGCATGCTAAGAAAAATATGCAAGCACTTGCAATCACTTGACTCTTCATCTTGTCTCTCAATAGAAACTATGCCAAGCTTGTCATAGTGAAAGCACCTGCTAAGAAAGGCGTGGCACTGCTACTACTGACTTACTATACACACTGACTGGAGCATTTCATCAATAGAAATGCATAACAATAGCATGTGGAATGTGGGCATAGAAGCGCACAAGCAATATAGAGGATTGCCACGGGTGAATGGCATACGTAAACTACTACTATTATATTATATGAATTTGATGCCGGCTTGTACAGCTATATTCGTGTGCTTAAAATTAATTTAATATATTGGGTTGCCTATTAAATTTGATACCTAATTTTCAAGTTTAAAATGTTTCTACTGTTTAATGTAATAAAATATATACACATGTACTAATTATAAGTTTTATATTTTCAACAATTCCTTACCTCAAACATAGAGAAAACTTTACTTCTGTAACGCAGGGTTCGTTGCATTAAAGTCATAGAATATGTAGCTATTGTCAGATCAGAGAATACATGGCATTTTGTGTTTTTGCAGAGTAGATACTGTGCAATGACATAATATATTTACAGAGAATAATATATTATGCTGGTAATGACTATAGGAGAGTTAACAATTCGACTAGGCTAGGTGTGGTAAATAACTTACCAAGTAAATGTAATCTGATATAGAGGTAGTAAATTATAATTTAGTCCCTAGAAAGTCAAAGTTCTTGGAAAATGTACTATTTTTGAGACAGTAAATAATTATGGATGTATGAGGTCTTCTTTCCTTTTTATGTTTAACTATTACTTCTGTATTTCACAAGTTATACTTTTAAGATATTCCACCAGGTCGCTGAAATATGGCTCCGTCGATGCTGAGGTTTGTCTGTCTCCTTGGGACTTTCAGTCAAATAATTGCTGTGACAGGTTGACGTAACTATAAATTATTAAACCTGCTCCGCCATGGTATGTAGACTACACTGTATCTACAAAATTCCAGAAAGAATATGGAATACATATTCTGAAAGCCATGGACTTGTTACTTGAGTACAGTTGAAAATGAAATAAACAAATCTAAATGAGCTAGGCATCATGATGGTACATGGAAATTGCTTTAGACAAGAAATGCATTATTATACTATAATTTCTAGCTCTTTGAATAATGCAAATGTAATATGCTTAGTATTATGGTATTATACAAGTAATTGTGGTATATAAGGATAATTCTACATACATGTTTCGTTCAAGTGTTGGAGTTTGTAATTTTAACCTCTTCTTACATAAACATTAATTGGTAAACAAACATGAATAAAACTGGCATGTATATATTTATTCAGTCATACTAACATATGGATGATATTTAATATTTATATGCTTGATGAATTATACAGATTTGATATAACCTAATGTTTACTTCACTTATAAAACAACAACTAATACATATTATTATATATTATATTATTGTTGTTATAAAACATATTATACTTTAGACTATGGGTTATGATACAATTAGTGCTGGTATAGCTTATGGACCTTAAAGATCCTTATACAGTCAAAGCCAAGAAGTTCTCATCAACAACTCCTTTCCTAGTGCATTGTTTAATCTGAAGCTGTGGGCCAACCAGCAACTTGCTTAGTTGATCAAAGCCAACAAGTTCTCATCAACAACTCCTTTCCTAGTGCATTGTTTAATCTGAAGCTGCGGGCCAACCAGCAACTTGCTTAGTTGATCAAAGCCAACAAGTTCATGTCAATGACTCCTTTCCTAGTGCATTGTTTAATCTGAAGCTGTGGGCCAACCAGCAACTTGCTTACACGGGCTTTCCATGTACCGATCTCAGATCGATCTCGCTAAGATCGATCTGAGAGATGTGCTCAGATCGATCGTTTTTCCATGAGAGTGTCAAGTTGCCTCCTCTTAGGGGCCATCCATAAATTATGTCACACTTTATTCAGCACTTTTTGACCCCCCCTCCCCCCCTTGTCACAAAGTGTCACGCTTATATGACCCCCTCCCCCCCATGTGATGTCACACAGATTATGTAAACGCCCTTTTAAGATTAAATACTACATACAAAAAGTACTGATTGAATGGTTTATGTTTAGTAATGATTACAGGCACAAAGTTCAATATTTATGAATGCAACTTTTTAAGAACCTAAATTTATTCAGTGTATCATTATTATCCAATGACAAGAAAATCATAAACATTATTGAAACCATGCTTGATTTAATAAGGCAGGTCATAAGTTCTGGCCTATAACTGCTATTTTTACTGCCTCAGTGGTATTAAAGTTCCACTAGACTCTAGAGCATGAAGTCTGTTTTTCAACATCATAATAGTTAGTTTTCTTCGATCCATGGTACTGTGGCCCATTCCTGGACTGACATGAACCACACTAATGGTTACATTATATAGGTCACAGGTGCAGAGGTCAAGGAGTGGGATTTTTGCTAATTGGTCTGGGGAGGGGGGGTCTGTTTTTATTGTGCTTTATATTGACAAAAAATACATGTATTTGATGTTTTATGTTCAGTATTAATACATATCTGAAATATTTTGTTTTGGTAAAATATTTGAAAATGTGACATCACACATATCTACCCTCCCCCCTGTCACAAACTGTCACACATGAGGGTACCCCCTCCCCCCTTGAGCGTGACATAATTTATGGATGGCCCCTTAAGTGAAGGATACTTTAAAAGTATACTTTGTTCACCTATTTGAGTGATTAAAGCTACTACTGTTGAAAACAAGATGGTCGTAGTCTAAAATTTAATCCCAGCTATAAACTATGTTATGTTTTTCAGATTTAGGGTTGATATGCTATCCAGAGAGTCTAATTACTTGCTATAGAACTGCACCAGGATAAGTCGAGTGAACGAGTATATATTTTACACACAATAATACATTATAAAAAACGATACAATACATCTGACAATTTACACATCTAATCTATTCAGCACTCTAACTTCGACTGAGTTAGCAGCGGGAAACTACAATTGCTGCTAACTATCAAATACGCTAATTGGCTATCCATTGTTCCGGGTCAATTACGCGACCCTACATGTTGCGCTGCTGGTAGTTCCACGAACCACCACAACTATACGCAGCAAAGCTTTCAGTGTATGGTAATTTGGCCAATTTAAAGTAATTAATTTTAATTTTTGCGCTTGACAGCTTATATAAAATTAATGGCTGCCTTGCAGGTTATTAATAAACTTACAGGACTGTTGGGCTTAAAATTACAAAAAATAGCTAATGAAACTAAGTTTTAATAGTCATTTAAATTCAATTTAAATCCTCCCATTTTTTTACCTTCTACTGCATACAATTGAGTTTTCTTAATCATTGTACTTAAAAGTCAAAGTTTTGGCATCTGAAAAGGTGGCTATCATAATTATTCAATACTTTGCTTAGTAATTATTAATAAGTTATCATTTTTATTAGCAGACAACATTGTAGCGCGCAGTCTTTTTCTACTTCTCAGATCGATCTGGCGTCTTTCCATGGTCTTATTGACATGAGATCGATCTGAGTTCGAGCTCCACAGACCGACCAGCTCAGATCGACGGAGATCGATCTTTTGCGTCTTTCCATGGATCGATCTCCCTGAGATCGGTCCATGGAAAGCCGGTGTTTGTTGATCAAAGCCAACAAGTTCATGTCAATGACTCCTGTATTTCCTTCAAAACTGAAAGCTGCGGGTTAACCAGCAACTTGCTTATTAGTTGATCAAAGCCAAGAAGTTCATGTCAATGACTCCTTTCTTAGTGCATTGTTTAATCTGAAGCTGTGGGCCAACCAGCAACTGGCTTAGTTGATCAAAGCCAACAAGTTCATGTCAATGACTCCTGTATTTCCTTCAAAACTGAAAGCTGCGGGTTAACCAGCAACTTGCTTATTAGTTGATCAAAGCCAAGAAGTTCATGTCAATGACTCCTTTCTTAGTGCATTGTTTAATCTGAAGCTGTGGGCCAACCAGCAACTTGCTTAGTTGATCAAAGCCAACAAGTTCATGTCAATGACCCCTGTACTTTCTTCAAAACTGGAAGCTGCGGTTAACCAGCAACTGGCTTAGTTGATCAAAGCCAACAAGTTCATGTCAATGACCCCTGTACTTTCTTCAAAACTGGAAGCTGCGGTTAACCAGCAACTGGCTTAGTTGATCAAAGCCAACAAGTTCATGTCAATGACTCCTGTATTTCCTTCAAAACTGAAAGCTGCGGGTTAACCAGCAACTTGCTTATTAGTTGATCAAAGCCAAGAAGTTCATGTCAATGACTCCTTTCTTAGTGCATTGTTTAATCTGAAGCTGTGGGCCAACCAGCAACTTGCTTAGTTGATCAAAGCCAACAAGTTCATGTCAATGACCCCTGTACTTTCTTCAAAACTGGAAGCTGCGGTTAACCAGCAACTGGCTTAGTTGATCAAAGCCAACAAGTTCATGTCAATGACCCCTGTACTTTCTTCAAAACTGGAAGCTGCGGTTAACCAGCAACTGGCTTAGTTGATCAAAGCCAACAAGTTCTTATCAACAACTCCTTTCCTACTCTGCGTTTCCATTATCGCATTATGCGAATGGATTTTTTCATTCGGCTAATGGAAACAGTTACATGGGATGAAACCGCAACTATAAGGTAATGCAAACCACAAACCACAAATAATCCGTACGAAGCATTCATTCGCATTATGCGCAGTCATGGAAACGCAGTGCTAGTGCATTGTTTAATCTGAAGCTGTGGGCCAACCAGCAACTTGCTTAGCTGATCAAAGTCAACAAGTTCATGTCAATAACCCCTGTACTTTCTTCAAAACTGAAAACTGCGGTTAACCAGCAACTGGCTTAGTTGATCAAAGCCAAGAAGTTCTCATCAACAACTCCTTTCCTAGTGCATTGTTTAATCTGCATGAAGCTGTGGGCCAACCAGCAACTTCCTTGGTTGACCAATCGAATTAGAGTTATCACTAAAATCCTGGGAACCCAAAACTTCGACTATAAAAGGCAGCACAGAGGTAGCAATAGCTATTGACATAGAAATAATCATTAAATTAAACCATTATATTTTAAACTGAGGAATTTTACAGTGAGTGACTTGGTCTATTTTTTCCTGTTTAGAGTGATGTATTAATTGTTGTAATTATGTTTGTAGTGGTGATCTATGAATGTTACATTCATAGATCACCACTATAAACATAGACATAGTAATAGTCATAAGTGGTACATTTACAACAAATTGCCATGATGATAGTCATAGTAAGTTATAGTAAGTGCAAGCATTAGTCTTAGATTTAGTACTACTGCTGTCTATTACTAATAGTATTAGTATTACTTTTAATATTAAACCAATAATTAAAGTTATAGTATAACTATAGGTATAAAATATATTGTCATTGAATTACATTTATTCTACTATTACTAATAGCTAATACTAATAACTAATAAGTAATAAAATAATACTAATTTGTTGTAGTTATTATATTATAATTATAAAATTGATAATAATAATACTAATGTAAATGTCATTATGAATATAAGTATATTTAGCTTCAGGGTTCAGGTTGTTCCCATACTAATGCATCAGTTTAGCTTTTTGCTAAAGAGCACTTATTTTACAAATAGTTAATACCATCAACATATAAATTTGTCTTCATGTTTTCATTAAATCAAATGAGCTATTTTCCATCATGACAATATATTTGAAAAGACTTGTATACATTTACATGAGTATCTTTATCTTACAGGCAACATGTCTGCTGTGAAACACTTAGCAACTGTATTAATACTAAGTACAGTGGTACTGGCTCAAGTACCAATACCTACCAGACCGCTAGGTGTTGTGTATAAGAATGCGTCATCTTCTGCTGCTATACATATGGATGCGTATCTGGACCTTTCATGTGGAGACTCTAAAGCAGCTTTTCCCGTCCTGAAACAAGTAGCTGATAGTTACGGGAGCCAATTGCGACTCAAGTTTTTTAATTTCCCACTTCCATACCATCGAAATGCTCATTTATCTGCTGTTGTAAGTCTATTTGATAATTTGTGCTAGACTAAATACTTGAGACTAGGTTTTGAATATTATTTTTTTTAGATAATTTACAGGTGATCTATTTTATTTGTTGAAACTTTATTGTAGCAAAAGGCCATTTCATTTTCTCCATTAATTATAGCAAAAAGGATGTTTGTAAGAAATAGTTTATGGCGTCTTATATAAATTATTTTTAATATTTTTACTAAACCGCTATGCCTATTCTTAGGTGTGTGGACATTTGCAGAAGTTAATTTAACGGCACAGCCGTGGCCTAGCGGTTAGAACGTTTGCCCAGTAAACACGAGGTCATGGGTTCGAGCCCAGACAAAGGCCATTGGTGATGTTAGGAAGAGCATCCAGTCATTATTGCTCCTGTGCTTCATTTAAATAAGTCCTTAGCCGCTTTAACAAAAACCCTTTTTATCAGGGGTTTCCTTCAGGGATATCGACTATAAACTTGCAGTTTAATGAGATTTTTAACTTCTAGAATCATTGAGAGTAAAGAGTAATCAAAGGAGCATTTTATTAGCATTGACAGCTGTTGGCATTCTTATTGATTAAACTGCAATTTCACTTGCCATTTCTAAGTAACGAAGTTTTCTTTTACATCACACTGTTTTGTGCTTAGTTGTTGCCTTTTTCTAATGAGATGCCGAGCCAGAATTGAATTGACATGACATTTTGTGGGCAAAACCATTGAATGCACCACTTACAGTTTGTGCAGTAGAAGCCTAATTCAACCAAGAAACATGATTGCATCTACATGCTGTAGCTGATATCATTAAATACTTTTGGAAGATATGAGTTACAGATGAGTAAATGTGGTACCAACTTTTCTTTCTATTTACGACCCTGAGATTATTAATGAATTTAATGTAGTTGTCAGTTGATACGGAGGTTGATTTCACCTCTACAGATATGTTTTTTGGGGTTAACTTATTCAGACCTGTGAATCAGTAAAGTCAGGACATAGTATATATGTCTATATAATACAGATTATATTTTTACTAGTTTCTATTAATATCTAAAGAAAATTAATTAAAAGAAACTTTTGGTGTAGAAAACTTGTGGTTTTTAAAATCTGTTGATCTAAAGCATGGGTGCTCAACCTTTTTTGGGAAAAGGCCGTAAAATAACCCTGAGCCACCAAAAAGGCCACTAGAAAGTAGAAAGTTCAGTGTCAATCTTTCTGTCAAAACTCTCCATGTATTTTAATTGAAGCCTATTTTCTAATTTGATATGTATTTATTGGTGTCCGGTAAAAATGGCACAGGTAAAAATGGCACAGGTAATAATGCCACAAGTGACAAAGTACGTAAAGATGGCACATTTTCAATATTAGGGTTTAGGATGGGGGTTGGGGGTTTGGGTTTGAGAACATCAGTGTGCCATTTTTACCTACTTTCCATTTGTGCCATTATTACCTGTGCCATTTTTACCATGCCATTTTTACCATTTACCATTTTTATCTGTGACATATTTACTGGTGCCATTTTTACCTAAAATCATACTTATTTTATGAAAAAAGGATTCAGAAGAATAGCTTGATTTGTTCAGGAAAGTAAGCATTTCTCTGTACATTGAACAGAACACAGTATGGTTTGATAATTTGGTTCAATGTGAAGGATATCAGCCAAATAGGAGTCTGTTAGCCTCAATTTGAATTTGTTTTTGGCATACCCCATTCGAGAGAATAACTGTTCACACCAATATGTGCTTGCAGTCATGATTAATATAGTAAACTTGGGAATTAGTAAAAAGCAAAATTGCGAAAGAATTGAACCTGAACTAAATTTTTATTTTACTAAGAGACAAAAAGGCCACATTTACCAGCTCAAAAGGCCGCCAAAAGTCTAAAGGCCGCAGGTTGAGCATCGCTGATCTAAAGTAAGATAGTCTACATCTTCAAGTTTACAGAATGCAAGAGAAACAAACTGGAGATCAACCAGAGTTCAATGCACATATCTACTTCCTTTTGAAAACCTCGCACTTAATTACGCAGATAGTTTGGCAACTGACAGTTTAACATTTTATATATTAATTTTTAATGAATACATTATTGTGTATCGTATCATGTTATATGTGCAAAGGATACATGTAAATAGTGTAGAGTTTCTCTCCTCGTTGAACAGGGTTCTAAAATAGTGCATGACAATCCTATTCCTGGTCACAGTGCTGATGAGTCCGTTATTATGTGGGCACAAACCTTATTCGATACACAAGCCGAGTGGTCTGATTTGGCAACTAAGGATGACAACTTGGGTCAAATTCAGGCGTAAGTGATTATCTTCAAGTAATCTCAATGATAGTTTAGTAGTCTAAGGGAAGTTATGTGACATGTGTTATCAGGTCATGTGATTGGAGGTGAAGGATACGAAATCATTATGTTGTGTGGCTCTGTCTGCTGCATCTACCTTTAGACTGCGTGTTACTATAGCTAACCCACTGAAGTATATAAATCTATTTGATTCTTTTTACTTTCGAGCAGCCATAGTCTAATCACTCTAATGGTTATAGTACTAGCCTAGCAAGCACTAGGTCACCGGTTCGAATCTCGGCTGAGCCATTGTTGATTCTAGAATGGTATTCAGTCTATAATTGCTCCTGTGCAAAACAAAACTATGTTGCTGGCATAGTACTCAAAACTAAAGCAGCCCCTTTATTATCGGGGGAGGGGGGAGGGGGGAGGAGGGGGGAGGGGGGGAGGAGGGGGGAGGGGGCCCTTTCACAAAGGTAGAGACTCTAAACAGACATGAGCTTTGTTTGCTTTTATTCAATGTTATTATTCTCTCATATACCAGCCACCAGTACACTATGCATACTATATGCCTGCATACCACTTCCTTCATTATAGTTTATAAGTGCTGGAGTTTTCCTCTCATTTTGTAGGCAGATTGCTTCCTACAGCTCAGCTCATGGTTACGATGTAAATGCGTTCCAACAGAACCTGACCAGCTCTGAGTATGATTCGGGAGCACGCATTGAATGGAAATATGGCTGTTCACGTTAGTGATTATACTTGTATATGTTTGTGTTTGTTGCCATGGTTACATATCAAGTATGAAATTATGCTAAAAAGTTTAATAGATGTTGTCTGCAGAAGAGTCTAAATAATGTATTTTATTAGAGGTATGGTTTTATATAAGATAGAAATCATGTTGAATAGTACAGTTGTGTAGCAAAGTGTTGGATAAATGTGGAATATTCTAAAATAAATCTAAAATATTGTAAAATTAGAATGGGTGTAGAATTTTATATAATAGATGTAGAATAGAATTAAAATGTTATAGGGTAGATATAAAACGCTTGCAGTGACATACTCAGGGTGATGTGTGTATTATACTCTTTTTGTCCACCCATCTGCCAGGCTCTGTAGTGTTTTAAAGAGCAGTTACTAGTTGTGACCCAACAGTATTAAATGTTTCTCCAGTAACAGAGGGGTTTACTGTACTCATCACGGGCTATCAGGAAGTGACATATAGTATGTGAGGAAAAGGAGAGTTGTGTAATCAGCTGGATGCAATTAACTGATGTAATTTCCTGTTTACAGGTGGAGTGGCCGGCACTCCCTGGATCTTCATAAATGGAGTAAACGTGGCTGCCGATGGCTCATGGAGCCTCTCCAAATATGAAGCTCTGATTGACTCCCTGCTATAGGTGGAAGAACTCTGTATTCCACTATATAGGAAGATATCTGTAGCCTCTAACCCTCAGGCCGGTAACTTAAGGCTGTCTCGAAATGCATTACATTAGTCCAAAATAATTGTAATTGACAAATTTTCATGTAATTGTAATTAATTACATACGTATGTAATTGACCCTAATCCTGACTCCTAGTATGATTTTAGTGTGATCAAATGGCAATTTCTTGCCTATTTCAGACATTTTTTGCTTTTTCAAAGTTAGTGATTATTCTTTTGTTAATGTCATATTCAAAATTTTAATAAATGCAAGTCGAAACTCATTCATATAAGTTTCTGTTTATATAAAACTATCAATACTGGTTTTGAATAGCAGAGTGTATCTCACTCGGAGTTGTCTTGCCAGTTCAACATTTGAAATAGACTACTACATCAAATAATGGACATGCATGTCTAGTGTATACTATATCATAAAATATATACCTAATTCACAGATTTAATTAAATTTAAATAACAAAGTATTTATTATAGCTGTTGAAAAAGCTCCAACTTATACATAACTTATTGTCAGCTATATAGTATGTACTGTAAACTGGTACTATTACAGCATCTATACCTTATGCATAAAGCTTTTTTATTTAACCAGCAGCTCTGTTTATTAGTGCACATAAAAAGACAGCCTTGCACATCTGAGAATGATGGATGAAGTTTCAATATTTATTATAATACTAACATATATTTCAGCAGCCTCTACATTAGTTTCATATTATATTCATAGCCAGTATTAGTTTCGTGTGGTTGTAAAACAAATCAAAAATATAAATTCACTCATGCATGTGTTTATAAAAATAAAATGATATAATATTTCTCTAATAAATCTACTCTATGCCAATAATTAAACAGCAATTACTATTTACAGCTAATCAGAGTAAAATGCTTAATATGGCAGCTTTTAAAAACGTGTTTCTAACAACTGAAGTTATAGCCAAAAAGTAAACCTTCGTGTTTTATGCTGGGTTAATACTAAATGTTTACTGGCTAACTGCATTCTAGCAGGTTTAACACCAGACTTGGTTAGAGTGTTAATAGTGTCTGTAATACTACCTAGTGTCTTGTATACATTTTATATATTCAGGGAAACTCTTGTGCTATATAGGTGTCAAAACTGTATCATATAGATGTCAGACAGGTGTCAGATAGATGTCAGACAGGTGTCAGATAGATGTCAGACAGGTGTCAGATAGATGTCAGACAGGTGTCAGATAGATGTCAGGCAGGTATCAGATAGATGTCACATAGGTGTCAGATAGGTGTCAGGCAGGTGTTAGATGGATGTCAGATAGGTGTCAGATAGATGTCATATAGGTGTCATTTGTGTCAAAAGGTGTTATTTAGATGTCATCTAAGTGTCATCTAGGCATCATCTAGGTGTCAAATATGCAGTGCTGACTGTCTTCCTCGTTGAGTTCTCAACAGCTGGAGCCAGACAACAGAATGCTATCACCAGAATCACCACAACAACCATTAATAGTAGAAACCAAATCAGCAGCGCTAGGAGAGCGTTCTCATTCAGTAAGCTGGTGCCAATCAGCTTTGCTACAAAATAAACAGTATGTTAGATACAAACTTTATATTAAACAGAGGTGAAAGTTTTTTCAGCTTTCATCAGTAATAATTTCAAAAAAGTGATCATGCTTTTAGTTGCTTTAGTTGCAAAGACTTTTTAAAGAGTCTACAATTTAGGCTATTTGTAGAAAGTTAAAAAGTATCAAAAGTTGTAGCTTAACTTTAAGGTTGACTTTTTTAATATTTTTTTTTCTCAAAGCTAATGAAGTAGCTTTATAGTGTCTTTTGTAATATTTTTGTGTAAACAAAAATGTACTTTAGTAGACCTATGCCATTAGTAAGAACATTTATGTTTTCATACCATTAGCTGCAGTTTTATTGTCTTGAAAGCATTTGTATGAGCCGAGAGTGTTGAGACATATCTGGTCAGATGCACATTTATCTTTTCCTTCCAAGCATTCATCTATGTCTAGAATTGTCACACCATAATCATGATAATGATTATACACTATACCTGTATAGCTCAGAGTGATATACCTACGTGCCCTTCAACTCTTTGGCAGAGCATACAGTTTACACAAGCTGAATTTTTGCTATGGCCTTACAATTAATACTGTCACTAAAATAAAATTGTTACTTATTCAAGCAAAGCGCTTATATTATTTTTGAAATGGCTGAATCAGAAGT
Organism: Bugula neritina; assembly: GCA_964035545.1. NCBI lineage: Eukaryota > Metazoa > Bryozoa > Gymnolaemata > Cheilostomatida > Bugulidae > Bugula > Bugula neritina. The sequence goes on from OZ037768.1 coordinate 2,931,998, forward strand.
TACATTTCTAGGTCTACACAGTATACTACAATGAGCTCTAGCTTTACACAGAATGCTATTCTACAGTAAAGTTTGTAGAAGAACCGTATGTAAATAGTAAACCCAAGAATTGAATGCTAAATTGTTTATATAAAGTATGAGACCAACTGACCGACACAGTAGCCTGAGGCCCTAGCCCGGTAGCCACTGTAACAGCTGCACTCCCCACTGCTACAGATTTGATGGCATCCTCCATTATCTATGGAACACGTTCTTGCTGGGAATAAGTCACCTGAAAAATTAATTTTAAACACAGTCATGGATTGAAAGAGCAAAACTTAATGATGTTGTGTTAATTACTATGAGTTAAGTTGAACTATTATAGTGATAAAAACTAAATACTAGAGCTTATAGCTAAGAAATTACTACTTTTTATACCTCAATACAATGTTTTTCTGTAAATAAACTACAACATTAAAATATACAAATATATTTATTTGATATAATATATTGAATAACAAAAAATTATCTCAAACAAGCTTCATATTTTTTTAATTTGATAAAAAGTGTTTGAAACCAGTGCTTTTAAATCCCTATCCTTCCTATCCACAGTTTTAACTTGCAGTTTAAATTACTTTTGCACATGTTGATATGAATTTAAAATGACATTTAATATCATAATTATACTTCTTCACATAACATTTACACTCACTTCTGCATGTGCCATCTGGTCTGAGACTGTAACCATCTAAACACTTGCAATCACCAACGACGTTTCCGGAAGAGTCTAAGTTATCCTGGCAGTATTGTGACCGGCACGATTTACCGGAATACCCCTCCAATTCCAGGCAGCCATCTTTGTACTTGCTGTCTGCAAGTCATTAATTAATGTCATGTATACATATGACACGTGATGAGAGTGCATGCAGGTGCCAATTTGTTATGCAACCACACATCAAAATAAAAAACAACAAAACAACTAACATCAATACCATATATACATATTATGTAAGTAACGGTGTATATAACATAGTATCTTTTGACAACATTAAGTATATATATACACACGAGGATACACTGGTGAGCTATATTATAATAGCTAACTATAGATATAATGATATAAAGCAATATACCAGCTGCAATGATAATGAGAGGTTTTTATGTTATTTTTACCATAAAAATAAAATGTATTGTCCTATCAGTGTGCACAGTTACTTTATTCTTAGCTACAACTGAAATTGTGCCCCCTTACCATAGGGGAATGGATAGCCTAGGAGTCCTTGATAACCATGAGAGCCAGGTGCACCTATATCTCCAGCTTCTCCTGGATTACCAGCGGCACCCCTCAAACCAGAATTCCCTTTAATTCCTGTTTGACCTGGACTTCCTTTAGGTCCAGGAAATCCCTGAGCTCCAGTAGCTCCTTGACTGCCCTTAGCACCTGCAGCTCCAGTTACTCCATCTAAACCCTCCACTCCTTTGATGCCTTCAGATTTCAAATCATTAAAACATTTAACCATATTGTATATAAAAATAGACTAAAAATTTTTGTTTGAAGTTTTCAATGACAAACATTATTTTTGTAAAGATTACATCATCCATTAGGGTGCATTATCCATTCAGGTGCATTATCTATTACTAATTATTATTTGTACCTACAACACGTATGAAATTTAACACAGCAAATACAAAACAGACAAATTTGTTTAACAACTTTATTGATCTTTAGAGCTGTATGAATGCAGTATTATAAATAATATTACGTTTGAATACTGATATAAAGACATCACAACATCTGCCCACCTTTTTCTCCTTGAGCACCAGGTGTACCAATATCTCCAATGACACCCCTCACTCCAGTAGCACCGGTTGCACCGCCTGTGTTAGCTAAATGAGCTCCTTTAGCTCCTGGTGCACCTTTCTGTCCTGTTGGACCAGTTGCACCAGTAGCACCTTGTAAGCCCTGTTATATAAAGTTATAGCTCAGTGCTAACAATGATGTCCTGTGTTGATTACAAACTAATGTTCTATATATCTAAAAGTCAACATAGTAGAGGGTACATATGAACATATCTATCTGTAACATTTTGTGTTCTATGCATAAAAAGGTGTTTTCTATGTTTAGAAAAGCATGCATTATATTTAGAAAGATACATTCTATATTTATAAAAGTATAATTTATATTTAAAACAACCCTCTTACTTTACTTCCTGTAGCTCCTCGATCACCAGTAAATCCTTGACTTCCGGGTAATCCGACTTCTCCTTTTTGACCTGAAAACTGAGGCGGTGCTGTTGGTTGGCCAATTACAGCAGCCACACAGACTAACAGACATACTGCTAGATAACGTCTGACATTCATAATAGTTGGATATCCCTGAAATACATAACTGTGCAAACTATACAAACACGATAATCTAATAGACTGGCAACAACTGTAATGTGCTCCAGCTGTTCTTGGCTGAAGCCTACACAGAACTGCATGCAAATATTAAAAACATAAATGGCTACGAAAGCAACTCAAAAAATATATATGCATGTACCAAAAGTGATTATGATGGCACCAAAGTGCAAATTAATTTCAAACTTGTAACCAAACTCATTTTATATTGGCACATTAGTACAAGAGCATAGATAAATTATACAGTTTAAAGTCCTAATACCGAATCCTGTTAAAAATTTGTCAAATGAACTAAAGCCATCAGCTCAAGTGAAGTTATAAAATATATTCAAAAGGTTATGTAAAAATTATTGCAAATAGCACACTCTTTTTAAATTGACTATAATCATGAGCTAAAAAATATAAACTTGAAAAGCCTAACATTCTGTTACTAAAGCACTAACCAGTTACAGTGGTGCATCAGCTGCTGTAGTAGTAACTCACTGAAGGCCACGCCTTACTATAGTTTCTACACACTAGTTACGCTCCATTAAGCAACTAGTTATTGTGAGACTAACTTTAAGGTTGCACTGCTATAGACATCAATGTTAGCTGAACAGTTTAGTTGGGAGACAAAAGGTAATGTATGCTTAAACATTCAGCAATCAAAAGATTCAATGAAAAGCTCGCCATGACTGAATGACTGCAATGAATACCCTGATAAGTGTTGAAGCAACATTAAGCCAGGTTATTTTACCCTTATAATATTTTAAACATAAATGTAAAATATCTCACCTTACATTGAAAGGCGGCTTTAAAGTGTTAGCATGTTATATGCCTGTGGACAAAGTATAATAATAGGTATCTGTAACATCTTGCTTTATACTGTACTATGCAGTTTATGAAACATCTTGCTTTATACTGTACTATGCAGTTTATGAAACATCTTACTTTATACTGTACTATGCAGTTTATGAAATATTATATAGTTTTTATCAGCATAAACTTACTTGTTCAAACAAAAATTAAGTTAGTGAAAATTTTGTATTTTTAGCAGCATAAACTGACAAATCAAATTAAATTAGGCAAAAGCCGAATGGTCACAGCTATACAAAAATATTTTGCTTAACTGGGAGGATCTGAAGCAGTCAAATATAAAGCAGGAAGAACAACTAAATTAAAATCAATGTCAATTAGTGAGAGTCTAGAGTGAAATAGTTTTAGAAATTGTGTCGATGTTGCTGGTTATTTGCAAGTTTATGTTATAAACTTGTCAGGCAACTTCAAGACTGGCTATGATTATAATATGCAACTAACATAGAGGCTGCTAAAGTATGCGTTAATGTATTACTATAATAGATATTGAAACTTGATTCAACATTATAAGATGTGCAAGGCTGTCTTTTAATGTGCACTAATAAACAGAGCTGCTGGTTAAATAAGAAAGCCTTATGCATATGTACATTAGCATAAGTTATTATAGATGTTGCAACTATCAGTTCACAGTACACATATAGTTGAAGACAAGTTATGCATCAGTTGGAGTTTTTTCAACAGTTATCATAATAGCTATTTTGTCATTTATATTAATTAGTTTCGTATGATATTATTGAATTGTTTGTTAGAGATATCCATTATATTTTGATGTAGTTGTCTATTTTAAATGTTGAACCCGACAAGACAACTCCAAGTAAGATACACTTAGCTATTCAAAACTAATATTGCTAACTATATATAAACATAAACTTATATAAATGGGTTGCAACTTGCATTTATTAAAATTCTGAAGATGACAATAATAAAAAATAATCACAAAACCCCAAAAAGTACAAAATGTCTGAAATAGGCTAGAAATGGCCATTTGCTCACATTAAAATCATACTAGAAGCTTAAATGTACTTCAACATTAAAACTTTTCCACAAATTTATAAAACAATTTTAGAGCACAACATTTTATCAAAAATAGAGTTGAATAAAATCTTTTTTTAGCAGCATTACATATGATACAGCATCTTCAGTACATGTTTAATTAGCACCAAGTTTACGAATCACAACATGTTGGACTAATGTTAAGTTGTGATCACATTCCGAGACAGCCTTAAGTTACCGGCCTGAGGGTTAGAGGCTACAGATATCTTCCTATATATTAGAGTACAGAGTTCTTCCATTGAGCAGAGAATCAATCAGAGCTTTCCACTTGGAGAGGTTCCATGAGGCATCGGCAGCAACGTTTACTCCATTTATGAAGAACCAAGGAGCGCCGGCCACTCCATCTGTAAACAGGATATTACACCAGTTAACTGCATCCAGTTGACTACACAACTCTCCTTTCCCTCACGTACTATATGTCACTTCCTGATAGCCCGTGATAAGTACAGTAAACCCTTCTGTTACTGGAGAAACATTTAATACTGTTGGATCACAACTAGTAACTGCTCCTTAAAACACTACAGAGCCTGACAAATAGGTGGAAAAAAAGAGTATAATACACGCATCACCCTGAATATGTCACTGCACGTATTTTACATCTAATCTAGAGTATAATACATTTATTCTACAGTATTCTAAATATTATATTCTACAATATTCTAGATTTATCTCAGAATATTCCACATTTATCCTTTAGTTTTCTTACACAGCTGTACTATTCAATAAATTCACTCTTTTATCTAATCTAAAGTGACACCTTTAATAGAACACATTATTTAAACTCTTTCGCCACCTCCACGTAGCATCTATTAGAATTCATAGCATAACTTCATACTTGAGATGTAACCATGGCAACAAACACAAACATATACAATTATAATCACTAACGTGAACAGCCATATTTCCATTCAATGCGTGCTCCCAAATCATACTCAGAACTGGTCAGATTCTGTCGGAATGCTTTTACATCGTAACCATGAACTGAGCTGTAGGAAGCAATCTGCCTACAAAATGGGAAGAAAACTCCAGCATTTATAAACCATGATGAAGGTACACAGGCATATAGTATGCATAGTGTCCTGGTGTCTGGCATGAGAAAATAATAACATTTAATAAAAGCAATCAACCAAAACTCATGTCTGTTTAGATTCTCCACCCCTGTGAGAACCCCTGATATAAGGGGGGGGGGGGTACGGCCTGTGCCTTTCACCATGCCGGTAACATAGTTTTGTTCTGCACAAGGTCAATTATGACCGGATGCCCTTCCTAGCATTACCAATGGCCCAGCCAAGATTTGAACCGGTGACCTAGTGCTTGCTAGGCTAGTACTATAACCACTATAACCATGGCTGCTCCGAAAGTAAAAAGATACAAATATATTCATATTTCAGTGGGCTAGCTATAGTAACACGCAGTCTAAAGGTAGATGCAGCAGACAGAGCTACACAATATTATTATTTCTTATCAACCACCTCCCATCACATGACCTGATAACACAAGACACATGACTTCTCTTAGACTACTTAACTATCATTGAGACTACTTGAGAAGAATCACTTACATCTGAATTTGAGTCAAGTTGTCTCCCTTAGTTGCCAAATCAGACCACTGGGCTTGTGTAGCGAATAAGGTTTGTGCCCACATAATAACGGACTCATCAGCACTGTGACCAGGGATAGGATTGCTATGCACTATTTTAGAACCCTGTTCAATGATGAGAGAAACTCTACACTATTTACATGTATAAATCGCACATATAACATGACACGATACTCAATAATGTATTCATTAAAAAATAATATATAAAATGTTAAACTGTCATTGTCGCAGTTGCCAACTATCTGCGTAATCAAGTTGACAGAAGGAAGTAGATATGTGCATTGATTTCGAGTTAGTTTCTCTTGCATTCTGAAAACCCTTTCAATGTTTGTAAACTCGAAGATGTAGACTATCTTGCTTTCAATCAACAGATTTTAAAAATCACACGTTTTCTACACCAAAAGTTTCTTTTAGATAATGTTTTAGATATTATTAGAAACAAGTAAAAATATAACTTATATTATAGACATATATACTACCTCCTGACTCTACTGATTCACAGGTTTGAATAAGTTAACCCCAACAAAACATATCTGTAGAGGTGAAATCAACCTCCGTATCAACTGACAACTACATTAAATTCATTAATAACCTCAAGGTTGTAAATAGAAAGGGAAGTTGGTACCACATTTACTCATCTGTAACTAATATCTTCCAAAAGTATTTAATGATATCAGCTACAGCATGTAGTTGTAAACATGTTTCTTGGTTGAACTAAGCTTCTACTGCACAAGCTGTAAGTGGTGCATTCAATGGTTTTGCCCACAAAATGTCATGTCAATTCTATTCTGGCTCAGCATCTCATCAGAAAAAGGCAAAACTAAGCACAAAACAGTGTGATGTAAAAGAAAACTTCGTCACTTAGAAATGGCAATTGAAATTGCAGTTTAATCAATAAGAATGCCAACAGCTGTCAATGCTGATAAAATTCTTTCTTGAATACTTTTTACTTTCCTTGATTTTAGAAGTTAAAAATTTTATTGCTAGACTAATAAAAGTAAAATGGGCCATTTTACTTAATTTAGTACACACTGGAAATCTCCAGTTTTTAGCTATTTTTCACAATTTAGCTGCTATGAACATGGGTTTTTGCCCAAAACTAGTAAAATATCAATAAATACACCTAAATAATCAAAGTTCTTTTTAATTTTGGTAGATTTTCCATGTTTTTTCCCTATTTATTTAGTTAATTTAGATTTTGGATTATTACGGTTTTTTCATAACGGTCCATAGAAACTTAGCAAAAATATTAAGTTAATTTATATAAGACACCATAAACTATTTCTTACAGAAATCCTTTTTGCTATATTAAATGGGGAAAGTGAAATGGCTTTTGTTTTGTTACAATTTAGTTTCACCAAATGAAAGAGATTTCTTGTAATTTATCTAAAAAAACAATAATCAAAACCCAGTCCCAAGTATTTAGTCTAGCACAAACTATCAAATAGACTTACAATAGCAGCTAAATGAGCATTTCGGTGGTACGGAAGTGGGAAAATAAAAAGTTTGAGTCGCAATCGGCTCCCGTAACTGTCAGCTACTTGCTTCAGAACGGGAAAAGCTGCTTTAGAGTCTGGACAGGCAAGGTCCAGATACGCATCCATATGTATAGCAGCAGAAGATGATGCATTCTTATACACAACACCTAGCGGTCTGGTAGGTATTGGCACCTGGGCCAGTACGACTGTACTTAGTATTAATACAGTTGCTAAGTGTTGCACAGCAGACATGTTGCCTGTAAGATAAAGGTACTCATGTAAATGTATACAAGTCTTTTCAAATATATTGTCATGATCAAAAATAGCTCATTTGATTGAATGAAAACATGAAGACAAATTTAAATGTTGATGGTATTGACTATTTGTAAAATAAGTGCTCTTTAGCAAAAAGCTAAACTGATGCATTAGTATGGGAACAACCTGAACCCTGAAGCTAAATATACTTATATTCACAATGACATTTACATTAGTATTATTATTATCAATTTTATAACTATATAATGATTACAACAAAATAATATTATTTTATCACTTATTAGTATTAGCTATTAGTATTAGTAAAATAAATGTAATTCAATGACAATATATTTTATACCTATAGTTATACTAACTTCAATTATTGGTCTAATATTAAAAGTAATACTAATACTAATAGTAATAGACAGCAGTAGTACTAAATCTAAGACTAATACTTGCACTTACTATAACTTACTATAACTTACTATGACTACTACTATGCCAATTTGTTGTAAATGTACCACTTATGACTATCACTATGTATATATTTATAGTGGTGATCTATGAATGTTACATTGATTTGCACATTCAGAAACTCACTAAAGAACTTGCCATCAAATATATAATAGACAATGACCATTTCATCAATAACTTTCTGAGTCAATGCCCTTCTGGAAGATATCGAACCATCAAATATAGAGGGGCATGGAGCAGAGATAGCTTCTTGCGACATCTTGTAAATACTTTAAATGAGCTTTTATTTAAATAGTCTAACAGAGTTTTGACTTTTTCTCTTAATTTTGTTCATGCCTAGTTATGTTATAGTCAGCATTTACACTGAATTTTGCAACGTGTTGTCATGTTTGTGATATGTAATAAATCAATCAATCAATCAACATTCATAGATCACCACTATAAACATAGACATAGTGATAGTCATAAGTGGTACATTTACAACAAATTGGCATGGAGATAGTTATACTGATACTGAGTTACTGATACTCATGCACTTACGTAATTGTTAATTTTGTAATATTAACATTATGATTACTATTCCTATAAGAATAAGTATAATAATTATAATACCTATGGCTATTCATATTGGCTATTGTCTATTACTATTAGCATTAGTATTACTGTATTACTATTAGTTATTACTCTTAGTCTTACTATTACTAGTACTAGTAGTAGTAATATTAGTTTAAATAATAGCATTTTAATCTAGTATTAAGTTATTAGTTATACCTAATCCTATACTTATATTAACTTATAGTTATAGTTATACTTATAGACTATAGCTATAGTACTACTAATATTATAATTTATAAGTAATACTAATGTCTAATACTAATTATTGCCAATGGTAATACTAATAGTAATAGTGATAATGTGATTTTAAATTTATCATTATGATTATGATGATTATCATTATGTTGATCATGATCATGATGTTCATTTTCAATGCCCATGATTGAATTTGATAGTAATAGTAATACTAATAACTAATAAGTAAAGCAATGTCAATCTTTAGCTCAATAGTTATTTGATTATCCAAATATTTGGCAGGAAAGCAAAGTCAAGTTTGAACTCAATGGCAACAAGAAATGTAAAGTCACTCTGTGCAAAGGCAACAAACTGCCATTTTTATATAATCATAAATTTTAAAAAAACCAAAGAAAAGTGTACCTGTATGGGCCCTAAATTAAAGTCGTAAACCGCTTTACGCCTAACCAATAGCTAAAGTGAGTTAAAATCTTGAACCCATGTACCGCCCACTGAAATGGAATATACCGCCTATTTACTTCACTACAGACTTTATCGATCGATAGGTTTTCTTCGGATTGTTTCATTATCTTTAACGGTGTGAATAACCAGTCTATTTAAGCGTGCGCAACAAAAAACGGACATAACACTATCACGTGGTTATAAACCAGAGGGCGAACCATTGATTCAAGCGGAAATGCCAATGAATGTATCCTAGGTGATAGCTACAATAATAATGGCTCTGAGTGATCACGATGCAAAAATCTTTATCTTTATTCATATCAATAACAATAATACTTAATAAGTTTTAATTTTATGTATATTTGGTTTAAGTGTTATCTATTAACAATAAATATATTACATAGTTGTTTATCTTATGATATATAACACGGAATCAAATGTTTGTGCAGCCATGCACTTGCAGTTACTGTTAGTGCTACGCTCACCCTGACGCATTTAGTTTTACAGTTACTCATACCCATACTAGTTAGAGTTAAACTAACTATCGTCATTAGAGTTAATTACTAAGTCTAATGATAATAGTTCAATTTTAATTTTGTTAAATTGTATTCAAACTTATTTCAGTTAAAACCAGTTGTGGATTTTAAAGTTAAACTTAATAATTTATAATTAAAATTCAACTTTCAGAAGGATGAAATAACTATAAATATATTTAATACTGAAACATTAAGTATAGTGAGTATATAATTACCTGAGAGTTACTCGAAGTAGGCAGGCATGACATTGAAATATCGAAAGAACAATAAAGTGGGGTCTGGCCGGCCAGGGGAAATACAAGGACCAAAAGTATAGTACTGATTTATAATTATTTTATCACAAAGTCTATCGGCGTGTTTATCTACTGTAGGCTGACATCTTTCATCTCGTAGTATCTCGTTCGTCCTTGACCCAATATGTATTTTAATAAACAAATGCACATGACATTATAACGTAGCATCTCGCTAGTCCGTAATTAGTGATAAACAAAAGACATATAATAATATAACATCTCCCTTCTTAAGCAGGTGACTTCCTTCTATAACATTGTGATTAAGGTTGCTGAGATTAATAATATGATACGAGTATACATGATTAATATGGATTGGGGATTAACAATGAAACTAAATAACTATGTACAGGGTGGGAAACGGCTAATAGCTTATCCCATGTGGAAGTCCTTGTATTTAGCGGGGAGGACTCCACGGTTGCTTCTGGGTTGACGCTCTGGTGGTGGTGCCGCGTTCCTGAGAGGTGTTGCAGGCAGGGCAGGCATGTGGGGGGATTCATTAGGAGCATCTCCAACATCAGTATCAGCAGCATCAGCTACACCAAGGGTCTGTGTGTTATCTGGTTTGAGGTGAACACGATTCCTACGCACTATAGACTGACCGTTGTCAACCAAGTAGGATCTGGGGGAGTCATGCTGTTCGACAATCATTCCTGGCGACCATTCTTTGTCAGTGCTTGACCTGATTAGTGCAGGAGTCCCAGGTTCCAGATCAGCCAACGGCCGTGCATGGCGGTCATGGTACTTCTTCTGCAAGTTTTGGTTGGCTATTAGTTGTTGGCTAGCCTCAATAACAACTGGTTTAAGCGACTCGGCAGTGATTGGCAAATCACTTCTTAGGGCTCTGTTGAACAGAAGCTCAGCTGGACTGAAAGCACAGCCAGTGATAGGAGATTGCCTGTATCTGAGTAGTGACCTGTATATATCCTCGCTTTCATCCTCACATTTTTTTAGAAAGGCTTTCATCGTTTGCACATAACGCTCAGCCATTCCATTGGACTTAGGGTAGTGCGGACTAGATGTTACAATGGTGAAGCACCAGCTTGATGCAAAAGTCTGCATGATTCTACTGCTGAAAGGCATGTTGTCCGCCAGAATGGACACTGGCACCCCGTGTACAGCAAATATGGATTTCAATGCCAAAACCACGTCTTCAGCAGTCTTTCTCCTGAGTAATCTCAGCTCGGGGAAGTGAGAGTAACAGTCCACAACTACCAAGTAATCATTATTCTTATAGGACAGTATATTCATAGCCACTTTATTCCATGGTAGACTTGGCAGCTCATGAGACATTAACGGCTCTTTCTGTTGACGGTTGGAAAACTTAGCGCAGGTGAGGCAACTTGACACTTCATTCCGTATATCAGCAGATAGCCCAGGCCAATAGAATGATTTCCTCGCAAGCTCTCTGCATTTCTCAACGCCCAGGTGGCCCATGTGTAGCGACTTTAGAATGTGCTTCCTTTGTGACTTCGGAACTATAAGCCGCTCTTCAACGTAAAGAAATCCATCCACATCATAGATGTCAGATCTAACATTCCAGTAGGGTTGGATTTCTGTGGGGGCCTGACTCCGTCTACTCCATGACCAACCATCTTGCAGTGCTTTTTTCAGACTGTCCATTGTCGGGTCTTCAGCATATGACTGTCTCATCTCATTCATGGTGCTATCATCGGTTTCTAAGGCATGAACCATCACAACTTCACCTTCGAGATCACACTGATCATTTGTAACGCGTTGAAGGTAGGCTCGGGATAGTGTGTCAGCAATATATAAATACTTGCCCGGAACATATGTGAACTCAGCTATCCGGTATCTTTGTAGTCGCAGAAGTAGTCTTTGCAGCCTTGGGGATGCCTTGTGCAACGACTTGTTCATTATCGGGATGAGAGGTTTATGATCCGTCTGTATGTGAACAGCACGTCCATAGAGGTAGCTGTGAAAGCGCTCACAGCCGAACACAACTGCTAGCAGCTCCTTATCTATTTGGGGATAGTTGCACTCAGTCTCAGTTAAGCTGCGTGAAGCGTATGCAACAGGTTTACCTTCCTGTAGTAACACTGCACCAAGTCCCGACTTTGAAGCGTCAACTTGTAAATGCGCATCCTTGGTAACATCAAAATACTGCAAGACAGGTTCGGACGTAAGCAAGCGTTTAATTACCTGGAAGCTTTCCATTTGTTCTTTGGACCACACCCACTGACTATCACTCTTCAGTAGCACTCTCAAGGGCTCAGTACAGGCTGACATGTTGGGTATGTAGGCTCTTAGAAAATTGAGAGTACCAATCAGTCTTTGTACTCCCTCTCGGTCTGTTGGGTCAGGCATGGCCTCAATAGCAGCTATCTTGTCTGGGTCAGGACGCAGACCATCTTTCGATACTATATGGCCTAAATAGCGTACCTCCGTCTGATTCAACTGAATCTTCTTGCGATTAAACTTCACATTAGCCTCTTTGGCCTTTACCAATAGCTTTCTCAGATTGGCATCATGTTCCTGTTGTGTCTTTCCAGCTACAATGATGTCATCAAAATACACTGAGACACCAGGCAAGTCTCCAAATATTTGCTCCACCTTCTTCTCAAAGACTTCAGCACTTGAGTGAAGACCAAATGGAAGTCTATCAAAACAGTAGCGACCATATGGGGTGTTGAACGTTGTGAGCAGACTACTCTCTTTGGTCAAGGCTACATGCCAGTATCCATGTTTCATGTCCATGATGGTGTAGTATTGCATACCATTGAATCTGAAGGCAATGTCTTCTAATGTGGGTATCTTGTGATGTTCTCGTCTCACTGCTCTGTTCAGGTCCTTGGGGTCTAGGCATATACGAACCGACCCATCTTTCTTTTCAACGCATACCATACTACTCACCCAGTTGGTTGGTACGTCAATCTTAGATATAATTCCAGATGCCTCCATATCATCCAGTTCCTTTTTCACTTTGTCTAACATACTGAGTGGGACACGTCTTGGATGATGAACCACAGGCTTCACATTCTCGTCAACACATATCTCGTGCTCTCCATCAAGTCTGCCAACGCCTTCAAACACCTCAGGGAACTCCTGAAGTATCGAGGTTGACAACTGATCAACTCTGCGGATCAGACCAAAAGATTCAGCAGCCTCGAGGCCAAGTATGGGAGGAAGGTCCTCATCAACCACCTCGAAGTGGACACTCTGGCTATGCTCCTTGTGGTTCACGGTGAGTTGAACTGCACCCACATTCTTGATCTTGGCCTTATTATAGCCGTAAAGGCATACAGAAGTGGGCTTTAGAGTAGCACCAAGTGACTGAACGGTTCTTAGGTTGATGCAATTTGTTTCAGCTCCAGTATCAATCTTAAACTGAATATCATTGGCCTTTCCTTTGTCACTGACCTTCATCGGAAGAATCCAAGATTTCAATTTAGATTCATTAGAAAGAGCACCAACAGCACCTATGAACAAGCTATTCATTTGTTTCGCTGCAAGAGCTTTGCCTTTGCAGACTTTCTCAAAGTGATTTTTCTTCCCGCAGTTATGACATGTCTCGCCATAAGCAGGACATCTGCCTTTGGCATGTGTATATCCACAAAATTTGCAATCTATGTTGTCCTTACGTGTGTTACTTCTGGTTTTATTTTGCGTAGCGCCAGGCTGACTCTGCACAGTGCTGACTGCAGCATCATTTATCTCATTGACTGTCTTCATAGTAGTATCACCGGCAGCCATCCTTGACATCTGCTGTTTGGTAATCTCAGCAGCACGGATGTCATCTAAGGCACTCTCAAGTTTAACGTTTTTGTCACGGAGTAGCCGCTCCTTCAGCTTTCCATCAGTGAGTCCAAACACAATTCTGCAGAGAAGCATTCGGTCTCGCAATTCGCCAAAATCACATTTTGTAGCTTGAGTTTTTAGACGTTTCACAAAGGTGTCAATGGGCTCTCCATCACTCTGACTGAGAGACCAAAAAACAAACCATTCATACAACACGTTACGCCGGGGATTGCAATAGGCTTCAAACTGCTCCAAAACATCAGCCATAACATCCTTGCTTTTACCTGCGGGAAAGTCAAATTGACCATAAATCTCAGTAGCTTCCTCACCAGCCTGGTTCAGAAGTATAGCAACTTGACGTCTATTAATACCCACATTCTCAGGAGGAGGCTCTTGGCCACTCTCTTGAGGCTTCAAAACCAAATCACTTGCAAGCAAATAATTTTCCAAGGCCCTTCTCCACTTCCTCCAATTGTCTGACACATTACCTTCAAATGATAATTCTCCAGGGGCCTTCAAACCTTCCATGACAGCTCCAAGGCAGACCAACACAGTCCACAACAACAAACAACTAAAAGCTAAACAATCACCACTCCAGTGGCAAAGTAGGGTGCGAGTACGATCTAGCTGCCACCATGAAACATTAAGTATAGTGAGTATATAATTACCTGAGAGTTACTCGAAGTAGGCAGGCATGACATTGAAATATCGAAAGAACAATAAAGTGGGGTCTGGCCGGCCAGGGGAAATACAAGGACCAAAAGTATAGTACTGATTTATAATTATTTTATCACAAAGTCTATCGGCGTGTTTATCTACTGTAGGCTGACATCTTTCATCTCGTAGTATCTCGTTCGTCCTTGACCCAATATGTATTTTAATAAACAAATGCACATGACATTATAACGTAGCATCTCGCTAGTCCGTAATTAGTGATAAACAAAAGACATATAATAATATAACAAATACTCTATGTTATTTGATGATTATTATTATCATTATAATTATGATACTGCTTTAAAAATACACCCAATTGTATTTGTTATGTATGCTTAAAAATTAAAGCAATAAAAACTTTTGCCAAACATCTTTAACCTTTTGTGATTTGGATAGCAAAAAATTACAGTTAGTATAATACTAAAACTTACTGATAATATTATTAAATTGTTGTTTGTACATTAAAATAAACCAAAAATGTAAATTATATAGTTAATAAGAATGCAAGCAAATTAGTATTTTTAATCAATTTCTGTAAATTAGATTAAATTTCTAATTGACTTAAAATTGAACTGAAATTGTAACAGAATTTTATTCAAAACGAAATCAGATAACATTCAAAATGATTATGGCTTTTACAGCACTACTTTAAGTACAAAACTTAAAGCCTAATCATTTTGAATATCTCTTTTATTTCAGTATATACAACACACACTTGAATATGGATATTCAGTACCCTCCACTAAATGAGAATCAGATGCCTCAATGGTCCAGAATTGGACAGCTTGATAAATCTCGTTACCCCAAACCATTTAGCAAAGATCAATTAACTCTGAGTGCAGCTGATCATGAAGACAGAGACTTTACTTCAAATAATAATGTGGATAAGTTAGATGATCAACATCCAGCTTTGAGAGTAGAATATTTAGAAAGGACCATACAATTTCTGAAAGCGCAACACCAAGAAACATTGGACAGCCTTCATATAGAAATAGAAAAACTTCGAAAAGAGAACAAAGGTAAAATATTGCAACATTTAACTGTATTTTTATTAGCTGCAGTTTAAAGTCGAATACAAAGTCACTTATTAACAATCCAGCGTTAATTAGTTTCTAAAGCATAATTCTTTTTTTTAGAGATTTGACTAACAATTAATATAGGTAGTTGGTACACTGTACGCAGCAATACATGTAGTATATTATTAAGCTATAAAAGTACATTGTTCTACACACATACACTAGACAAAGTATTTACCTATTCCAAAGTTGGAGTTTATATAAAACATGTCCTATATGTTGCAGAATTGCACTTCAAGCTTGTCACAAAAATTAACGAGGATGATGATATATCAATTGAAGAGTCTGTCACTGAAGAAATAGAAGAAGCTTTCAAAAATGATATTTTGCTTGATTCTTATTTAAAGCAAAAGGAGCAGGTAACAACAAGTAAGTGCCAATCACTAGAAATTTTGTTGTACATCAGTTGGTAAATGATAACTGCGTACTAAAAAGGCTACAAATTTACACCAGTTGGTAAATAATAGGCAGAGTAGGTATTGCATACCAAACTTCATTTAGATTAATCTGGTAACTTGTAAAAATGCAATTTTAATATTTTGACAAAAAGATTATCCTTTGAGATGCAGGTTTTATATCATTGATCATACTTTGTAACTGCAGGAGTAAAAAGTGGAAGTGCTAAATCTAAAACTAAGATCTTAGAAAAACAAATATTGGAACTCAAGCATCAAGTTAGAGAATTAAAGAACAAAAATGAATATTTGACTCAACTAGTAGACAAAAACAGGCCACAGGATCAGTCTAGCAGGTAAATTTACGTGTAGCAACAGCAAGTAAACTTACATGTAGTAACAGGTCACTTTTTGGCCATTCAATGCTTTCAGTCAGTAAACTCTTGCAATGTCTTGAAGCTAGCTGTATTGATTGTGAAAAAAATGTATAACTTATGCATTGTAATTTCTGGTATGACCAAAGAACCAAATTGTTCAACTACTTCAAGGGCTCTTCACAATATGTAAATATAGACATGGTGTCATTTACAACTTTCAGTGCAAAAGAAAAGCATCAAAATGAGGGTCCCACCAGCGCTACTGTGTCAGAGCTGAGTATAAACATGGACAAAATAACTTTCACACAACATTCTCGAACAGTGCTGGTACATGACAGAGTGGGGTCGGCCAGACGGCGCCCCAACCAGGAAGAACTAGAAAAAATTATAAATCATTTGCATAGGGCAAATCAGCAGCAAGAAAGTGAGGTATGTTCCTGATTGCAAGCTAATATATAGTATCGGAAAAATAAATATATCAAATTAACAAAGGTATACACATAAAATATATTAAATAAAAGCCTCAGGCAATTTTGATAAGGCGTTTCATTGTAACCTGCCTGCATGGTTATTGGTGCACAATAATTAAATGTTCCACAATAAAAGCTATTAGTAAGATATCCAACTCAACATTACAAATAAACAAATTAGTGTCAGGCAACTTTAAATTTAGCAAGCACTAAGAGTAAAACACTTTTACTTATGTAAACACTTCAACACCAAATAAATTAAATGTAGTAGATGTTGACCTCATTGCATATACTTGAGCCAAATCTAGAGCTCAGTGTAGGCAACTAGATAGGGTTAAGCATCTTAACCTAACTTTGTGCATGGGAACTAACACTCTATAGGCCACAGGCACTGCACCTGTATGTCAAAGCATTCACTTTGACATACATATTATGTAGCATTACTATATGTAAACCTACTACATTGACATTTTACTTTGTTGTTATTGAAGTTAATGAGTTCTCTCTCAGTTTTCACTTCTTACAAGAGGTTAAGGTTAATGTTAAATAAAATAGTGAAGGCTTATACGGCTGTATTTTTGCAGAATTTCAGCTATAAGAATAGAATATAAAGGTATATAGTAAAGTAATAGTATAATATAATATAATGGAGTTACTTATAGACAGGGTAAAATACACTATTATATTAGGTACATTATTCAATTTGATATTATATTACATTATCTACTATATCATATTATATTATCTAATGTATTACTACATATTATATTATTCAATATATTATCATACCACATTATCCAATATAATATTATTTTACAATATCCAATATCATATCATATTATCCAATATATTATTGTATTACACTGTTCAATATATTATTACATATTATTCTAGTTGACTAAAGTCAAATCAGACTTGAAGGAGGTTCTGTATTCTCACAAATGGACACCAGATGCATATCTGCTGGCAAAGGCCTACGTGGCCACAGATGGCGCACCTGAAGAAACAGATATTTTACCCAAACTGCAGATGAGAAGCACCACACGGAAACTGTGAGTAACCAACCGCAAGTTAGCTGTATGATACATAGGTTTAAGGCAGTGAGTGATGGATTAACAGTATAGTTGGAGAAATGAAAATAATGTAACTGCTGTCAACTTGAGAGTTGGACTACGCTTCCTTACTTCAAGCTAAAAGTTGAATCATGACTTGTGCTGCTGCCGTTTAATGTTGGCTTATAGTTGGTTGGTCTAAAGATGCGTTTGCTTTTACAGGCCGGATATAGCTTATATTTCGAGAGATAATGTGTCACTCCCCGCACTTAAAAATACTATGGGAACAAAGGCTGTGGAAAGGCGCAAAAGAACGCAGATACTGCAGAAGGCGAGATTACACAAGGAAGTCTTGTAGTCGACTCGTAGAGCATAAGGTGCTACCGATAGCAACACAACTGTCTGAAATCTGCAGTCAGCTTGATCTCTGCACTGAGTTTGCTGTGGAGTTGTTAGCATTAGGTACTTAGGAATTTAGATATCAATGTAAAGTTGTTTTTATTATTTTACTGTAAAAGTTAATCCTTTGCCATAAGCAAATTTTTAGTAAAAGTATGGAATAGAATATTATTATGGTTATTTGTTGCGACGCCGCAGTTATGGTGTCACGTAAAATATTGTGAAGTAATTACCTTTTGAGTTTTTATTGTGCAGAAAATGTTGAGTCAAAAATTTATTCTTTCAATGCATATTTTGCATTTCATAAAATAATTCAAAAACAAAATTTAATGACACTAATGTGAAATATAAGTTATATGAATGTGCACTTATAATATGTAATGCAATAAATATATCAGTTTACCACAAGTCTTCAACAATCGTACTGTTAAAACTAACACTTTTTAAACTAAAATAGAAATTAATAATATCATTCCCATTATGAAAAATATATAATTATGCATTTAATGAAAACAATAATTGGCTGTTTCTGGAATAGTTAGTTGTTGTCCCAATGATTAGCCTAGTAATCCTGATAGGTTGGGCTGTAAGTTTGCTGTCCGATTAGAAATTGTGCCAAATAAAGGGAAAGTATCTTATAGATGGATCATTCGTGATATTTTCTCTCAAATGAATTTTACTATTAAAATTTAAATTTCAAGTAAATGCCGCACTCACTAGCTATTTGCATTCGCAATCATTCCTTGAAACCAGCAACATTTTTCATATAGAATTCAATTAATTATGGAAAATATAAAGAGCCAATCAGAATGCGGCTTTCTAAAACAATTACTCAGAAATATTTTTGTTTTCATAAAAAAGGGGCTGTTATGTGGTAATATTCTAACCAACAGAAAACGGGCTACAATCAGTTTCTTACTGGCACGTCAACCTGGGTGGTCATTAGATCAGCCACATCTAGTAAATTCAGAACTGGCACAGAATACATACAATTCATAACATTTGAGCCTTTAAAACCCTGGAATATCTTAATAAAATTATTTGTTCATATCAACCTGCCACACTACTTTGTTAAAAAACGGAAAATGTAAAAAATATTCCACCTTTCCCAACTAAAATACAGCCAGTTGCTCACACAGTCCAACTCTGTGGTAGATATGGTGTGCGATACACAGATATACAGTTATCTGATTGGCTGGTATAATATAGACCTACCGAGTGACCTAGAAAACATAGGAAGCAACACTATTAGCACCATATTGCACCAATGGCAGAGTAAATGGCATCGTATAACTAGCCAATTAGGAGGCACCGTGTGTGATCACGTCGAAGCAAGTATTGCACACTCGGACAGGCTTGTTGAGAGAGAACTTTATTATTGGTATGTCCTTGGAGGAGCATTTACCACACAGCAGTCTGCCACAGTGACGGCTGCAACATAACAATATATTATGTGATATAATATAATATGTTAATATATGATGTAATATAATATGTCAATGTGTGATATAATATAATATGTTAATACGTGATATAATATGATATATATGATATAATATATGTCAGTATATGATATAATATATAATGTCAATACGATATACTCAATAATATGTAATATTACATGTATAATATATTATTACTGCAAAAAAATATGCAAACACAATTATATAATAATATATAGAATGTATAACATAATATACAATAATCATAGTAATAACATATATTGTAATGGTTTACACTAGTATTATAATATTTGTAACACCAAGTAATTTGTCATTTACTAAAATATAAAGGTTTGGTTACAAAACCAAAACATGATAAACAATGAAATACAGTGGAAGGTTAAATATTTTGGGTGCTTTTATTATATTTAAAATTGTCTGTAAACATATCAGTTCATTGACTGTATAATTTGGAGTTGTCAGGTCAGTTTATTAATTGAGATAATTTGGAGTTGTTCTCTTACCAATGATGCTTCCTATTCTTGATGCTAAATTTAGAAGCACACTCTAAGCAGACCTCCCCCTCAGCCCAGGGAGGTTCCACCGCCAGTATGTCCAGCAGCTTCCTTAACAGAGACTTGGTAGCCACAGGGGCATTGAATATGTTGACAAATTGTTTGTTAGTTTGGCCTAGGCAGGCACCCGCCCTCACTGCAGCTCTACACAGGTGACCATTTCCATTCATGTATGCTAACAGTAACACTGAAAGTAAACAGCCAGATTATGTGAATACTAAGAGCATGTATTCATCAAATTACTTTCACAACATTAAGGACAGGACTATGTTGATATGTCAGAGAATATTAGTCATGACGTTCGTTGATCAAATGTTTAAATCAAGAGACAATTGGTTTTATTTTACAGGTCTGTATTATATTTACTCTACCTGTATTGTATTTACTCTACCTGTATTATATTTACTCTACCTGTATTATATTTACTCTACCTGTATTTTATTTACTCTACCTGTATTGTATTTACTCTACCTGTATTGTATTTACTCTACCTGTATTATATTTACTCTACCTGTATTGTATTTACTCTACCTGTATTATATTTACTCTACCTGTATTTTATTTACTCTACCTGTATTGTATTTACTCTACCTGTATTATATTTACTCTACCTGTATTGTATTTACTCTACCTGTATTATATTTACTCTACCTGTATTTTATTTACTCTACCTGTATTATATTTACTTTGCCTGTATTTTATTTGCTTTACCTGTATTTTATTTACTCTACCTGTATTTTATTTAGTCTACCTGTATTTTATTTACTCTACCTGTATTTTATTTAGTCTACCTGTATTATATTTACTCTACCTGTATTATATTTACTCTACCTGTATTATATTTACTCTACCTGTATTTCCTTCCACATCAGGAGTGTTAATAGGATAGTCAGGCATCGCTTCTAAAAACATATCAAAAATGGCTGCCGCATTCTCCTTCCCGTATCTTCCAAGAATGTGGAGAGGATTCTGCCCCCTAGAAGCATGAAGTTGTATAAATATATAATAGCCAGCTTGTGTATCATGTCAGAGTAATATGTAACATCTTACATTTCATACAAACTTAATAGTAGGCAATATGATACAACATTATCCAGTATTATGTAATGTAATGCAGTGTTGGGAGTAACCAACATATATCTATAATAATTACATAACCACAACTCAGTATTTGTATGTTACAGATCCAAGGAGCCTTGGACTGTAGTGGTTCATCACCACAAGAACTTGTTATAGCATTATATTTTTTTCTGCTGCAGATTAGGCAGTTGAAAGTCTGAATAAACTTTTTAGCTTACTAAAAATATAGATAATTTAGGTTATTGTTGATCTTCGTATACATGTTCATATAACTACACAACTGTAGTCACACATGTTTATAAAACTACATACAACTGTAGTAACACATGTTTATATAACTACACAACTGTAGTCACACATTTTTATATAACCACACAACTGTAGTAACACATGTTTATATAACTACACACAACTGTAGTCACATATGTTCATATAACTACACACAACTGTAGTAACACATGTTCATATAACTACACACAACTGTAGTAACACATGTTCATATAACTACATACAACTGTAGTAACACATGTAATTACACATACTTGAGGTTCACAGCTTCTGCATTGATGCTGGTTTCTGTGATGCAGACTCTACAAGCTGCCAGATTTCCATTCTGGACAGCCAAATGGAGAGCTACAACCAAACAGAATATTATACTGTATAACCAAACAGAATATACTATACAACCAAACATAATATTCTATTATACAAACAAACAGAATATACTGTTTAACTATACAGTATATACTGTATAAGTATACAGTATATACTGCATAACTAAACAGAATATATTGTATAACTATACAGAATATACTATATAACCAAACAGAATATTATACTGTACAACTATAAAAAATATACTATTTAACTAAACAGAATATACTATTTAACCAAACATAATATACTATACAACTATAAAGAATAAGCTATACTACCACAAACTGCTAAATCTCACGATCATTTAAATGCCAATAAACTAAAAATGCTGCAAGAGGAAAATTATTTTGCAAACTAATACAGCTCAGCTATACTTTAGCTACTCCTTTTGATACAGATATGACAATTTGAAATGGTTTAAACTTTAGATTTCATTACTTTGGCAACAGGTAAAACCGCTGACGTATTCATCATTATATGACAGTTAAAACATTACCGTTGTTTCTGCCATCATCAATGGCCGTAAAATCAACACTGTTTTCTATGAGTATGGAAGCAATAGCAGCGTGATCATGTATAGCGGCTATATGCAGTGGCGTCTGTCTGTTCACCGTGAGGTCATTCACTGAAGCTCCAGCTAGTAACTACAACACAGTAGAGATGAGTTAGTAACTACAACACAGTAGAGATGAGCTAGTAACTACAACACAGTAGAGATGAGTTAGTAACTACAACACAGTAGAGATGAGTTAGTAACTACAACACAGTAGAGATAAGTTAGAAACTACAACATAGTAGAGATAAGTTAATAACTACAACACAGTAGAGATGAGTTAGTAATTACAACACAGTAGAGATGAGTTAGTAACTACAACATAGTAGAGATAAGTTAGTAATTACAACACAGTAGAGATAAGTTAGTAACTACAACATAGTAGAGATGAGTTAGTAACTATAACACAATAGAGATGAGTTAGTAACTATAACACAATAGAGATGAGTTAGTAACTACAAGAGAGTAGAGGTAAGTTAGAGAAGCAAACAATAGTATGCTACGTCTTTCTGCAAACAAGTTTGAACAACATAATTTTGAAGTAACTTACAAACATTACTGGAAAATCTCACCTCTACAGCTATTTGCTCAACTGGTACACAGACAAGGATCTTAATAGAAAGAAAACCTTGAATTTTAAATTCAAGAATTTTCCCAGACAAGTCAAAGTGTGATTAACTTTTCAATAATTCTGTCAGAGAGCTCATAACTCCGGCAGGTTTAGTAGACAATAATCTCAGCATATATCAACACTCTTACTCTTGGCAACTCACCAAGTTTCTCACAATGATCTCCGAGCCACCTTTGACAGCGAGATGAAGAGGTGATAGTTGAGAAGAGTCTCGTGTTCTAGAGCTCACATCCGCCTGCACGCTGATAAGGAAGAGAACGCTTTCGATGTCGTTCTTCTGAATAGCGACGTGTAGGAAGTTTCTGCCTCGATTATCAAACTACAAACACACAGAGGTGGTGCTACAAGAGCTGAAACAGTAATTCAATTATTAAAAAGTTGGGAAATCTCCAAGAGAGAACAAAAAAAAGGTGTATAGAAAAGCAATAGAAGTAAATTTAAAAAGTTGCAAAAATGTTATATAATGAATCTATGGCAGTTCTAGTCTGTCTAAAGAAAATAGTATGAAAACCAGACCAGGTTGAGGATACAAATAAAGTTAAATCAGTAGTAAGTCATGTGACCTGTTGGTTAGTCATGTGACCTGTTGGTTAGTCATTTGAGCAGCTAGTAGAAAGAAGAATCAAATAACCTGATCAGCAGCAGTAGGAGCTCGGTCTAATATAGCCTGAGCAGCCTTGTTGTCAGAGTGAGTCATAGCGGTGGCAAAGGGAGTCCACCCACTCTTGTCTCGAATCATGACATCCAGTTCCGGATGAGAGAGCAAGAGATATGTAATAGTTGGGTGATGATTGCTGCAAAGATAACAGCAATATAAATTTATATAATTACCGGAATTATTAGGTAATTTATCTATGCTCACAAGGCCAAGGTTTGCTAAACTTTGCCAACAACCTGTTACCTAACAACACTTTAGGAAGTCCTGTATAAATGGGGAAGTAACTCCTCACCTGATAGAGACATGCAGAGCCGACCTTCCTTCAGAGTCCTGAGAGTTGATGGCTGCACCACATTCTATCAGTTTCTGTACAATTTCCTCCTGACCAGCCGCACTGGACAGATGGAGAGGCGTCTGCCCGTCCCTAATTCATGCAGGAGTTATGGTTACAATTCTCCGATACAACATCTTGAATAATTATACTACAACTCTACTGTATTACAGCATTTTGTTAGTTTAGCATAACAAACAATGTAATATACATTAACATATAGATAATATTTAATTTTTTTTCTAGTTTGTTGACAATAATTGTAGTATATAAAACTAGATTGAATGCTGAAAAAGTGGAATGGCTACAACACATGATGAGCAAGTCCATTTGATGACATTATAATACTTCCGGGGTTGTACTTAGAGTAAAGTAATGATTAAAAACTTATGGGCAAAATATTGAAAAACTACTTAAATCTCATATTCTAAGTTGATTTTTCAAAGAGAAAGTGTTTTGATACGATGACTCACCTAGCTTCATCTCCACCTTCTCCATTTAAAGCAGGTTTACGGGGACTGTTCATGTCACACCCGCTACAAACAAGACTTGGATATAAACAACTATTTTTACATAACATAGAGACAATAACAAATGAGATAAAACGACTCCCATTTGATACCCAAAACTACATCAACGGGTATTTCCCGAAGAAACAGGAAACATACTTGGTAATGAAGTAGCAGCCGTGTTTCTGTTTACTCAGCGCTATAGCTTTGTGGAGTAGAGTTTGTAAACAACCACCTGGACCTTCATGCCAAATGTTGAGGTCACATTTGTGTTTTACCTACACGTAGAAAAACAACACATTAAACAAAGTGTTACTCAATTATATATTATATAAGCTGAGTACAATGGGAAAGTATGCGCGTATATATATTATATAAGGTATATGTATAAGGTATATGTATATGTTAGTATATATTAGTATATTGAAGTATGAGTATAACATATAATCTGATAATGCAAAAAAAGAACAATTCACTACCAAGGTATCACATATGCTGTAATCATCACACTCCAAGGCATGCCAGATCATTGGCTCTCCTTTACTGGTCAGCTGATTGACAGGTGACTTGTGGTTACACAGAGATGCGACTACAGCTGGCAGGTGCTTGTTGATAGCCAGCTCCATGACACTCTCATTTCTTCTTGTTCTATAAACAGAAGGTAGTAGCTACATATCGGCCTTATAAAACCAATACTGATACGCCTACATTTGAAATGGAAACACATGCGCAGAGCCCGAGCTAACCTCACTTATGAAAGAGAATGGCCACAAACTACAACTAATAAGTATACTGAAGCAATATATTTCATTATTAGTCATATGAGTTGAAAATGTATTTTGAAATGACAACTCCCATACCCACCAAAAATTTAACAACTACTTTCCATTAAGAATATTTAACAGATGAATGACAAATTAGAGTAATAGCCAATCCATCTGTCATGTGACAGCACAATGGAATTCATTTAGATAACACAATCAACTGATTAGAATCTAACTATAATACAGGCAGCCAATAATTAGCAGTTTTACATCAACTAGCTGTGTATATTATGATGTCATTACTCTAAGCTCACCCATACAGTTGCACAGTGTAACAGACCTAATCAATATGATAGCCATAGTATACAAGACTGGTGTTCTCTGCTTAACCCTTTCGTGCGCAGCGTCTACATATGTGGACGCTGCCTTTGTTGCACCAAAACAGCTTAAAATTTTGATATTTCACATTTTCTAATAAGTTACTCAGCATTGTTAAAGGGTTTTTTATTCTACTATAAAATAAATTTGTGTAAAAAGATCAAGGTCAACTAATTAAAAGCAAATTTCGAGTTGCTGTTTCACTTGCAAGCTCTCCTTGTTTTCCCTTGTAGACCATTTCTATAGTAAATGCATGGCGTCCACATATGTGGATACTAA
The DNA here is from genome assembly GCA_964035545.1 of Bugula neritina. NCBI lineage: Eukaryota > Metazoa > Bryozoa > Gymnolaemata > Cheilostomatida > Bugulidae > Bugula > Bugula neritina. Next base: position 2,958,273 of record OZ037768.1, read on the forward strand.
TCTTTTTTTCACATCTACTGGGTGAAAATTGAAAAAAGTTGTAAATTTATGTTTAGAGACATGAAATCAATTATATTCAGCAAAACTATTTAGAAATTTGCTGTTAAAAGATAATTCATGCATGAAAGGGTTTAATATAGCAACCAATCAGAATTCATGTAACAAACCAACTTTTTGCTAATATCTGCTTGATTATCCACAAGAAAGAGACAGCTGGGGGTGTCAGTCTTCAACACCGCCTGATGCAGGAGTGTCAACCCTTCCGAGTTGGTGTCGTTTACACTTGCTCCACCCATCATTAACTTCCTGGCTACGTCGTGCATGCCAGCCCACAATGCAACAGCCAAAGGCGTCTGCTCGAGTGAGTCTTTGATGGAGAAGTTAGGAGTAACCAGGAAATTACTGTCAGAACTACGGAGTAGGCTATCTGTGGGTAAATCAAGGGTCAGCAGATTATTATATGTGACCTTCACAAAATTCACTGCCACTATTAATACGCTGCAGTCCACAAGATAAACTACGGCTTGTAATAGCAGCAGCAGTTAGTAGTAGCAGTTTGTTATGTAAGAGTCCATCATGCAGCAGACACTTGCATAACTTGTAGCTGCTAAACCCTGCAGCCCAAAATATTCATTACAAACTTTCTCTGCACAGACCTTCTGAAACCCTTACCACTTACGTATAGTATAATAAATAAAGAAGAAGGAAATTATGCACAAGATAAATACATTTTATGTAATTTCACACCACCATAAAAATGCATGCTGTATTATGGAAATACCCAAATGTTTTAAATATTACATTTAAAAGTTTATTGCTTTAACTATAGTTAAAGATCACCAAACTGCAAACAAGAAAAGAATCATATATAACCGCTTTTCAGCCAGTAAAACACTGGCATTTACTATTGCACCAGCCAATAGCCTGTAGTTACCTTTATGTTCAATAAACGCCTCAACCACGGCAATGTGACTATTCACAATAGCGAGGTGGATGGGCGTCTGCAAAGAGACCTCCTCGTCTGATTTATTAGCCTCTTTTTCATATTCATCATCATAGCTGAGGGTCTGCAAGTCTTCTCCAGCAGATAGGTACGGCTCCCCATAGTCCTGCACCGCCCCTCCATCAATACTATCTGTATTGTAAAACAACTACTCGACTATTAAAAGGTTATTTTTGTATTGAAGAAAATGAAGGTTTTACTACAAACCGTCTGATGTGGCAAATGTTTACAAGATAGTTTTTCAGGAGAGCTTAATGCTGACCTGATAAAAAATGGGCAGCTTTGCTAAAACCCTTTATGTGTGAATGAGTACATGATGAAATATGCTAAGGAAAGTTTCCTATAATTCTACGCCAGCCAACAGTTAAGCATGTGAAAAGAACTAAGCAGGGTTAGTAAATTGAGAAAGAAAATTACACCGGAAAAAAATACTAATTTAGAAAAAAAGCCTTTCAGAAAGAAGAGTAAACAGTGTACCCGTGTTGTAGCCACTTGTAGGCACTCCTACATCTTCTTGATTGCTAAAGCTATCTGTTTCCTCCTCAGTAAATGGATTACAAGGGTCATTCTCACTAGTAAAGGGATTGTTATCATTGTCATCTTCAGCAAACGGATTGTAGTCCCGCAGAGACTGGGTATTCCCGAGCAGGATGTTGGTACTGTACTCAGCGTAGTCGGGGGAAGAAACTAAACTGCTGCCATGATTCATCGGAACTTTCTTCAAACCCCCGTCTTGTTGTCTGTCTGTTTGGTTGTTGGAACTTCTACCTACAGCGGGTGGAGGCAGGCCAATCGTATCCTGTTTAGAAGTTGTAGACTTAGCAGGGGGTTTCTTCACCTTGGCCTCAGGCTCAACATACGAGGTCTGAGAGTTGGGGTTGGCACCCACGATGAGTAATGTCTTCACTAGGGACAGTAAGCCATGCTGGGCAGCTAGGTGCAGCACAGTCTCTCCCTGTTGAACACACATTAATAGGGATTTCATACCATAACATATATATATAGTACACATACATAGCATATAGTATACATGTATAGTGTACATATATAGTATACATATATAGTATACATATATAGTATACATGTATAGTGTACATATATAGTATACATATATAATACACATATATAGTATAAATATAATAGTACACATATATAGTACACATATATAGTATACATGTATACTATACATGTATACTATATATGTATAGTATACATATATAGTACACATATATAGTACGCATGTATAGTATACATGTATACTATACATGTATAGTATACATATATAGTATACTTACATAGTACACATATATAGTATACTTACATAGTACACATATATAGTATACATGTATTATATGCATATATAGTATACATGTATAGTATACATATATAGTATAAATACATAGTATGGGTATATAAGAAATAACAGTACAAGTGTTATCATAATGAACATATAAGTTAGAAGGAAGTAACAAGCTGTGCGGAATTGTCAGCATGAATCAAAATAACTTATAATATAATTTTCAGTTTAGGAAATAGGGAGGCAGAGTTTCATATGTTACCAACAAATGCTACATACACAGAGTTATGGCTGCGCACACTATTTTAAGGAGGACAACTCCAACAATGCTGATAGCTCAAAGCACTCACTGGCTTACCTTTTTATTTGCTATGTTCACATCAGATTTATGCTTTGCCAGGAATATTGCGGCAGCTTCTAGTTTGTTTTTGACGAGATTGTGTAACAAAGTATCTCCAGTGACTGGGTGGGTCGTGTTGACAGCGCAGCCCTTATTTATCAACTTGGCTGCCATAGAATTCTCGTCTAGAGGCGCTGACGTGTTGATATAGAGGGTCATGGACAAAGCTGACTCGCTGTCGGCATTTAGTTGATCCAAGTTGATGCCGGCGTGTTCCAGCAGCGTATCAAACACAGGAGTAGACAGGGATTTGATGGACACGTGGAGAGCCGTACTACAAATATATTAAAATATATAGGTTAGCAACAGTAACACACATAATAAACACACCGTGTTATAGCTTATTGTGTACAACAGACAATATCTCGGTCATTGTAAAAGTGAAAGTCATAGTCTCACAGTATTCAAAGTACCTCCAGCTAAAGTTTCCCACATTTTAATCCATTTTAAGCAGACATATTGTTAATTAGCAATCCACATCAACTTGGCTAGAATAATCATTCTGTAGAAATAGCAAACCACTGCCGCCTTTTCATTGAAACAGCAGAATGTGATCAGAAACTGGAAATAACTTTTAAAAAAAATCACACATAAGATTAAAGGCAATGACACTAATAACTTATAACAAGGAAAGCTTAGATGCTACTAACTATATTCACCTCCTATGAACAAATTGAACATCTCCACAAGCTTTCAACAATATGAAGAAGGAAAAGATGATATCCATACAACTCACTTTCCTTCGTTGTCCTGTAAATTAGCATTAGCTCCAGCAGCCAGCAGACTGCGCGTGACCTTCACCTTAGCTCCAGCATCCAAAGAACTGATTGGAACAATATGCAAGGCTGATTTCTTATGCTCATAGGTTGTGTGGTTCACATCTATTCCATTCTCGATTAAAAAGCAAGCGGAAAAATCATCTCCTAAAATATCATACTTTTTACATAAAATGACTCCATAACACACCATTTACAACACAACAGCAAAAGTAATTCCAAGAAGAACAATTCACAGTTGTTTATATTCACAATCTTTCTGAATTTCCCAGAGGGGCGAATGTTAAACCCTTCGACAAAACACCTTGAAGGCTGTCAAAGTAGCACTAGGGCAAAGCTGGTTGACCCAACACTACTGATGGCCTTCACAAGCCCCCCACCCAATAAACCAGAGCTGCTCCCTGGAAGTAAGTCTAAACACTGTACCCTTATTCAGAGCCTTGTAGAGCAGGTTCTGTCCCTGGTGGTCCAGGATATTCAGGTCGGTCTTGTTCCTGACAAGAGTGTCAGCTATCCCCTTTTGCTGCCGAGCCAACGCCAGCTCCAGCGGCAGCACTCCGTCAGCATCTCTCTCATTCAATTTACTTTCAAGCTACAAAAATTCCGTCAAAGTGAAACAACAGGCCTACATGTGTTTGTATAATCAGATCATTACAGCTGCCCCATTGTGAGCATAGCGAAATTCCACCAATAACTCAGCGAGGATATAATTTAATAGCCAGAAAGAGAGCTTATGGCATTAATAGCCTATTAAACTAGCAGTAAGTTATTTGCCGAAAAACTGGTAAAAGAAATACTGAATACATTTTCTAGCAATCTATCAAGTATATAACTGTCATTGAAATGCATACCTGAGAGCTAAACTCAACGATATATAAAAATACAACATCTTCTCTATGAGCTTTGATAGCTCTGTGAAGTGGAAACTTAGACTTGGATCTGAACATCTGGTAAAGCAATGGGGCGGGCATACATGCAAAGTCCTCACTGCTAAAATCATCCTACAAAATGGCATGAATAAGACAAACCAAACTCAAAGTATCAACAATACAATCTAGCATATGTGCTTCAATACAGGAAACGCCCACTAATCAACAGCTGTGTGTATTGACTATCATAACTGCTTCTCCTCTAAAACATATACTAGTTTCACCATAATAACAGTACAGCAGCAACACCAACTCAATATTATCATAAATGAATTGTCAACTCTACTAAAACACAAGCAATATAATATGATAGTGATTCTGCTTTAACAAGTGTACAGTAGCAATACTAACGCTACCATAACACATGTACATCAGCAATATTAACACTACCATAACACATGTACAGTAGCAATACTAACACTACCATAACACATGTACAGCAGCAATACTAACACTATCACAACACATGTACAGCAGCAATACTAACACTACCATAACACATGTACATCAGCAATATTAACACTACCACAACACATACGTACATGTACAGTGGCAATACTGACCCAGTGATTAGATATAAGCTCAGAACAGTGGTTTTTCAGAGTCTCAGCGTTAATATCATTAGCTGTCTGATAAAACTTGATGCAGTTTTGTACAGTGACATGGGAAGTGAGGGCTTGCTCACACCTAGAAAAGACAGCAGGAACCAGGCTTAAGTCATAACCTTTACGACATCATAGCTGACAGCAACTGGCAGCAGTTTCAGTAGACTTACCTAATCATTAGGGGACTCAGCTGGTAGCACCCCGCAGATTTCAGAAGAGATAAGAGAAATTCGCTATTTGAGTTCACTTCCATTACATCTGAGTATATCCATTTCACTAAGGCTGATCCCACATCAAACCCTACATCTAATACAAAGGAAGCCATAAACAGTTGCCTTTTATTTCAATTTGAAAAATCCAAGCTACATGCATGAATAAAAATCTTAGAATTCACTTGCAATATCATACAAAATTACATACATCCACTAAAGACGACGATATATTTACGTGCACACAACGTACATCAACAATAGAAATAAGTAAATATTTACCACTGGACATGGTTAACTCAGATATGGTGTCTAAATCAACTCCCCAATGATCAGATCGTGCTTTCAGAACAAATTTGTGAGCCCGGATTGTTTTACCGTCCACATTAATGACCAAGTCACTGTAATCAAACATTTGCTAATATGAATCTATATTCAGCTTTACATGCACAAACCTTAAATAGACTAGAATTAACAAAACTTCAGTATAGATTTGTTTGGTATTTGGTAAATCTACAAAATTCTTCTAGCTAGTTCGATTCAGTCAGATGAGTAATATCTAGTTGCAATCTACTCAGTAACTAGTAAAAAGTAAACAAAATAAAAACTGCCATTTTCCTCATATTCATAATGATACAGAGAACATGGTGCCTAACAGTGGTAAAAATACAGTCATGTAAAAGTTTCACAAATTATGGCTAATTTATTACTAAAAATATAAAATGGTCGCTATACATTCTGCTAGCAACAGAACCTTTTATAACTTTAAAAAGTAAAGCACCTGTATTGCGATTTATCATAGAGCTGTGATACAATAGACAGCAGGCGAAATACAAATCCGTCTCCACCAGACTGAGGAGAAGCAGCGCTTGCAATCTCATATTTCCTGCTTATCTCTTCAAACTTTGTCTGAAGTTTGACATACTCCTCTCGCAACAAAGAAAGGTGCTTTTGAAGTTTTAACTCGGCTGCAAAACATTCATGATTCAAATTGAAAATACAAATTTTATAATTCGACAGTATCTGACACAAATTTCAACCCTACTAAAATTGGCTTATTTAGAAATCATCTTTTCTTATATTGCACTTGACCCTGTAACATTTTATCCAAAGTGTTGGTATTATTTCCCATTGTAAATTTGCCTTTGCGGCGCTTCCTAGTTCATCATTCATGATATTGGTAGTTCAGGCCTGAATATTTAGAGTTATAAGGAGTGAACTACTATTACTATTAATATAACAAATAGTAAGAGCAATAGTAATACTAGAGGTTTTAGTACTACTACTAAATTTACTAATTTCGTATTAATGATTTACTTTTACTTTTAGTAAGCAATTTTAAATCAGAAGTCTGATGTTCAAGTACTAGTAGTAATACTACTAAAAGTAAAAGTAAAAAGCTCAACTTCACACTTTTTTATTTCAAGACAGTGCCTTGCAACTAGCTTAGTGCATATATACGTACCCTCAGACATATTTAAAGTTGCTTTTCTGCCCTTACAAATAAAAGTATATAGTATAGTAACACATCAGTGGCATAATTTTAAAAGAGGACATTTTGCCTTATGGAAAAATTAAAATGCCAACCAAAAGGCGATAGAAGCTTTAGAGACAGAACAATAATGGATTCGCTTGTACAACCTAAAATTCTAATACCTAAAATTCTAATACCTAAAATCACGATTGAGTTACGTAGTCCACCCGTTATGTACTAGCAGAAAATAACTTTTTGGTTTGTGATTTGCCAAGTTTTAGCGAGTCTGATATAAATAATTATTGTAAATGTCTCTATCTGAAAAATAAATTAAATATAACTTTAAGCAGAATGCTTCCATTTTTAATGTCAATTTTGTTGACATTGCCTTACTCATCCAGTCACAATGATATTCATACTGATAAAGGCTCAAGTAAATAATATTAGTACTAATAATAATTATAATACACTTACAGTGTGACTATGAGACTGAGTATGACTGCCAGTACTTTAGTTTTACTAAAAGTAAAAGTAAATGTAATACTGTAACTGTAAGTCTAAGTGTGATAGTGATAGTAATACTGATACTGATAGTAACTCTAAATCAGTAAATGTAATACTAAAGTTATAGTAATACTTCTAATTATAGTTATACTAACAGTAATAGTTATACTAGTACTAATAGTAATAGTAATAATCATAATGATGCTGGTACTGATAGTGATAGTCGGCATGATAGTGATTTTCATATTCATATTGATATTCAAATTCATATTACTTATTATTTATTAATATTAAGATTTAAAATTTCAAGTTATATTTAACCTTATAGCTACTTGAATGTTTAGACACTTATAGTTATAGTAATAGCTAGAGTTAGACGTTTTACATTTAGGCCTAATAATTTATTTTAATTTATATTAATATAATAATCTTTAATTTGATGTACATTTTAACAAAGTAATAATAGTATTAGATATCATCATATTTATTTGCATTACCATTATGGTGATAGCCATGAGTATTATAGTTATAATTTTGTAGTCTCTCATGAGTCATGGCTATGCCTATGGTCATTCTTGGTCTGAGTCTCAACAATCAATGTGATCATCACATTTATGTTCTCCAGGGTCGCCAACCAATTCTTCATTACAATGTTTGATTATTGCTTAATTAATTTAATCAGCACAAAGGAGATTAATTAAAAATGGTGAGCATGTTGCTATGGGCAAAATAGGTGAAGGTTGCTGTTGTAGGAGCAACTGCAGTGACAATCACATGTGCAAAAAGAGGAAAATATGGCAAAAAAATTGAAACTCCTTCTGTGGACCAGCTTTTATAGATCTAGTTAAAAATTCTACACCCATCTTGTATGCTTAGTTAGGCAATGCCAGGACTCAAGCCCTCTTTGATTAGCAAAGCAGTAATAATTTTTATAATTAGTGGCTTTTAAAATAAACGACATTTTTAATTTCTTTAGTTAAAATTTGATATGATACAAAATAAAATTCATCTTTTACAGTGAGAAGTTAAAGATTTGCTAATGGCTTAATTTCATCAAATGTAGACCACTCTGGTATATATTTATTACAAAGAATACAGAAGAAACTCTGCAGCATGGATGATGATAAACCATTTAGTTGCACTTTCAGAGGTTGTAATGAGGTAAAAAAATACCTGAAGTACAATAGATATAATGTATTAGGTTATATACAATATATTAGGTTATATAATATAATAGAGATAGTGTGATATATTGTATTTATTATGTCTTGTTATATAATATAGGTAATTTCTTACATTATATTGCCTAACAGATTTAATCTGTTGTATTATATAAACTTAATTATCCAATATAATATTATCTATTAAAAATGCTAGATGTATAACCTAATATAATAAATTTAATCTATTATATTATTCTGTTGACATGGTGTCATTTATTAATAGAAATTTGTGACAGAAGACAGGCTGTCTGTCCATGTTCAGAAACATGATCTCAACTTTGATGGGCTCACAGCTTCATTATTCACAGGTAAAAATGCCCGCCCTACACAAATAGACTTGTTAGCTAGTTTCACAATGTTGCGCAAACATCATTATGTAGATTTTTTGCTTAGCTTGAAGTTTTAATTCTTTTATTAAATTGTGAGTGCACAACTTCACGCTATAAATATTCACTAGAGTTAGTGCCGTCATGTCTGAAAAACAAGATTGGTCTAATAGTTGCAAACGCACACAATATTATGTTGCCAAAGCAGCTTCATTCAAACGCAGTTTTAAAAATAAACAAGTATTGCATTTTTTGGGTCAGCATTTAAAATTTACGATAATATAGCGGGTTATCAATCAACGTTGTAGATCAAACACCAACTCCGACCACATTTCTTCGAGATTGTGATAACTTGGGGCTCTTCCAGGATCTTCCTCTCACTTCAAAGAACCCATTTGATGAATCTTTTAGAAAAGCTGTGAGTGACCCGGATGTAAGTGTTTCAGTTTATGTGAAAAACTTACTAACTGTTACCTAGCAACTGTTGTCAGTGTAGCTTAGTAACTATTGCCTAGCAACTGCAGCGATGTAGCTTAGCGACTGTTACCTAGCAACTGCTGTCAGTGTAGCTTAGTGACTGTTACCTAGCAACTGTTGTCAGTGTAGCTTAGTGACTGTTACCTAGTAACTGCTGTCAGTGTAGCTTAGTGGCTATTACCTAGCAACTGTTTTCAATGTTTATTGGTAACAGATGATTGATGCTATTGTTATAGAAACATATTTTTGTTGATCTCAATTACATTTTTCTTGTTTTATAATTTTGAAAATTGTAGTTGTTCTATCAATGCATTAGAGAATAACTCTTGAGTTTATGAAATGTAAAATGTTATCAATTATTCAGAAACAAGTTAGTTTCTTCACAAGAACTGTATGATTTAGACCGACAGTGCAGGCAATGGAGGTGACACACCACTGCTGCCCGACAGCGCTAATGTCCTTGGCTCTCTCGACACTCCAACATCACTGAAATACTTGCCTAGTTTCATGAAGTGCAACTCCATCTTCCTCACTCCAGATGTCAATAAACTGCAGACTCAAATGAGCAATGGGAATCTAGATACCCCCTCCTTAGATACTAAGTCATCGTCGAAACGGGCTATTCCAGACAGTCCCTTTTCTGCAGCACCCCCCAGCAATCTGCTCTTAGGGCTACCTCGGTCTTCAAGGTCAAGGAAATCTTCAACTTCCACCTTGTCAGATTGTGGCGGTTCGGAATCAGTCGTCAGCGTTTCTTCGAGGTAGCGGATTTACAGACATCTTTCCCATCTTTAGAGGTTTTGGTAAAAATATTTTTACCGCTTGCAACTTAGTTTTCCAGCAGTAATTCTAAGATTAGTATTTCAAATTTCTAGCAGTAGTATTTTTGGTCACTTTGAAGGCTCAAGTATTTGAGTTGTAATCAATGTAAAATTGTGTAATTATTCTTATGTTTTCAGTGCAGATATTGTTGGGTCAATGACACCTGATGTTATCGAGTCTCCAATTGCCCCCGCTATTGGCAGTGTTTCCGGGGAAGACAACTCCGCCATAGTATTAAGTCATGTTCAGCCTCAGCCTAGTGCACCAACAGTGCCGGGTGCGGTGGCTTTGCCTGCCCTCCCTCTCAAAGTACCAGTGCCTTCGTCTCAAATAGTCACTGCTAGTCTTCCAATTGTATCATCCGTTGTTCCAGCAGTTAACAAAAACACCCAAAGTGTAGTGCTTCATATAAACAACTTGGGGAAAGTGTGTCTTATACCCGCCTCACAGCAAATAGTAGCTGGCGCAGGCACTCAAGCTAAAGTTATTCCCGTATCGATGTCTCAAAATCCCGTTAAAGTGACTTCTCACGCCAATGGAATGCAGCCAACTAGCAATACGTCTGCACCTCAGAGCCTTGCAGCAGACAGTAGTCAGTCATCACTGTCCTTAGCTAAACAGGTTTGTATCAATATAGTAACTAAACTCTAATAATAAATGCTGAGTTCTATAAGGCTGTCAATTCTGGCAAGTAATGTTAGTATAAAACTTTCTAGTGGAAGAAAATGTTTTAATTTTTGGTTTATTTAGTATGTACTAATAGTTTGAGGAAGGAATTGCTGAATTACCATGATAGACTTGTATGGATTAAATGAAATGTTTAAGATAGTATAATTTCTTGTAATAAAATTACTTGCCCTAATAAAAAACATTGGTTATGTTGTTAGAACGAAAGTTTCGCATGTAAGTTTCAAATTTCATTAAAAAAATTACAAAATTATTTTTAAACTTGGTGATAAATGTAAGTGTTTAATACTAGAATTTTTTCAAATTCTTTTAGTAATATGTGCACTACTAAGTGATATTTTACCTCATATAATATATGTATAATGTAAGTAATATATCGTATACTGTATGTAATATATCATATACTGTATGTGGTATATCATATACTGTGTGTAATATATCATATACTTTATGTAATATATCATATACTGTATGTAGTATATCATATACTGTGTGTAATATATCATATACTTTATGTAATATATCATATATTCTATGTAATATATCATATAATTCATGTAATATATCATATACTTCATGTAATATATCATATACTCTATGTAATATATCATATATTCTATGTAATATAACATATATTCTATGTAATATATCATATACTCTATGTAATATGTATGTTAATAGAAACTGAAGCAGGCCCTCACGAAGCAGCAGCAAACTCAACAGTCAGCAGATGGCACTACCTTGTCAGATACTGAAACCAGTTCTACTAGAAGGTTACTATGCCTGCTATACTATGCCTGCTATACTATAACTACTATACTATAACTACTATACTATAACTACTATACTATAACTACTATACTATACCTGCTATACTATAACTACTATACTATAACTACTATACTATACCTGCTATACTATAACTACTATACTATAAATACTATATTATAAATACTATACTATAACTACTATACTATAACTACTATACTATAACTACTATACTATAACCTATGACGACTAATTTAATGAGCCAAAGTACGTGTCAAATATACTGAAAATAAATTCTGGTGATGGGATTTTTTGGAACTAAATTATTTTCCCTAATAATCACAAAACCTGTTATGAAGAACACCAACTCTTTTAAGCTGTTCACTCATCAGATACAAACTCAGTAAACTTAAGCATAGAGAACTGTCAATCAAATCTTATCCTGAACTTGCTGCAATTCATCTTGTGTTTTGCATGTATATTGCAGTCGTCACCCCAGCAGCCCTACTAGAGGGTTGAAAAGGATGTATAGTAGATCTGATAATGACGAAGAGATGGACAAAAGACTGAAAAGTCTACAACGAAATCGGTAGGTGTTGTATCTAGGTACATAATATATTAATTGTAACACATTATAACCTAAGTTATTTTCAATGCAGGAGTTGCCTTCCTTTTTCCTATAAATATTTCACTACTGTGAGCTTGCTCAACTGGCAAAAACACTTTTCATCACATATAGACTGTCTTCCCATGCTTTTAGAGCCACTGCTAAGTAAATCCTGCATTGAATTTCATCAGTGAAAGACATTGTGGTAGGCATAAAACATGGAAAGGCAGTGACAGTAGAATTGTTCCCTGCTGTAGTAATTTTGGGTATACCTTTTGATGTATTCTGGAAAAAACTATCCTGTCTAAAATACGCTACAGTATGCCTTGCGTTTTGTAAAATATTATAGTGTTGGGTGTTTTGAAGGGATGCTGCCCGAAGATGCCGGAAAAAGAAAAAGGTGTTTATGCAGTCTCTAGAAGAACGGTTGAAAGCATCTAATCAGCTGATTGCTCAGTTACAGGTACATCTCTACCGTGCTAATCTAGTTCAATCATCTCCATCAGTTGTTAATGAGTACTCACTGATGACTCACTCAGATTTACTGATGACTCACTCAGACTCACTGGTGACTCATCGATGAATCATTATTTTTACAAAACCTGGTCACCTGAAAATTATGTCAAAATCATGATGCCTCTTTCAAATCTGATTTGTGATGTACATTGCTATAGCAGTCTGTGTATGTTATTGTAAAACAATCTATTAGGAGTTATTACTTCTTTAACAATTTTTTGTTCTTCTATAGTCTGAAAACACTAAACTGAAAGTAGAGATTGCCCAACTAAAGAGTCTATTTATAGCGCACAAAGACTGTGAGGTTACCAAAATGCAAATAACTGAGGGCTCGCTCTCATCATACCCGTAAGTGTTCATTAATCGACTTTCAAATCCCATTCTATGTTGAATTTGAGTGAAGTTATGTCCTGCAGTTGTTTCACTTCCTTTGACCGCATTTCACAATGCAGTACTCAATTTTTTAATACCTCTGATAAAGCAGGTATTGCCACTGTAGATTTCCACACAAACTGCTGCGAAAACTTTGCACAGGCTATGAAATAGGACTGTTGTGTGCAGATTTCATGTGGACAAAAAAGCTAAACGAATGCTGTGTAAACTCCTCTGTGGTAGTGATCTAATTGACTGGCAGTTCAGCATATGGCTTTGCACTCTAAATTCTGCTCCATATGGCAGGACCCTCATAACTTTTCTAACAGTAAAATAGTATTCTTGCAGCTCACTTATAATTACAGTTAATAAACACCTTTTCTATATAATTTGTATATAATTCATATGTTGCAGTCTCTCCTAGCAGTCAATATCCTGGCAGCACTCCGTCCTCAGTGCTGCCTCATTCTTTGTGCAGGTTAGTTTTTTTCAAGTTATGTCCATGTTTATTTTGTCATTGAGCAACAATTATAAATAAGTATAGTATAGTATAACAGATGGTGCTGGGTGTGGCAGTATATTATAGCATATAATGCAAATAGTGCATTATATTATAGCATATAATGCAAATAGTGCATTATATTATAGCATATAATGCAATTAGTACAGTATATTATAGCATATAATACAAATAGTACAGTATATTATAGCATATAATACAAATAGTACAGTATATTATAGCATATAATACAAATAGTACAGTATATTATAGCATATGATATGACTAGCATTTATATACCCCTGTATGCTGTTAACACGGTTTGATTATTTGTAATTTCAGAAACATTTTATTTGGCAGATGGAGTATTGTTTATGGAAAGTGGAAGAAAAAGACAACTCCCTACTAAACACAAGATACTTCAATGTCACTGCATGCTAGTTGCCAGTGTAACCACAATATGTATATCAAAGTAATTTTTTGTAGATAATATTTAACTACATTATGATTTTAAACCGAATTATTTTTTGCTTCACATTTTTATTCCATTTTTACATAACTGTTTACAGTATTTTGTTACTAAGGCAATAATTATCAACGCCTCTTCCAAAGTTGAAAGTTTGAGAGTCAAGCAAATTATGTCATCTATATTGGGTTCAGCTGCTTATGAAATTAAACATGAACATCTCCTGCCAACACACTTTGTCGTATCATTAGAGAGCTTGACGTTTACTGATTCTCATCTGCATAAAGTGTAGTATGTGTAGAAAATAATATATAATTTAGGAAAACTTAAATGTCCAAAAAAGGTATCATTTGACCTTACATTTTCCTTCACATAGCATATAGTTTGTTGGGCTATTTCATACATGTTTATGCTTAGCAAATTTCTCTCATCTCAGGCTCTCTAATGATACATAAAATAGAATACCTCAACAGCCATTTTGATTCAAATTCGTACCTGCATTACCACTAGGGGTGAAGGTTGTTATTACCATATGTTTACAATTATTCAAATTTTATATTATATATTGCTTTTTATATTATATTTTATTTTTATTGTATAATTCTGAATGTGTCTAATAAGATTACCAACTCAAATCGTATTGTCCTCTTTTTTATACATAATCATAACATAGATTAGTACATCACAAGTAATCTTCACACAACTGCAGCTTAGGGTTTTGGGAATACTGAAAGATGGTGTAAGTTTCAGCAGGTTTAAAAATAGGCATTGCCCACCCAAATGACATGTCAAGAGACATAAATCCAACGGAAAAAATAAAGCAATACCACACCTGCTAGTGTTACACAGTATAGCACAACTTCTACTATCACTGTGTTTCCAAGCTGCGGGTTATTTAATGGATTTTTCGTTCATGTTTTGGAAACAGTTGCATAGAGTTAAACCATAAGTTCATGCAAACCGCAATCACAAATTTATCTGAATGAGCATCCATTTGTATAATGCCATAGAAATGTATACGTACAAGTTATTGTAGGAATGTTAGTGCTGACCAGTAGATGCATGTAACACCAGTTAATCTTGCAAACCATGCATTGATCACTCTAAGCCCATGCTGCTTATATTTGCTTAAACATTTTCAAACTTGACATTATTTGTCTCAGCAAGGATTATTTACTATCTTGAAGTAGGCTTTGTTGATTATTATGCGGTGCTTTTTATATCTAGAGTTGATAATTGACCAAGAATTGATTGTCCACGTTATACCTGATTCTGTAATATCTACATATATCAAATATAATTTTACACACAGTATGTACTAATGTACACATACAGTATGTACTAATACTCACATAAAGTATGCACTAATATTCACATACAGTATGTACTAATGTAAACTGCATAACCATGAATGTTATAGTAACCATAAAACTTTGTTACGCTACATGATTTATAATGCTGGCATTCACTTATTGTAATATACAGTGGTTAGTGCAGCATTGTTGGGTAACGCCCACTCTAGTAGCCCAAGTAAAGCTGATTCGTGTAAAGAAAACAGCTGCCCACTTTCTAGTGCCTAACTCTATCTCGTTACAACTTATTGCTACATGCCTTTGTAGCAGTTTTTTACATTCTTCGTAGCCTGGGGGCACCAAGTAAGTTTATTATCCTTGTGTGAGCTTTATTAGTTTATTGGCAATAACTGGGTGCTACGGGCTATTACTATATAGTAATTAGAACAAAAATTATGTCTAATCAATGTTAAGATAGCCTGTAAGGGCAGCCTCGGCAATGATTCGCTCACTTTTGTCAAGTGCGGCAGCATTTCTTTCACTTTACAATGGCAGCATCTACTCTTGAGTAATTGGTTTATATATATTATGATGTCATTAGCTAACTGCTGCTTGCACTTTCCATTTTATGCTCTCTTCGCAAACTGTTAGAATTCCCTCTTGCATCTTCTTATGATACGCCAACATCACTCGTCACGCTCAGTGTAAGTTTTTTAGTATTTCTTAGAGCACTACTTGTTTGTAAACTTAAGTTTGTTGATGCACGGCGTTTGACTTTGTAGTATAGTACAGCTATAATCATAGGTAAAAGTGTGAAGCACTCTTTAAAGCAGTGATATGGAACATGAAACCCTTTAGTAGAAATTGTTATTTCACTAATCGCTCAAAACTTCACTAACAAGTTGCATCAGTTACATGCTTGCTTACGGTTTATGTAACATAAACATGTTTACTTAATTGCAATGAATAAGCTTTTGGATTTGTACCAGCATCATGTTTTGATGAATTCTTGGCAAATATGGAGTTGAAATCTTTAATAATACAGTCTCAACTTAATATATGTAATATTGGCAGTTTTAAAAACCTTTGTTTTTATTAGATAGGTGTCTCTAAAATTAGCAACTTTTAGAAGATTCACCATAACTTTCTTTCATATATATTGGAGTAGAGCGTATCTCGCCTATTGCAACACTGAAAAACACTAAAAACTGCTGCAATTTCCACATGGTTTCATATTTGGCTGTTTTTATTGTTTCTATCTGTGTACTATGAACATTATCAGCTTAGAGATAATATATAAATGTTGTATTTTGGCCAAGCATACTATAAAGTTCGTGATAACTTTCCTTCTAAACAAGTGTATTGTAGGTCACTTATGCGTGTGCTAGCAATTTACAATGCCAAGTGGCAACATAATACTATATTATTCGTAATTTTATTCTTCATTCTATTTGTTTATCAGCTGTAATAGTCTAAAATGCTAGACAATGCGGTAGAATAAAACTCAATGCATTCATATGAACTCAGGTAGGTTGCTAATATATGAACGCATGCATTGCTGAGAGTACTGGATATGCTATAGAGATAACCTACTTTTTATACAAAAGGAAAATATTATGACGAGTTTTAACAAAAAATACTCAACAGTTTATAATTTGTAAGTTTCACCCATGGGCAGTCATGGAGCACATAAACTTTTACTCTGATCTGAAGAATCAAAACCCATGCAGCTATATGGTGAAAATGCAAATAATGTTAGATATTATACATGTAGTATAGACTCCGTATAATATTGTTAGATAGAGGAGATCTTCTAGTTAATAGAACATGCTGTATATATTATACATCACACCAAATGAGAGCATTATCTGTCTATAGTATAATACACTGAATAAAAAAGCTCATACAAGTTTATAGTCGCTATTCCTATCAGAAACCCTGATGGAAAAGGGTTTTTTAAAGCGGGCTAGGATAAGGACTTATTCAGATGGAGAACAGAAGCAATTATGACTGAGTGCTCTTCCTAACATTACCAATGGCCTTTACTGGGATTCGAACCCATGACTTCGTGTTTACTAGGCCAACGCTCTAACCGTTAGACCCTATATAAGTATAATACACTGAATATCATATAATACTGTAAAGCTCAACACGTGACTTCCATTGCATGTTGGTGCAAGCTGGACAATCTAGAATACATTTCATATCATACTATACATATATTATATTATACAATTTTATACTGTAATTATATTGCGTATTATATTATGTAAATGAGAAGGTGGTTAATTTTTTAATGTATATTTTTAATTTTAACACTTACATATATAGCACTTTTCTGCAAAACTAAAACAACATTTTAGTTCAGCTATTAAACTTTGTTCTGATTTATTTCTAAGCTGTAAATTTTACGAAAACTAGCACGTGTATCCAATTTATATTGACAGCAACTGTTAACTGTAGCTGCTGCTGCTACTGCTGCTGCCGTGACTAGTGGTACTCATATTAACTTATTTAATTAATGAAGAGGTTTTCCATTCCTTGAAGAATAACTCCTTGAGCTCAAATTCTATTGTACATTACAACTTATATTATTACTGTAAACACAATTTTGGGATTAAGCTTAAATCTAACTCTTGTAAGAGTTAAACATAAAACTCATAGCTATAAAATCTTACTGCAAAAACTCTACCTACTTTTTTTATTAAAAATATATTTTAACTTTTTTTAGCTCAAATAACTGTATCAAGTTTATTGTTTCATAAAATCCTACAATATATAATTGTAGTTCTCAAGAATAGAGTTATAAATTCCTTAGCACTTGGAGCTGCAGTACATGTACCTTATGCATGTACTATCTACATGTAAGTCACTATGGAGCACGTCTTGCTTCTCTCCACGCTCTCTCTTCTCTTGGGATTATCTCTCTCTCAAGATATGTTTTTCATAGGTATGTCATGCAATAACTAATTATACTTATTATATATATACCTCTATTAATGTGTATTTATGCTCTCACAGTTAAAAAAATACAGAAGTGCTTCACTTACCACATCCATTTATTATACATTTAAATGATGAAATAATTTGATAGCATTGGAAAATAATTGTTGACAAATAATATCTGTGTATACTGTGTGTATACTGTGTATGTACTGTGTATGTACTGTGCATGTATGTACTGTGTGTATACTGTGTATATATTGTGTATGCATGTTGTAGACGTCATTGACTGCTACAAATGTGTAGGAAAGGCAAACAACAGCTCTTGCTCAGATCCCTTCGTAAGAGAAGAGAAAGATATTAATGAGGTCAAGGTCATACCATGTAATAGAGGAGCTTGTCTGAAGAGGTTACTTAAATCTAGTGAGTTACTATTATATATACTTTACCTGCACATACTTTACTTATACATATACTTTGCCTACATGTATACTTTACCTACATGTATACTTTACCTACATATACGCTTTACCTACATATATTTTACCTACATATATACTTTACCTACATGCATACTCTATCTGCATATACTTTCTTACCTATACATATACTTTACTTACATGGTGTACGGTAGTAAACAGGAAGTCTTTGTACATATAGTGCATAACTGACTACATTTTAAATAAAATAAGCAAAAGTGTTAATCCGTAAGGTCAGCTAATAAAACAAATTGCATGGCTTTCCTGTATTGCGGGTCCTGATTTAAACAGACCGAGTATGGTACTGAAATTGTTGGGGGTTTAAACCCATTTTTTACCAAACTAGAAAGTATTCTACTCTACCATTTGTGCCACCTTAACAATAGTATGCAGAGATATTCACCCTTATATCTCTAGTAGACTTCAGTCAGTCAGTCAGTCAGTCAGTCAGTCAGTCAGTCAGTCAGTCAGTCAGTCAGTCAGTCAGTCAGTCAGTCAGTCAGTCAGTCTTCTTATCAACACCTGCACTAAATGACCTTTCTCTGCCTAATGTGAAATGTTATTTCAGTATGAAGAATAGTCAGTCTTACAGTCTCGGGTCACATGACATTGCCACTATCATTTTATGTCTTAGACGGAACACCTATGATAATGAGAACGTGCACGAATGAACTGGACTTCAAACTTCCTCTGGTAAACAACGTCTGCCAAAAAGAGAGCGATGGGTTCGGGTATTTGTGTATGTGTGGCAGAGACTTATGCAATGGAGCAGTACACGGATCTGCTGCTTCTTTATTTGTATTAACTGGAGTTATCTTTTCATTTTTTGTATTGATGTAGTAGGACACAACTCTTGCATATGGTTTTAGTCATTACAATAGCAATATAATTATTATACACTCTGTAGTGTGTAGTATGTGGCAATACTTAATATATTTATATTGTACAATTCCTTCACTGTATGATAGTTGGTTGTATCATTTCTATTAATTATAATTTATAGAACTTTTTAATGTTTTTGGCAATAGTATGCCTTATAAATTGAATTATTCTTAGATTTAAGATTAATTTAGACTACAATTATATTGATATTAAAATTTTATTATGTCTTTCATTAAAATACTACTGTGTATATAAATAGTAGTTATATATCATAGTTTATATTATGTCTTACAATTTTCGAAAGCACTTCGACAAATTGCAGGACCACTCATGCTAATATTTTATTATGTCAACAGTTATAAACTATTATGATTTGAGATTACATGAAACTTTCATTTTTAGTATTAGAATATAATAGATTATGATTTTTTTTGCAAATTTAAACAACTAATAAAATTGATAGCGGTTTCTTCTGTAGTAAACAGTGTGAAGAAATAATATTCAGTACACTATATGCTTGAAAGTTGACAAGTTGGTCAATCAACTCTGCTTTAATTTGCAGATACACTAAAAATAATTTGTAATTATAATTGCTTTCTAAAATCAATTTAATTAGTGATGCCGAGCTACACTAAAAGCTTCCAACATGCAATACACAGCACATTGCCTTGCCAATTTATATAGGTGTTAATTGATGATGAACATTTTAGCCAGTATTAATTAAGCAAAGTGTTTGTAGAAGCTGCAGCAAAATTAAGAGACAAGCAATTAACGTCAATTGTTAACTTAAATTAGTATAACATCTAGTATAATATTAATAATCAGCTAAGACAGATTCCCCTACTTTGTGATTATATTACTTTTATGAAAATTTCAGCTGCAAACAGCTTCCACATTAGCTTATTATAAATCATGTTGCTAGCAGTATACAAGATTTCAAGATAAAACCCATTATGCTAGAATAATGCATTATTGGAAATGTACAATGGCCAATAATATGTATTAATGGCAAAGTATAAAACCCAATGAAACTTGAATATTAGATTTTACTAACAGAACCTGGACTGTGTACATAGGTGAAGAGAAGTAAAATCAATATTACACATTAACTACAAAGGCAGGCATTAGTCCAGCACATAGTAATACTGCTTAGCTGCTACATTGTCTGTTATATACTGGCATTAGCATATTCACATCCTTTATTATTTACATGGTAGCAGCAGCTACACCTTGAGTTACTTGCAAGACGTAATGCTCAATGTAACATAAAGTAGCTAGCATCTAGTTTGCTCGCATGTATTCAGCTGCTGCATAAATTGGACTACTGCTACTGATATTTCTACATTTATAGAGCCATAAACACTTCATACTAGAATGTGGCCGTATGTAAACTCCTCGTTGCTTGGAATGCTGTGTTTTGGTAAGTTTTTATGCTGGCACATTCGTATTTTGTGGACTTTGGACTAAGTTTTACATTTTGTCCATTGAATTGTATAATACGGTGTGGTGTACATGCTCATTAGTAATACTGTATCTTATTATATAGCTGCAACTTTGAAACTAAAGTATTTTTTTGAAGAGTTTTCAGAAGAGTTAATATTTAACTATTATAGAGTTGCATAAACAATAACTAGTAAAACTAGAGACTTCAAATCTAATTTCCTTCCGAATATTTATGTTTCCACTGTTCAACCTTACCTACGGGCCATTAGTACAGAAAACACACTCTTGTAAGATAAACACCACTTGTGTCAGTAGTTATAAACTACTTTCTGTCAAACGTTGCCTAGAAGAGTCGAAATAAAGCGAGTTGCGAATAGGAAATGACATCAGGTTCAATTTAATTGGTTGATGTTTTGAACCGCCTACTTTGACGAAGGATGCCGCCACCTACGGCATAAACCCTGCCATGAGTTTGTAGTAACTTCTTTCTATACACTTGTAGGCTACCAAGTCAAGTTAGGTAAAGGCAACTATTTTTAAAACTAAGTTTGAGTGGTTTTTTAAGACGCCAAAAGTAAATGTTGTAGTGTTGAGTTTACCCAGTGGCCTCCGTGGTTGCAAGCCAGAGGACTCGGGTTTGATTCCCAGTGGGGGCAATTATTTTACAAACCATTTCGGCCTTGTCTTGTGGAAGTACTCTCAGAAGGTTGAGTGGCAAGTGGAGCCCATAAACTGACAGAGTACGTAGGGGCTAGTGCAGTTCTGGAGAGAACTGGGTGGGATGTTGTTTGGAATCTCGAAGCCCCTGTAGCGTAATTGGTTAGCGCGCCTGCTTGCAAGCTGGAGGTCTGTGGTTCGAATCCCGGTGGGGGCATTTATTTTACAAATGTTTAACTTAAACTAGCCAAAAAATCAGGCATGTGTCTATTTTCACTAGCCAAATCCATGCAGTATACAATAGTCTCAACTTACAATTGGACAATTTATTACTCAATAAAATCAGTGAATAGTTTTATACCCTGGGCAAAAATGCAGATGACATCACCAAATTTCTAAAATGGCTAAAATAGACTCATGAAAATCAGTGTTCTCTGACCTAGTAAGTCAGCCAGTCAAACTGAGGCGAGGTACTGTTTCCATTGGAAAGATTAATTTTTTGAAAGTTTTTTTATAAGGCCTGGAAAGGATTTAGAGTTTGACCCCCTTGACATGCCTTAGTCCATAGTGGCAACTCTTGCAACATATTAACGCTAACAATAATAATAGGGCTACATTGCATATAATCTATACTATAATTCGTTAAATATTTTTTCTTAGATATATATATATGGTCAAATACTTTTTTTAGTTAGCGTAGCATAAACTATATAATACTATGATGGAGCCACTCTGATTGACTTGCATTGCAAGTGCTACGCAATGTTGTTAGTACAATAATTATATGCTGATTTAAACTAACTATGCAAGGAATGAACTGGAATATATTAAACAATGTTACTCTTATATCAGATGAGTTAATAATTACTTAATTAGAAATTTGTAATCTGTATGCATCTTGAAGTTATATTTATAAGTGGTTTCTGCGTTTACTCGTTATGCAAAATATAACATGATGTGCTTCCTTGTAATACTTTCATGCAGTTAATAGAATAGTTTCTAATTTTTCGAGCTTACAACTCCAACACTAAAGAAATACTTTATAATAACAGAGAGAACAAATTTGGATTAACTTGCCCCTTCCTTTTTTTTACATTTACCATAAAGTTTAAAAAAATAGACATGCCATCATGCAGACACCAAGTTTACAAATGAAATATCATTAACTAAATTACTCAATTAATGCTTTAACTTTCTTTCCCAATGCCTTCGGTCATGCTAATTTAGAAAAATTCTCCAAGGGTCGTTCATATGTTTTACAAAATAGGCTTCATTATAACTTTCACAATATTTTGCATTATTTCAAGAAAACTTGTTAATCAAAGATTTTTCTACATTATTTTCAAAGAGTTACCTTTTTTGTAGTTGAATACACGGCAACAAATCAGTTATTCAATAAAGTCCTAATTGCTTCAAAACAACTTAAGTTAATATGCTGAAATCTAAAATCTTATTCTCACCTATCCCACCTATCTCACCTATCTCACCTATCTCACCTATCTCACCTATCTCACCTATCTCACCTATCTCACCTATCCCGCCTATCCCGCCTATCCCGCCTATCTCACCTATCTCACCTATCTCACCTATCTCACCTATCTCACCTATCTCACCTATCCCACCTATCCCACCTATCTCACCTATCTCACCTATCTCACCTATCTCACCTATCTCACCTATCTCACCTATCTCACCTATCCCGCCTATCCCGCCTATCTCACCTATCTCACCTATCTCACCTATCTCACCTATCTCACCTATCCCGCCTATCCCGCCTATCTCACCTATCTCACCTATCTCACCTATCTCACCTATCTCGCCTATCCCACCTATCTCGCCTATCTCACCTATCTCACCTATCCCACCTATCTCACCTATCTTACCTATCTCACCTATCTCACATATCTCACCTATCTCATCTATCTCACCTATCTCACCTATCTCACCTATCTCACCTATCTCACCTATCTCACCTATCCCACCTATCCCACCTATCTCACCTATCTCACCTATCTCACCTATCTCACCTATCTCACCTATCCCACCTATCTCGCCTATCTCACCTATCTCACCTATCCCACCTATCTCACCTATCTTACCTATCTCACCTATCTCACCTATCTCACATATCTCACATATCTCACCTATCTCACCTATCCCCGCTTTGTCCTGTTCGGGTAGCGGGAAATCTAAAATCTTATTGCAGGCTACTAAATCTATTATCTTACTTTATCTAAAGTCTTGACAGATTGCTCTGTTAAAGCAATAAGTTGTTAAAAATGAAATAGGATGCTCTGTCATTGGAAAAGAGTATTTGTGAACCAATTTACTGTTAGTTACAACACTACCACTTTGAATAGACAAAAATTTTATTTACGGCAGATGCCATGGACAAAACATGAATAAGACAATTCCCATGTTTAGACATATAATATTGTGTTGTATAGTAATAGACTGAAACAGTTTTTGTAATACTGGTACTAATACAGAATAATTGCACGAGATTGCTTCATTTCAAAGCCTATATTTATATAGGCCTTTTTGCTCTACTTCTAATAACTTTAATTTATTAAATTCCCATGTTGTTTTTAAAACTATATCTTATTGCTATACTCAAATCTAAAAAAGTGAGTTCTAATATAAAATATTTTTGACATAGAACTGAAAAAAAACCGTTTTTTGCATCATTGTTTGTGATAAGTTGAGTTTGTTATTTGTCATGATTTAATTTACCTACATAGCCCATAATGCAGCAGTGCGTAATATATATAATAAATTATAACTCTATACTGTAGTTTGCTTTACTATATTATACAACTAAGTTCAACATAATAATCTCTTGAGAGTTGTCTTCACACTAATTAGGCGCATATAACAAGCATATTATGAAGGGAGCAGCCGTGGTCTAGAGGTTAAAGTGTTTGTGAACACGAAGTCATGGGTTCAAACCCCGACAAAGGCCATTCGTGATGTTAGGAATAGCATCCAGTCATAACTCAAAATTGCTCCTGTGTCTTATCTAAACAAGTCCTTAGCCTGTTCTAACAAAAACCCTTTCCATCAGGGGTTTCTCACAGGGATAGCGACTATAAACTTTCGTGAGTTTTATAACAAGCATATGTAGAGAAGGTACGATAGTTATTTATATCTACAAAGTACCACAAATAATATAGTTGACCCTT
Organism: Bugula neritina; assembly: GCA_964035545.1. Taxonomy (NCBI): domain Eukaryota; kingdom Metazoa; phylum Bryozoa; class Gymnolaemata; order Cheilostomatida; family Bugulidae; genus Bugula; species Bugula neritina. Next base: position 2,983,111 of record OZ037768.1, read on the forward strand.
TAAACCTATAGATATAAGAGTAAATTAATGGGGAAAATGCAACTATAATACAGTTTTAAATAATTCTTCTTCTGAACTATAGTGTAGTCCTATACAAAACTAACTAAAGTAGCTACAGTAGCAATCTTTTGCTCCAAAACTAATATTATACCTGGTTTTTACAGAGAAGAGTTTTGCCTTTGACCTCATTACCTTTGACCTCATTACCTTTGACCTGCTGACTAGTTTTGAAAAATACCTGACAAAAATAGGTTTTGACACTCTTTACATTTTCAATAAACTTATGTAATTCTTTAACTTTACAAACTGAGGAGCAAAATAATATTTCTCCCCTTTCATTTTTACAAAACAGTAATTACTGGAAAAGTTAGTTCTTTACAGCAAGCCTGTACACTTGGGTTGAGTAATTTAATAAACACTCAGTGGCTTGCAACTAGCTGCTAATTAATTACAAGTCAATAACCTATGGCTAGCTTTCAGCACAGCTGAGTATACACAGTTTATATAGTGTACAGGAAGGTTACTAACTACATAGCACATTATCTCTAACATTGCATATTACATATCAATTAGTGCCAATAGATACATGGGTATTTCAAGGTTTCTCCTCATTTAGAAATGAATCCTCTACTGTACTAGGTATTGTGACAAAAAGTGCAGACTGTTATTAGAAATAAAACTACAACTGTGTTGTATTGTTAAAAGAAATGCCTAAACTCAAGACTACTGGATCTCGTTGGTTATATTTATTGTGTGGTAAGCTTTGATTTTCTAGAAGTTTTTTTTATTTCTGCAGCTTCCAGTGATTTCACAGCTAAAGAATATATTGTGTAGTTGTTGATATAATGGAGTTCCTATAAGATAATATATGATATTTTTATGTCAAATAGCTGATAATACGTTAACTACTACAACTGCCTAATTTTTTAGTTTAGTATTGGAATAGATGAATCAACAATGCACTTATTTTTAGTTTATGGTTTGTTATATCTGTTCACTACAATTTATTAGTGTTCCACTTATTTACCATAGCTGACTAAAAGATTGACATAAAAGTTGATTTTTAGTAGGCACAGTGCTTTTAGAGAAATTAAAATTTTATCAAAGTGAAGCCTTCAAGATTAATGAAAGTAGTTTTTCGAAAACGCTAGTCTTAGTTATATAAACTTGTGCCACGACTTTAGGTGCAGCAACATATAAGTTTCAAGTATGAGGTCTCCATAGTGTTTATATAAACTGCTAGTCTTTTACCAGTCCATTGGTAAATTTTTTCAACATGATACGGGCTTTGTGCCATTTATTCATTGTTGCTCCTATAGCTTCTAAGTTCTGTCCTGTAGGTCCCTGCATATATAGATTGTTGTTATGGTTATTACAAGTTTCTATTTTCTTACAGTCAGCCTGTTGGTGCCAGTTTACACAGCAGCAGATGATACAGAGTGTATATGTAAGTAATCTAAACTCTATATTCACTCAGAAATAATTTCCTAGCATCAGTTCTATGTATGAGTGTTTCAAGTATTCAACAATGCTGTAAAAATGTTTGTTTGCTAGGTCTTTTTTGACTCCCACGCTGAAATTGTATTGTTACCTTATTAAAAACAGTTTACTTAAAAGCTAGGCAATTCCTGAGATTTTTCATATAGCATGCTATAAGAAAAAGTGTATTCAGCCATTTGTGGTCATATAAGCTTTATTTATTTTCAATAATATTATGTCTAGCTTCAACATGATGCATTAATGATGGCGAATCCTGGTGTATATTTTAGTACCAAAATACATAAACTGTTTCAACTGTGACTCCAGAATTCACTCGTTTTGTGAAGACAAATTCAACAAAACAGCTTCAATATCCTTAGACCACATGAAGAGGTGTGAAGGAGAATGCTTAAAGTGGGTACGGAATATAGACCCTGCCAACCGTAAGTTCAATTCTTACAAAAATGTACTTTAGAAACTGGACTATATTTTGATTTTTTTTTATATATTACGCTCTGAAGAATTTTTTTCGCTAGTGTAATCAGGCTGTATTGTAAATCGTGAACAACACAAGTCATGACCGGAAAAGCTTGATCTTTATTAAACAAGAAAATGTTGCATGCCATATATTATAAGCTGCGAATGTTTTTTTTTAGTTTAAAGAGCAAAATGCTATCTTTCTGTAAGTCAATTATTGACTGCCTTATTACGTAACTTTGTAGCTGACCTAGGATCTTATATAATTCGGACTTGCAAGACAGACGTTGCTATTGATATGTACCTCTCACCAGACATGTGCCTTGATGAGAGCAGACCAGGGTCGGGGCACATGTGCACTTGTCCAGAAGAGAGATGTAACTCAGCAATACCATCTTTATCAACCCCTCATATAACATTTCTAATACCAACATTATGCTGGATAGTAAAGTTTTTCAAGTAAAATAAAAAATAGTTATAGAAGAAAATCTTTTGCTGTATTTGCAATGCCTCTCCACTACTCATGAAACTGATGCTGAACTACTAAATATTGCTAGTTAGAGCCTAAAAGTTAAGGTCAAATTAACAATTCTAAATTTTGATTGACTTTTGAAATACCATAGAACACACCTACCTTCAACTCCAGCTCCTTTTAGCATCTTCCTTAATATTTGCCCAGTAGTTTAGTCTCACATGTATAGCTTCGGTGGGCAGACCATAATCCTTATGGATCGAGCCAGAATTTTATGTTGGAAAACTTTTTATTATATGAACTGTACATATTAGAATTATTAGATCCCAAGAAATTTGGAGTTTTAGCCATGAAACTTTGTGTTAACCAAATTATATATCATGTTTTGTTGCATCAGACACTCAGAGTTTATCTAAATAAATTTAATTCTCTTTCCCTGTTACATTGAACAGCTTTTTATTATTTCACAGCGAAACTTTGTAGCTTTAAAGCATGTACAGGCTATAAACTTCAACACAATGATCAGTAATTGGATTGTGATTAGCTTTCATTCTTTCCATTCATTTATATTGTACCGACAACTCCTTGTTTCATATCTTCTGCATTAATATTCATCAAATACAGTTTCTGAAAACTAAATTTAAAATGCAATTAACTTAAAACTGCTCAAGACTAAAATAACAAGTAATTTAAAAATTAATTAATGTATTTGGATGTTTATTGTCATAGACTCAGTTATAGCAACAACAAATGGAAAAGAATGAAGTTTTTACAATATGATACAAGCAATACAAATGCAATAATTAAGAAATTTGTCAAAACCAAATATATTGCATGTGTGGTGTGTACATTTGAAACATGTATTTTATCAGAAGCTTTACCAGTAGTATAAAACATCGTAGAGACAACTCCTCTAGTTATTTCAAATCACACTTAAATAACAGGCAGTTTTATTTGAAGAATTCTACAAAACACACGTGTTCCAGCTGTACTTGATATAAAAAAATTACTGAGTAAGACATAGTTATAAATAGTTAAAATAGACAGCCTGGATGGTAAATATGTACATTTTTTACTATCAGTTGGATGAGTCAAGACTCAGTTATCTGTCACTAGATCAGCTGATTGGCTGTTCAGGAGGGGATCTACAATATGATTGGATGATAACAGTTAATCCTGAACATCACAATATTACAAGAGATGACAACTTCTATGAACAAACAAACTCAACTCGGACTTATATAGCAACACAACGTTACAATTAAAAAATATTATATAGAAAGAAAGGCTGGGTTAAGGTTATTTTTTTATGCGACTAAATTGTTTGTCCAATTTTACATAGTTTAAGGAAATGACAGCATATCTGAGTGTACAGCTCCCTCCCTACTGAAACTAGATAAACAAAATAACCAACGGGCAAGTTGTTGCTACACCTACCAGCTAGAGAGGAAAGATGGCGCAGGGGAGGTTTAGGCAGAGTGGAACTGTCTGGGGCTAGTAGTGTTGAGTCAGTACCTTGATCTCCTAACATCACAACCATATCTTCATCAGCAGCACTGAGAGAAGACCCGAGTACTCCGTGAGCTGTAACTGTATATAATGTTCTAGTTTATTCTACTTGTCTAGACATGTAACTGTATATAATGTTCTAGTTTATTCTACTTGTCTAGACATGTAACTGTATATAATGTTCTAGTTAACTCTACTGTCTAGACATGTAACTGTATATAATGTTCTAGTTTATTCTACTGTCTAGACATGTAACTGTATATAATGTTCTAGTTTATTCTACCTGTCTAGACATATAACTGTATATAATGTTCTAGTTTATTCTACCTGTCTAGACATATATACGAATGCATGCATATATATGCATAATATAATATATAATATGTGAATATACAGATTCATATGCATATAATATTTATGTATACCTGCTCAAACACTTAACTGCATAAACATTTACTTGCATGCATTTACCACTGGCAAAATTTTGTGTCAAAACATCTTGCGATATATTCTTCAAAATTTGCTCAAAATATGATAACTTCTAGTAGAATTCTGTACCATAAAATTAAGTGCCCGAATAGTGACTTTAAAACACCTTAGGACAATAGTGAATGTGCAATTTTACCGTTTCTAAGTAATGTAATGTATGATCAACCCTACCTTCGTTGGACGGTAGTTGTGCAGATGACATCACATCAGCTTTCAGTTCTGTTGATGACTAGAAAATAAAGAAAAACACACTCTTTATGAGCTCAAACAATGACTTCACTGTGTCCACACCTCACGTTACAGACAGTGTACTGAGTGTGTACAAGCATTTCTAGCTGCAGGGTTAATATGTTTGTGAGTGCAAGTCGTGGAAACTGCAACACAGTGAAGTCCACTGTCAATATGACATTGAGTTAGTTGCTAGTCTGAGTGAATAATACAAAACAGAGGCACACAAATACAGAGCATTAAAGTGAACAACCAGTTCTGTACACTGTTAACACTGTGACTATTCTAAAAGTTGATACTTAATGCTTGCAATCCCTGTGTCTGTAAAGTTCTTCTCTATTTAAATTAACTTCAAAATATTCAATTCTATCAGAAAATAGTGCTTTTCTTGCCCTAAAAATCAGTTTTACCTTTGACCTCAAAGGAAAACCTTTAAAAATTAACTATAAGTAAGCAACTGTACTATGCTAAGAAGTGAAGGAGACCTTTACAATTTCTCGACCAACAGAAATGTTGCAGTTTACAAGTAGATGAGTTTAACCTGTGTTTGTAACCTGCCAGCAATGTGGAATGAGTACGCGAGTAGAGGGAGGAGGGATTTAGCACCCGCTTATTGATCGTATATGATCCTTTATTCAGTTACTTTCATCACTTATTGACTACTACACTCAACAATGTGCCGTGTCACGGCTTACCGGAGTAGAGTCGGGTGAAGGCAGAGCCTGTACTATCACTGGCTCTCCCAGGTTGTTCATAGAGAAAGATGAGGCTATGAAGAATGAGTTGGAATCTAGAGAAATGTCATCTGAGTAGACGGCTGTACTTCCTACAACAGATAATCTCTACTCAACACGGTGATATCTGCAGCATCTATTAGAGGTCTACACCAACGACCTCTAAACCAAACTTCCAAAAGACAGAGACAACTGAAATCATTTATAAATATTTAGATATCAATTTGAAACAACAATTCTACAACAATAAATGTTGATATAAACAAGATAATGGTTTAGTAGCAGACGTCATTTGAAAGCATCTTCCGACAAAGCAAGAAGGAAACACAATTCCGTCATGTATAATGATTCAGTGATCTACCGACAAACAGAGTGTTCCTTACCATCTGGAAGTTGTACAGTCTGTGTGAGTTTGTAGCCATCCGCTGAGTTGCATAGTCTGAAGGTGGTGGTGCCGCCAGACATCAGCTTACTACTCTCCATCAGACCATCAGACACGGAGATTTCATCCATCGAGGTGTCTTCTGTTGTCTCGTTTATTAGTAGTCGTCTCTGCGCCAGAGTGGTGAGAATCTCATTGAATGGTAACGTCTGATAGTTGGGGACGTGCCTCTTCAGTGTCCACCATTTACTCCGCAACCACTGTGGGGATCTCACGCTAACAAATAAGATGCAAGTTGAAAGGTCGTGTGTACAGACAGAGTAGATCCACCATAAACCCGCTACACTTTTGAAAATTTCAATGTAAAGCACAATACAACATAATACTACGGACAAAGAAATCAATGCATTAGAATGTCAAATTCCTAACCAATTAACACATATACTGTGAGCTGAGATATAATGAAAAGTGCACTTTTCTATAAATAGTCTTGCATCACATTATTTATAGAGATTATACTAAACATTGCTTGGGAGGTTATGCCATACTTAATTGACCAATCATAGAAAACGTAACTCCCGAAACAGCGAATCACATGAGAGGTAACTCACCATGACCAACCTTTAGATAGATTCACCCAGTCTATACTCGACTCGTCAGAAACCCCCGAGTGTAAAATTCTACAAAACAGGAAACATACAGTGTTTAAATACCGGCACTTGCTCTATTCAATAGTAACACTAATATAATATATAGGTGTAAGATATAGCCTTACTTCTCTATCAACAGTGAGTCATCTCTTACGGCTGACCACTCCGCACCCCCCTTCTGTTTCCAATTTAGAAAATTGAGCCACTTGGCTCTGCATTGTTTATCTGTTCGTGTTTTCACTTTAGCAGCGACGTCCGCCCAGCTCAACCCATGATGCACCTGCAGTGATGACACAACATATTCCTTTACACAATTTCAATACTAACAGATAAAACTTGCCACCACCGACTGTGATGTGCCACCACCTGACTAACACTAACACTGACACTGAGTGTGATATGTCGCCACCTAATTGACACCTAGCTAACATGTCAGGCATTGCAGTAGATAATTATACAGTAAATCACACCTCTTGGCCTGGTTTGGCGCCACTCAGTTCATAGACAGCGTTGGCTAAGTTCACCTCCTCATCATGCTGCCAGGTTCCGTAGCGGCAGCTGTCTTTCATCAGCCGACATCTGTCTCTCACTGAACCTGCACTTCTACCGAGTGCTGCCCCTATCGTTGCCCAGTCATTGCCGTGTAGCTGCCTCAAGCTGTTGAGAAGAACAAATCTCACTTGCAATGAGAACAAACAAGGACACTAGCAGTTTATCATTTCAGAGTTCTTCCTACACTCAACTCTTTGTATCGTTAGAGAGACTAACTAATTCTAACCAACTCTGTGCTAGATACTCTGTAACTGTTAACCGTTAATGTCCAATGAAGTATTATAAAAATACCATTTCAACCTACACAACGTATATGAAACACACTTTTATTCTTCTACATTACAAAATGCACGTTTCTGGTGCAATATGCACTAGATTTAATTAATACATGAAATATCATTTGTTTTTTACTATTAATACATTGAGATTTACTCTACTCTACCTAGCTACACAATAATATGTGATGCAGCACTTTTGGTGTTTGTTAAAATTTCGTAAAATATATTCCAACTACAGTGCAGTTTATTTATGAGATGAAAAACAGTAGTGAGTTAGAGTATGGAAAATGAGGCGAGGCAAAACACAGTTGGTCAAAACGCAGTGAAACAACAGATGGTAGCATACTGTTTTAGCTTGAGTATCTCCTCAGGCGTGTACTTCCCCATGTGGTTCTTCTGGTCGTACATTCTAAGAACCCTCCTATACACCGAGAACAGAGGTCTGTCTAGCCCAGTGGCTATGGCTCGATAGAAGTCTTTCCTTCTATCTTTTGTCATTTCAAATATTATTGAGTTTGGATCATCAATGTTTTTCTCCTACAGAAACAACAGTGCAGTTTACTACTTCTGCAAGAGAGTGAGGTACAAGCAGAAGGATAGCAACGAGAGGCACTAGTCAGCTCTCCAAACATCATCCCATCACAACACAGTTAAGATCACAAGCTATATTGTTGTATCTAACAATGATATTTATTATGAGTGACATTTTCTCATTTACTTTTAACTACGGAATATAGAAAACAAGAAAAATGTTTCAACCACAAAATGAAAAGAAAAATTTAGATATGCTCATGTTTGCAATGTATAATGCACCATAGATGAAGGTTGAAGCAGCTACAACTGGGTACATCGTACAACCGAACAGGTCTAACCCACCTAGCATTTTATACGCTGTTTTAAAAATTATAAAATGAGAATTAATTCAAAGGGAACTAAATTATTTCGTACTGTTATATTACCTCACAGTACAAATTAATATTGTGCTTCAAAAGTTCATTTTCTTCAGCTGTCCACTGGCCTTGTCGCCAGCGATGGCCATTTTCCTGCAACGTCTGCTTATCGGTTTTAGAGGTGAACCAGTTCTGTGAAATATCGATCTTTTCGTTGCCACAAGCTTCTCCCAGAGGTATTTGTGAGTGCTACAACATTGAACATTGAAAATGGTGGAAAGCTGGATATCTGTTTGGTGTAATTTCATACTCTTTCTTAGAATATGAAGTTTGTAAACAGAGTATTGTTTTCTAGAAAACACTGTAAATGTGCTCAGCCTTACAGATATGCGGCAAAGCAAAGTCAACAAAAGTCAACTAATGACAATGAAATAAAAAGGTTTAACAATGTTGTAAAACCATATAATCCATTACCTCATTGCCAGTAGTAACTAGCAGAACATCTTGGCTAGAGTTTTGTAGAGAGTTACATCTATCAACATCCTGTGTATTACTAGCGTCTGTTATACTAATCTCTTGGTCAGATATCACCGTGTCTAAGTGATAAAATATAATTCACTACACAACTGCTCACAACTAAGAAACTTCTTAATCCCAGGTGTGAAATAGCCACATCAATATATTCATAGCCACTATTATAATTTATCATACGAGAAAGCTCAATAAACACACCAATATTTTAATCGAAGAAATGCTTATTTAAGCAAGGGTATGCTGCACTGTGTAGCATTAGGATGTGGGAAAAAGTAACTGTAAAAGTACCTTCTAATGTAATCAGAACTGTTTCTCCATCTTCGTTAGCACAGAATGATATTGGCTGCAACACATCTGCAATTAACCAAATTTAAAACATTTTTGAAACTGATAATGAAATTAGTAACTTATGATATTCTATGATTACATAATAAGAAAAATCCTTCATTCGTACAACAGCGTTATGGGCAAGTATTATTAGAATATAGCTATTTTATTTGCAAAATCATTCTTATACATGTAAGCATATGTCGCAGTTTTAAAAATACTAGCATTTTAGTTTTGGCTTAGCTTTCAGCATTGACATTTCACAAGTTTTGTCGAACAGAATTTTCCTTTGTGAGCTCCAGCTGAGAACAAAACACAAAAACAAGTTTGTTTTCTAATTTACCTGAAGCTAAAATTGAGCAATCAGATGTCATATCTGAATGGCCCAAGTTTTCATTTATGCTGGGAATGCTAAACTGTTTAGTAGTGTAAATGACATTAGACGACATCTTAGTTTCTTCACCTATACCATCCATAGTTCTTTTAATGGCCTAGTGGCTGAAAAAGGCAGATATAATTAATATAGTACGTCACAGCTTTTCTTAAGAACAATCACATATACTAGTCACTTGTATGAATCTCATCGTTATGATTATTTCTCAGCAATTTACAAGTTGACAAAATAATTTTGAAATAAAAAAACTTAACACTAAGCCCCCTTGCCTCTTTGGTAATTGAAAGACTTTCATCATTAATTATTAATCAAAATTAGCTGAGTTCAAGACGCTGTCAAACCAGCAAAGTCTAAGAGTATAACTTTCGTAATGAACAATTAGTAATTCACTCATTGTTATTGTATCAAAAGTTGCAAGAATAACAGTAACTGTAAATATTACTAACGCTATTAACTTTGAGCACTAAATAATTAGTGTAATGTAAATGATTAATACTAGTACTACTAGTAGTACTAGTGACTCGCAGTCGCTATGAATATCACCATGAATAATGAATATGATACTCATAATCATCTCATGCTCGTACTCATACTGATACTTATAGTAATAGTGACTGACAGGGACTATTAGTATTAGTATTAGAGTCACTATGAGTATGACTATATCACAGTCAGTGTCACTATCTATATTAATATGAATAATATATCATTATGATTATCACTTTAAGTTTATCATTGTCATTGTGATTAAGATTATCATTATGATTATACTTAGTCTTGTAGTGATCGGTAGGGAAATTAAGCTAAAGTGAAATTAGAAATTTAAATAGACATCATCATGCTCAATTTCTAATTTTATGCATAATCATTTATAAGGTTAAGCTGAAAGTTACTTGGACCAATTATTATACTCGTACTGAATACTACACCTACAACGACTACTACTACTACTACTACTATAAGTATAACTATGAGCATCAAAGCATATGTACACCACAATAATGATTATTGTCCGTCCTTTATTTCGCAATTCCGGTTTGTGCCCACGGGGAGATAAGCTACAGAGTTATTTTATCACGAGCTCAGTCGTCATAATGATCGTTAACGTGCAAATGCGTGCCGGCGCGTGGATATGTCGAGTTCGCGCTAGAAGTGCAAGTCTGGGAAACGTGAGCGTTCAATAAAACGTAGAACTTCCACAAGTTCCATTTCAGTGGTCAGAAAGTTACATTTTACGTAAACATTTGTGCTACTTAAAGAACTTGTGCCTGCCAGCTTCCGCGAAAGCTGACAGGCACAATATGACTATTGTTCATATACATGCGATTATATATAATGCTATACACTAGGATATATCATATCAATTGTTGTTACCATATAATGACCACAGCATTGGAAAACTAATTATCATTACGTATGAAAGAAACTCGAATGCAAGCATGTACACTATAATATGCAAGAAGATATCAGAAGAAGATTGTTATAGTATGACAATAAATCATGGTGCTTTTTGCAATACAGCCTATTTATATTATAAAATTGCCAGAGTGACTAAATACATGATAGATTATGGCAAACGTTTTATAATAGAAAGTTCCCTAGTTCACGTGAAAATAAAACCTAATTGAACGCGATCAGTAGTACAACAGCATATTTGCAATAAAAGAGTTGTAGTCCTGGAATACTGCAAATTCATATTTCTTGTTAAATTGGAGAAATTTCTGAATGAGAAAGCAAATAAATATTTATTATTGCAAACAAAAACCATCATTTTCTGTTAAATTTTAGCTATCTATTTAACATAAAAGAAAAACGTTTGAATATATAATGTAATAGCACAGGGGCAGCATGATTTGTATTGAGAATAGATATTATACATGTGCAAATCTGGTAATCATGGTGTTGTGTTATTTTGCATATTATATTCATGTTACAACACAGTGATGTAGACATGTGCTATTTGTATGTTGAAATTTTAAATGCTTTACCTACAAGATGGCTACTATCATACTTCCAATACAACACACACCATAAATATATTTAACTGTCTACATTTCAAATGTTATGTAATTTTGATTGTTTCTTATAATTCTGGTTCCACTCCACGGTGTAATTGCCATGGCAACACCAAACAGCTCCTCATTCTCTACTAGTTGCAGGAATCCTTGGACCACAGCCTTTATACTCAGGAACTCATGCCGTCCATTGGGCAGAGCGGCTATCATCTCTCTCAAACCTTCATTTAAAGTATACAAAATAATTTATAAAGTAAAGGCATTAAAGCTTTGATGCTTTATGACAAAGTAAATTAGAAGCTCTGCGTCTGTTTTAAAATATTTTATGTTAAAACTAGTAAAAGATGTTGTAACTAATAGAACACTATGTTTTCAGAATAAAAACTGTTATAAAAAATTGTGTAATTATAGACATAGGATTTAAAAGCTAACGTAATCTTAAAAGTAAATAATTATATAAGCTTATAATATAATTACATGAATTTAAATACATATTGTGTGTGAATAATTCTGGTGTTTTGAAAATTTAGATTATGGCAACATTTATTTGTGGGTTTTATTCAAGCAATCTTTAACTCAACCCTTTTACACCAGACCCCACTAGCAGCAGGGAACTTAGCCTAAGACAGTAGTTAGGATTATACCTGGAGTTGAGTTAATCATTGGAGTGTCTACCAGAGAAGGACAAAGTGCATTCACCCTCACACCACATCTTTCTAGATTGTATCGTGACTAAAAATATGACATGTCAAAACTTTGCAACTTGTGCTCATGTAGTTGTTAGTGCTTGGTATTCAAATTAATTTCATTCTGATATAAAAATGTTTTGATGTCTAATAACCAGTAAAGAAATATTTAAATACCAAACAAACAAAATGCATTTATAATGCAACTCTATAGCAAGTTAGAAATAAAAATTCCAGAAACCATTGATGCTGCTAAAAATAGATAGGAGTTTTGTGGTTTTGCCCTTGACAAAAAATAATCTGAAAACTTACCCCTGCTGATTGAGTGAGTGATACGCAGCCTGCCTTGCTTGCATTATAACACATGCCACTGTCAGTTGGATAAAATGCTACAGTAAAAACACATTTTCTTTTAAAGCTTTTATAGAGTTTTACTTATATAAGGGTGAAAGCTTATCTTTACATTAACTTCTGATGAAAACCATTATATAATATATTTATTGGTTTATGTGTAACTTGGCAATTTAAGAATTTCTTGTCTTAATACTCATGAGAGCTTTGAACATAATTAACTTAGGTAACTAACTAAAATCAAGAACACAAATACAACATAAGAAATGAAGCGAAGTGGGCCAAAGCATTTCATAACTATTAGTTGTTACTTGACTTATGCCAACAGCCAAATAATATATTGCAGATGTAGATGACTAGTTAGATCAAAATAAAGCTGTAGTCTATACATAACTGCAAAAAATCAGTTATATATAGACTACAGATGTATATTATTTAATGTAATATCAAAATGCTTATTTATACCTGTCCTTGAATAAATTTACCTGCTGTGGAAGCTATATTGATAATTACACCACCTTTTGCTTTCTCCTTATCCATATATTCCATTCCCAGTTTAGTACCGTAGTACACAGCTTCCTAGAATATTATATGTGGAACGTAAGTGGAAAGGAGCTTTATAGATAGTAAAGGGTAGGAAATATGGAAATATAGCAGTACTAAATATAGTATGCATACTTTTGAGTTCATATATAAATATTTTCCAGTTATAACAATGGTTTAATCTATTTTTTTTTAATTTGTTGCTAGCTAAAGATTTCTGCATGTGAAGCTTGTCATATGAACTGTTCAATTGGCAAAAAACTTGTATGCAACAAAAATCTTTCAAAGAAAGCACAAAGTGTACATTAAAATAAACAGTTGGCAGTTTATAGATCAATGAACTTTTGATATGCAGCTTTATGGGTAGGAACACCCAAACAGAGAGCTATGTCATTTAATCGCAACTCACTGTGACTTTTATGTGTTTTCCTGTGACTATACAACACTCTACTTACAAGATTCACCCGCAGTGCTCTCACTGATGCTTCCAGCTCCTGATCATGAGCAGCAACCCCTGCGCTATTACACACTATATCAATATGTCCATATCTTTTCTTTACAAACTCAAAGGCTCCTAAAACAAGTGCCAGTGTAAGAGCTATTGCTAATTGCTACTTGGCTCATTTTACTTCATTTAGTACACATCAGCAATTTATGACCAAAAATTAAAGTTGGTTCAAAATTCATGAAAATTTGCTATATGGGGTAACTTTATGTTCTGATTCCAAATATGTAAAGCAAAAAAGGTTAGGAGGGAGTCATGCAGCATGTTTGCTAATTGCCAATTGTTATAATTGCTAGTTGCTAATTGCTGAAAAAGTTTGCCTAGATTATTATTGTAAAATCACAACTATAAACTTTTCATTAAGTTGTTTTGCATCAATTATAACAATTTTCTTTTCTTACCAGTTTGAAGTGGTGGTTTACTTTACCTTGGAATAGACTGTAATTGGTAACATCACAGTGATAAAAAGTTACATCACTCTGCGGGAATTCTTTTTGTAGATCAGAGGCTATTTTATCTCCATTTTCCACAATATCCACCAAACAGACCTGCGTGTAAATGAAAACTGTAAAATAATATTTTCTATTTTGATGATGTTGAGAGTGTGGTGTGTGTGTGTGGTGTGGGCGTGGTGTGTGTGTGTGTGTGTGTGGTGTGTGCGTGTGTGTGTGTGTGTGTGTGGTATGTGTGTGGTGTGTTTGTGGTGTGTGTGATGTGTGTGCGCGGTGTGTGTGTGTGTGTGTTGCTTTTATTTTAGAGTCATAATTTAGCAGACAGCTGTATTATTAATTTAGAAAAATTTCTGCTCATGAACCCTACTTAATTGCTTGAAAATATATTATTTTGCATCTACCAGCCACTTTCTAATAGAAAGATGCCACTCTTTTTGCTGCTGTAAATCTACTCTATCAAAAATCTAATACTGTTTACATATAAGATATATATAAATAAGTTTATAAATTTATATCTAATAGAGATTGTGATTGTAAATCATTTACTTCCATCTAAATAAAATTCTCAAATAATCATAATATTGTTTCATTAGCCGATTACTTACAGCTGCAGCTTTTTCCTTCAGGAGGGCAGAAGCAAAGGCGCTCCCTAAACCACTGCCTGCTCCAGTTACTAATGCTATCTTTTCTTTAATAATCATAGCTATTCGTGATCAAGTATTATATTAATTAGGAAATTTACATTCAGCAAACTCAGATTTTCAGCTGATCCATAGAAGATAAATGGTCAGGTGTTGTGTGCAGTAATCAAAGATTTGGTATATTATATTTATCGTTTTGATAAGTTGCCAATAATTTTGCAAAAATAGAGGTATTAAAAGTAACTTTATTACAGATTTGTGCTGTAAACCTGCAACCAGCATATTAATTATATTCTGTTTCAACTATTAATCACTTGATCTTAGTATAATAGGTTAGGTTATACCTCTGATGTGCTACTTTTGGTAACAAATGTAAAAATTCGTTTGAAACTTGGAAAAAAATCTTTGTTCAATGACCCTGCAGGTGTGCACATTTTAGCACAAATTATTGTTAGTTTACCGGGAATTTTTCATTTTTGTAGTTACATATTGGCAACACGCTTATACTTATTTGCATTATCTAGAATCTAGCTATAATATAAACAATTATACAGGAAATATAAAAAACTAGACGCGGTATTTTATTAAACTGCTTCATAAAAAAGTCATCAGCCAATAATAGTTGGTATAACAATCATAATTCATGGGATCCATAGATTTCTGAGTAATAAATAAAATCATAAGACATATAAACAAGGGAATAGTATATCAGTATTCCAGTGATAACAGCAAGCATTTACAAGTCCTCCTATATTGATAATAACCAGGAATAATACAGCTATGAGGAACTTTCTATCTTTATCTCTTCAAATACATCTACTATATCACCGATCAACTTGTGCATCTCCAGGTAGGCCTGCAGAAAATCATATAAAGTCATTATAACTACCGAGTACTTACACCTAACTGTGAATAATTTAGTTCACACACTGGCAAATTTTCTACAGCTATTTACAAACTTGTCTATACCATTTTCCATGGATTTACTTGCCAGTATATATTATGAATTGCATTACCCACCTGTATATATAATTTCTCCTTGTATTTCATCTCTAGCTTAGCATCCACTCCTGCCTCAGTAGGGCTGGAGGGGTGCTCCATTGTGAGGGATGATGGAGTCGCCCGCTCCTCCACAGCTGCTGCCACCGGCGCGGGAGTTTTGGCCGGGGGATTCTTCTTAGTTGGTGAAGCTCGGTCACTTTTCTTTGCAGCTTCTTTGGTCTGCAACAGTCGAAAGACTTATAATTCATCCCAATATCAGCTCATGTGTAACCCTATCAAAAGTTGACTTGTTTACAACACTGAAATCTCATTTGATCATCAGATATCAGCGGAGTGTAATCAGCCCAGTGTTTCATACCTTAGCATCTTTCTTTGCTGCTGGCTGTTCTTTCCCAACTTTTTTCTCTTCTTTGATTGTGGCTTTAGGAGTTGATTTCGGGGCAGCTGTTCTTCCGCCTTAAGTTAGAAAAAGTGGGCAGGTTAACAAACATGAAATTGCTTGGTGGAGTTTTAATATAAGCTACTATTTGGAAATGAATATTGTTTTTCATCTCGGATCGGAAATTCTTATAGACAAAATGAAAAAAAAATTATATTACCTTGGTTTATTATAGGTACATAATTATTATAAATAGAACAAAATGGCTACATTTCAATTTCAAATAATAAGTATAATATAGTAACAATCTCTAAGGCAAATAATATGCGACACGTTTGCGTTGTTACTCTACATGCATTTCACATCATGTTAGCCACTGCTTGTTGAAAATAAAAGAAAATAAATTTAAAAAATATTATTAGCTCTGCTGTCAATATTTTACTCTGAAAAGTAAGGGCAAGGCTAAAAAAATAAAAAAAAGAACTAATATACATCTGGTGCTACTTCTTGTTTTTCAGATATTTGCTCAGCAATTGACTTTATTTTGTGCAAAAGTTAGAAAAAGTTATCTAAAATATGTGAAACTTAGGATAAAACAATGAAAATAGAAATGATTTTATATGTGTAGCATGTGTAGCTTGTGATGTCAAACAGCTTCTCTTACTATTGGCCCGTTTTGACGGTATTTCATCAATAGTTTTTTCAACAACTCCTTTGAGAGCTTGTTTAGCTGAAATTATTGAGTAGTACTATAAAACTCTACTAGATTTTTATAAAATAATAAACGGAAAATTGTTATAACTGTTAAAATATGTTACTTTTATAATGCGTGAGCCAAAGTTAGTAATTGTTTCAAATAGAATATATTTTGGAATTGTGTGCTCTTAGTTGAGACTACGTTCGGGCAGTGTTGAAGTTATACTATTGTAACATATTGATAGAGAAAAGTTCGAGATTAAATAAAGTTGCTATCAATTGTGAAAAAGTTTAAAACTACTATAGTACTATAGCGCTATAGTGTCTAGAGAAATGACAGTTTTAAAAGTCATTTGAAATTATTAAAGCACATAGTTCGTAATGTAAGGTATACTACTGAAAACAATACAGCCTCTTTGTACATGCATGCATAAAAATTCTTTGATTTCATTTAATTTTCTTTTTTTACTAAGAAATATTTTTCGTCTATTTAGCATGCATTGACTGGACTCCAGATTATATACATTGTGTTAACTGTCATCTTGCTTAATTATCATATAATTTATAGTAAATCTTCATAACACATTTACACAAATAAATCTTGAATGCACAAATGAAGTTGAATATTATATAAAACAATAAAATAAATAAAAATAAAGCAAAGCAAATGCAGCAGTAAAGTTAACTCTAAAGTCAAGTCATGGCATCATTATAAGCTATATTTCATCACCAGCTATAGGCTACAGGTAAACACTTGTGTTTTGATAGACTTTGTGTAGAAGCTGGAGTTTCAGCGAATAATGATGCAAAACCTGAGGCAGCAGTGTTAGTGGTTGGGAGCACACCATGCATCTATAAACTGTGTTACCTGTGGTACTAGTAGTGCTGCCGCTGCCGACCACACCAGCTGAGTGGTCAACTGACAAGCGCTTCTTGCCAGCCGACACGGTTTTAGCAGAAGACTGAGAAGACAGTCTTCTGCTAATCGAGTGGCGGGGCGAGAAGCTGATCTCTTCGAAGCCTAGTAGGAGAGCAATTAGCACAAAACACGGTGAGCTACACACAAGGGAGATAACTTATGTAGGAGACACAATACATTAGGAGGTGGGCGGGAATTTCTTCTATCACTGGTGAAGGCAAGAGGTGCCAAAACATTCATCACAAATTTTTGAATAATTGATGTTCAAATTGCGGCAAAAAAATTTATTGCTTCTGTAAACGCAGTGTTTATTTTTAAAAATTTAGAGTTTAGACAGTTCAGTAGCACCTCAAAAGCCATCACCACTGATTTAGTCACATTTTAGGCTCTACCAGATTTTAAATTTTGGTTGGAAATTTCATCAATAACTGGTTTGTTATTAAGTTTCTTTTTAGATAACGCAAACAATTTGAGACTCATAACTGAGTTAGCAGCTAACATCCAAGATTGCCTAGCAGATCTTTTAAGAAAACCTGAAATAATTAGACACGAGCACATTGAAATTGCAGCTCTAGCTAGAACAATAACATACATTGGTTATATTCGAGGTTGTATTACAATTATACAAGTTTCTTTGCTATGACAAGACAACAAGTGAGGTCTGACTAGAAGAACAGTTTTGCTGAGACAATTTCACAGAATACAGAAATTTTTAGAAAATCATTTAAATCTGTATAGTGCACACAATAATGCAACATGTAGGTATTTCATTTTTATATAAATGAGGATTAACACAAAAGTTTTATAATATAAAACCATTTAACAAATTATTTATTGAATGTACAGAAAGAACTTTACTGGTATTTAATGTTAACCCAGAGCATGACTGCAGACTGCATAAGAAAGTTACATAGTAGCTTTCATGTAGCCTATTTAGTGCAAGAAGCAGCCAATCAGTGATGAACACAGCAAAACAATAATTGTGTTTCAAACATTAGATTGCTTAAAATCAATGAGTCAAAATTTCTACTGATCAGAACACGCGTTGGTAGCAGAAAATAGTCGGAACTAAGTTGTTTTCATCATTTACTGCTCTCTGAATCTTTATTGAAAGATACGCCACTTTTAAACAATAATAATACCAAAGAAATCTTTTAGTTCACTGCTAATAACCGAGTAAACTGTTACCATGTCGTATTATATGCTAATGTAATAGAATATAATATATTATAAGTGTAGTAGCACTTACGACTAGCATCATCTGATATATCGCCACACTCTTTCTCTGGAAGTCCCAACATGTGTCTGATTCTCATAGAATGTCCACACATATTGTCTACCGTGTTGGACAGGTACTGGTAACTAATAGCAACAACAATAACAATGTGTTATACAGATAGTGGCAACTAATAGCAACAACAATAACAATGTGTTACACAGATACTGGTAACTAATAGAAACAAAAATAACAATGTGTTACACAGATACTGGTAACTAATAGAAACAACAATAAAAATGCTAAATTCAACACCTGTACTCAACAGTCTGGCAACAGCCACAAATATCTTTATGAATTATATAATAAAATTGACCATATCTTATGAAATTAAATAATATATATAACCTAAATATAATTATTACATAAATGATAAACAGAGCTAGCAAGCACATTTACAGACTATATAGGTGTGTTTCTATGGAAGTTATTTGTAACTGACTTGAAGTTTTTCTATTCTTTACAAGCATAGCATTATTTCTATGTATTATTATTGTGTATTTATTTCTATATAATATTATTTGATTCTTTTATAACTACAGTTTCTCAACCTCACATATAACTTACCAGGACTTATACATTTTTTGAAGTTGTGGGTTGAAGTAAGGGAAGGACAACTGCATTACAGACTCATTGATAGTTTCTAAGAACGCAGGCCTTCTTTCATCATCTACGTCTAGACTGAGGACTTCCTAAATTGACAATAGAAGAAACTCAAACTACTTTTAACAGTTTATCTTAAAGTATCCGCTCACTTATTTTAATGAAATAATATGCAATGCATGATTTGAAATTGAAAAAGAGCAACAATAAAGATAACAAATAAGTAGTCATCAAATTACAATTGCACATTAAAGCTTTTGAATGTAGTTGTTACACGTCATCCGATTGGTTAACTCAGCCCCACATGGTCGCCGGTGCAATAGCTGCTCACCCACCTTCTTAAAGTCTGTGACATTGAGATTCCACATGTATGTCTGTGGCCCTCCTCCATCTGTAGTCTCTTCATCTTCCCCTCCATCCATTGTAGGTGGACTCATTAGCATCTTGTGCAACTCTCTTAGCTTCTCCACGATCTCATGCTTATAGTATAGCTACAATCATAGATATATCTCACCTACACGTTCATAACAAATGCATGCCGTATAGTCTAGATTAAATAAAACTAGCAAGTCAAGTTGAAAATAATTAATGTTTTGACTGCTAGTAGCCATCCAAATTCTTACTTTTTGTAGGAAATAAGAAAACAAACAATACTTGAGCTACATGCATACACATCGAAACTTTATAGCAACCACGTACCTGAGGATTCTGTCTTTGGAACTTGTCTTGCTCAGTGAGGTACGAATCTACAGGAGATTTTGGTCTATCCGGTGATTTTATGCTACTTACTATATCTTCTATTAATCTCCGCATATTTTTCCATATTATATTCTTTTGCAACTTTGTCTAACAATAATTATCATGTTATAGTTGAACATCTAGTTCGATTTTCTATTGCTAGTAGAACAAGGCGAATGCATTTTGTTTTAAATACATTTAAGCAGCAATTCTTATACTCTGAAACTAATGCCCCTTTACTTTCAGCAATGACTCATTATTCCTACCAATTACTCATTATTTTAAAAATTATACATATTACTTCCACTACTCACTAGTTAGTAGTTACTTTAATCAGCGACAACTCATTATATCCACCAATGACACATTACTTCCACTAATCACTAATTACTTCAATCAGTAACTCATTACTTTTACCAATGACTCATTGTTTCTACCAATGACTCATTACCTCAATGAGGTCACGCTGTTTCTTGAGAGTATCTTCCCGGAGAGCCACTCCTCGTAGAGTGACAACAAGAGCAGCGCCCCCTGCAACAACAGGATGTGTTTGGAACTGCCATTGTTCACAGAAGACTCCAGCTTTGTCTGACTTGAACACAAAAGGAAACTCCAAAATGTGGCCGGGAAGAATCACTCCGCTGCTGGTGTTAAAGTAGAACCTTTGTACATTCGAATTGACCAAGTCAAATGGATTAGACTTTGGCAGCATCTAAAAATTATAAAACATATTCATTTTATTAGCTACAATCAAAGAATCTTTGAAAAATATCCACACCACATACGAACTGTTGAACTTGAACTTATAGTTCAAACAACTATATTTATAAAGTCATAAAATAACAAAAATTCATTTCCTACTTGTTTGTTTAGAAAGTTTAAATTAACATTATTGTTCAATAGACATCTAATTACTATTTGAAAATAAAGATGCCCATCACCGCAAACTTTAACTTAATAAAAATTAAGCAAGAAACAAGTAAATTTTTGCTTTTATCATGACCCGCTGGCAGCTAGTTTAAACATTTCAACACCATGATACCAAGCTTTACCTTCCAACTGAAGTACATAGCAGTAGTTCCCAAGTTAATGATCTCCAGAAAAGATGTGGATCTACAGCCGGCAAATGTTTCAAAGGTTACTCTGGCATCCACAGCTACTTTTCCTTCACTACTATGACCATCTCCGGCCCACTGAAGAATTTCACCGGCAAATCTTATCGCTGGGCCAAAGATTGGAGAAGAATAGACATCGGGATGTTTGGCTAATGGGTCCATATTCTCATATTCATCTTCGCCATTTTCCTGATCTGAAACTGACTCGGGTCTGTCACTGAATGGTGTGGCAGCGGCTATGTATCTGGAGTACGGATTGTTAGTACCTATAACCTCTAGCCCACTTGTAAAAAGTGGATGGGGGTCCAAATCATGCATAACCGGCCCCAACTCTGCTACTCTTTCTCGTAGAAACTGAGACTACAACGACAAAAGAGACATTTATAGCACATTTTGGCAAATGTTGCAGAATAAACATAAAAACTTTCAACAAAATTAAAAATAGAACTTATCTCTAAAAATTAACTCAACATGTTAAACTTTGAAAACCTTTAAATGTCATAACTAAAAGCTAGATTGAAACTGCTTTAAAGCTTGAACGCCATAACCTTTCAAGACCTAAACTTTTGATTCTTATAACTATTAGCAAATATTTTTGACATCACAAAACCATTGAAAACAAGTTGTGACAAAATTTCAGAGCTGTGAACATTTTTCCGGTCAAATAGCAGAACTTACCCTGTGCCAAGGCTTGTTTAATGCTGAGCCTGGCCTACTTATTGCCTCTCCTTTTTCTCTCCTGATGGTATTTGGAATTTCCACATGTTCAATGGGTGGTGGGTAACCCTGCTCCGTCTGTGTTAATGTCATACTATGAAAACACAGGCTATATTTTATAGTAATGTAAGTTTTATAAGTAATTTCATAAAGCATGTTATTGAGCTGCATGCTGATCCCAATAACAAAACAGAACTAAATGCATAATATAATTATTTTAATTGATTAAATGAACATAACAAGAGACTTTCAGACATTGCTTGATTGAGCATTTTCTTTACTGGAGAACATTTTTTGCATATAGTCTATTATTAGTAAACTCTATAATTAAATTTTTAAGTGGCAATGTTTTTATGAATTGATGACCCATATTTAATAAAATGACCGTCAGCCAAATTTATAATAATATTTAGATAATTGTTATTAACACAAGTTTATTGCTATAATGCCAATTATTATTATGGTTACTTGCAAAAGAAAAGCTGCATCCATATTTAACTTAAAAGCAATATATTTTCCTAAATGTACTTTGACAACTTGGTTAAATGAGAGTCTGGCTTTTTAAATTTATCTTGTGGTGGAGGGGCCGGAGAGAAACGACATCTCCCCAATAAAAAGATTGTACAATTTTCACTTAAGCTCAGAATATAATGTAAATTATAAGTTTCATTAATAACTGCAAACATTGCATAAAAACTATTTGTTGCCTTAAAACATACTGTATGCCTTTTTCTTCATCACCAATAAGTTTCTTTTGTGCCCAAAATTCACTTCCAACTCTGTAGCCTTTGCCATAGTCTACAGCTGGAATACTCCTATCTATGAGGTGTCGCAACTCCTGCTTCTCTCTGTAGTTGTCTCCTCTATTCATAACTAATTGGCTTTCAGGTTTCTGCAGCAATCCTACAGAGTAATTACACATCCACTAAACTATTTGTGGTTCATCTACTCAACTAACTAAAAATGTATATACCAATCAAAGTAAATATTTTTTAGTTAAATTGAAAATGATCAAATTTGGCAAAAATTCTCAATTAAGCATTTAGATTTAAAATACATCCTATCCATAGCAACATTTTATACACATGTATGCGTAAAAAATTATTGCTTCATCTATGTGAGTTAATTGTGATTAATATTAATCTATAAATGAGTTGGCCATGTTACTTTATGTCAAGGATAGTCTACACACCACAGACTGCTGTAAAGCATGAATCCAAATCTTATATGATAATTAGTCACAACATTTACTTTTAAACCAAGAAACGGCTAAACTTATAGAAGCCATTTATATCAATATTGAAGTTTTTAGACAATCCCATTCAAACATGTGTACAGACTCCACATGATACATACTAACAGGTACATGCATATGAACACAACATGATATTATATAATAACAGGTAAACGTATACACACAAACACAAAATGAAATATAATTACTTGATATGTAGCCTTGTTGTAACTTCCTTTCTCTCATCTTCTTCTGCCAGTGTACCAGAGCATTGCTCTCTTCTGTACTCTCACACATGGGCTGAGTTCTAGTCTCAGCTTTCATCAAGATGGGCTTCTGTTTAGGTAGGGTGGCTGGTGTGTGCACCCTGTCTTGCTCTCTGATATAGTAATCGACCACAAGCTCTCCTAAATATTAACACTCTAAATATACTTCAAGACGTACGCTGAAATGAACCCTAAATTTACTTTTGATTTTTTACCTGAACAACATATTAGTGTGAAATTACTTTCACGTCATAGAAAATTGAATAGCTAGACCTAGAGTAAGTAACTATTATAGTAATGTTTGCTGTGATGTTTACCTGAAATAAAAATTGAATTAGGCAAAAATCAATAATTTCATTTATTTTCTTTATTCCTTCTATTGTAATTTTATTTTATTTTCATTTGACAGATTTTCAACTGTAAAGTAACTGACCACCTTTAATTGTGTTCTTGTTGTATTTTATGTAAAAACTTCAATCTGCAAAGTGCTGATATTGTACCTTTATTTTCAGCACCAAACTTGTACTCTTCTAATGTTCCAAGAATGCTATGAGCTATAACGTTGCCATGACGATCAAACCTAGGGCCAGAATTCCCTTCAGTTTCCACTGGTTTCAAGGGGGCCCTGGGAGGCGCCCCTTTAGCAACTGTAATACTTGTTGTCACTCGCTTAGGTGGAGGATTGGCATTGACTTTTCTTACATTAACTGGTTTTATGCTTTTGGGTGCTCTGGGAACAGCGTCGGCAGCGATGGCATCTTGCCTCACCTGAAACATGACACGTACTGCAGGTGAAAAAAGGTATAAACATAAATGAAATACATTCACCTAGACTCATAATATTAAGCTAAAAAAACACATTGTAAAATACTCAACAATAACATAACACAAATAATTTTTGTCGTTGGTTTGTAATGTTGAGTTAACCCAGCAGCCCCTGTGGTGTAATGGTTTAGCTCGCCTGCTTGCAAGCCAGAGGTCTGTGGTTTGAATTCCGGTGAGGGCAATTTTTTTTAAGGTTCAGTACTCTAGTTGTTTGCTCAAAATTTAGATTTTTATTTTATCTTTTAAAGAAATTGCTGTGATAAACTGTTTTGTAAAACTAAAATTAGCTGTAAAACAGCTTTAAACCTCTTTGCTACATTTCACCTGTGAAAAGCAGCCAGCAAAATACTTGATATCTGAAAGCAGAACTCCGAGAGGAAGCTAACAGCATATTGGAGTTATCCACTTTTTTACCTGTATGAGAGCATCCTGTCTAATAGCCATGCCTTGTATTTCCTCATCGTTGAGGACTGAAGAACGGTTGTCACTAAGGCTATCATCATCTGGTCCAGGAGTAGTGGGCTTATCTGGTGTGCTTGGCTTATATTTACCCTTCAACTTATCTACAATTTATATATGCACCAGCTATAGCGTGTATGGGACACTAAATAATATCACATACAGCATATAGTTTAATGACAATAAAGCAATATTCACTATTTCTGTGATGCTAAATGTATATTGATGTCATCTATTGTGTATAGAATATTTTAAAATAGTCTTTTGTATATAACACAAGCTGTCTTGTTGCTTTCTAGCAACAGCTAATGAATATTTATAGAGTATGTTAATAAAATGGTAACACTTGAACTACTTTTGTGTGTTAATTGCTTCACTAATCCTTTCTAAGTTGTAAACTCAGTTAAGAAAACTTGCTTAAACATTGACTAAACACGGAAAGGCTCTAACCAACGCTACAAGTAAGAACTAAAGCTAAGAAGATAACTCTAACACAAACTTGAAACTAATCAAATCATACTTTATAATAACTTTTTACATTGTATTGTGTTTGTGACATTACGACATGACTGCATGTAAACACTTCCTAAACGATACAAGTATTTTGATAGGTAATAGATTGAAACGCTATATATGTATGTATACACATATGTACAATATTACTAAATGTACCCATGCCCTTGTTCCACTGTAAAGATGCAATGCAAATCTGAAACAGATAAAATTGTTACTACCTACCCACAAGTAGTCGGTAAACAGAATTCACTTGAGCCGGTGATTCAGTATTTGTAGCCAAAGATGAAATCATTGAAGGGCGCTTTTGGCCATTTTTCCCTAACCTCTTGACTAATTTACTTAAACCGAAGTTAGAATTTTCCATAGCTACTTCAAATACCACGATTGAAATGAACTAAATTTCACATATAAGTAAAAACCTTTAAATTTCACTAAATCACTTGTAGTTTAGTGAAATTATGTAAACAAATGAGATCACAGCCAGCAGCAATGGCTGACTTATGAATTACTGATCAGCAGAAACATAAGTTTTCTAATCTATCTAGTCAGGCTGTAATCCATCTAATCAGCGTAATGCTCAGTACATAATAGCATAGTTTGCTTGTAAAGTTACTGTTATTATGAAGCATGCACTATTGTCCAGCTGCCACAAACTACTAAGCTCAAAGTAAAACTGGCATTCCACGCATACTAGTTAAATGTCTGCAATTGTTGCTAAATTTTAAAAACTGAAATATATTTGAAAATTCATCAGGTTCAATTTAATATACAGACAAAGTAACTTATTAAAGATTATACCTAAAACAACCTAGTCAATGGTGAGTTGTTACAATTATTTTTATCTATCTGTCTGTGCTTGTTTTAAGTTAGAATTTCAGCTGCTGTTAGTAAAACTGTTATATTTATAATAATTAATATTTATCTACGTGCATTGTATATTGGAGTAAATTCACTATCTCGATGACAAAGGATATTTATTAATAGGTTTCTTTCAAAAACTATGAAAAGTGCAAGCAAGAAACAAAGATAATTAAGTAAGAACACCAATTAAACTTGCACCATTTTAAAAATGCAAAAACATGTATGGTGGTATCAACTTGTAAAGTACAAACACAAGCACAATCAATATGTATAGTTTATAACTTCTAAATGTTGAGCCATATACAGCAAAACACACTTACCCAATTTATTGGTCATGGTGCATACATTCTCATTTGAATATTCAACAAGCACAAAGCAACCAGTGTTAAGCATAAAGGTCTTATATCAACAATCATTTTATATCAGTGCTCTTAGAATTCCTTGTAACATTAAACATTGAGCAGACAATTTCTATGACTTATGTATGGCAGGATTTGTATAACAAATTAAAAGATTTGACTAAAATTATAGAGAAATGCTATACAATTATTGAAAACAAATAGTCAAAGGTATGCTTAGTGTATTTAATTCGACTTCTTTTTGTGATTTCATTTTACTGTGTTAAAAACAAACCAAAAACTAATGGCTAGAATTTAAATATCATATAGGCTATATAGTAAGAAAGATGAATAACTAACCCTTATGCTACGGCAGGCTTGTAAGAAACCATAGTAGTTGATGCTGCACATGATTTAATGCAGCAGAATTGAATATATAGTAAGTGCAATAATAGTTATAATAAGACCTATAAGTTAAAACAATGGTTAATATATGTAGTTCTAAAGCAGTAGCACAACCACAATGACAATGGTTCTAGCAATATTTCTTAGAGCTAAAATAAAATAAGCATGGCAATTTAAATCCAAAGATAACAGCCTTTAAATTTTAAAAATAAATGCATTTTTAAGCTAAATTTGTTTGTACAATGTATGTGACTTTACTGTCACGGCAGTATTGGTAAAATAAATTTCAACAATATGACTCATATGTTACTATATAATTTTTTATTCTAAGGCTAATGATGATTTGTGCAGTGTACACCCTTGTAATTAAAAAAAAACTATCAGAACAAAGAGAGTGTGATTTTGCAATTATAAATGTAGTGTTTGTCAGCTTTTTCCAGCATTAGCCTGTTAGCATTTTGTCACATTGTTATTCTTGGTGAAATGAAATGATAAAATCGAGTAAGTAATAGTAAGAAAAATGTTTCAAGTGACAGTTTATGCATTATTGTTGTATCTTAAATTGCAACATTAATATTAAATAGCCATGATTATAAAGTTAATTGATATGCTTAAAGCTAATTAAGAAATAAAATAATCTGAGCAAATCTGAGTTACTTTTAGACTCAGTTATTAGTGATACTCATAGTCATACCGATAATCCTACTCAGACTAAGTCAATAAGAGTGTTATTTTAATATTTAAGAGCTTTTTAAATCTTAGGTTTATACCTGATGATTTTGGCCTGTCTTTGTCTTTTTTTGATGCTGCAGCTTTCATTTTATTTGCATTCATAATACTTCAACAAAACTAAAAAATATCATGATACTCGGTCACTAAGTTAAGCAAAATTCACTATCATGCTTCTTTGCGAGTTGCTTAGGAACAGGAGTAGAGTACCGGATATCAAATAATCGAGATGAGCAAAGTAGAAGTTGCATACTCTTGAAAATAATTAGCTATCGTAAAGTCAGCCTAATCGTCTTTTTCTAATGATCGTCTTTTTATTTATGTGCAATCGCGGTTATCGCGAGACGTTACTAAGGAGTAATGTAATCATCTACCTAATTTTCAAAAGCGTGTTCGTTGATGAGATTATTCGCGATCGAGAGCTTTATTCATTCATTCAGCAAATATCTGCAGGTCTATATGCAACAAAAAACGAATGTAGCTAATTAGATCATAATATCTAGAGCAATGGCAGAATCGTAAGTTTATCTAATTTGACACTTTTTCAAAAAAAGTTGGCATTCAACTAACCTGTAGACGCGGTCATACAATTTTCACACTCACACTGTGAGTGTGACTGTAAACCGAATGACTATGACTATGAGGCGCTGCTATAACCTTAAATGTCCCTGAGTGTTCGATATTTTTAAAGGGTATTTAAACGACTAAGTAATGACTTATTACTAAGTGTAATTACTTGATTGTAACTGCTAGCTAAAACTGTGATCAGTGAATGTGATGACTAATTCTAAGCTTATACTGAGTTATAGTATTACTATTACAGTATTAGTATTAGTAGTGCTAATGCCTAATACGAATACTAATAGTAATAATTATATTTAGTTTTATATCTCATGAGTAATTGTTTGCTATTAATTTTAGAATTAAAACTAAATTTAATGAGTTATTGGATTGATTTTATATAGTCAAACTTAATATTATACTTATACTAATCCTTATTATCATTGTAATACTAAAATGATTGTTATCAAATTTAGTTTCACTTGTTCAGATTGTTGTAATGTAATGTATGGGTTGGCATAATGGCTATTAAAATTATTATAAATATACTTAAAGTTATAGTTGGATATGTTTGCGTTAATACTAACAATAACTAATAAATAAATACTTCAATTTTATTCATAATTATATTACTTGTGTTTATTTGTAAAAGCTTAAAGGTGATAGTTATTGTTGGATTTTGTGCTATTGTTTATTATAACAGTATTGTCATTTTAAGATTTATTTTAATAATTATTAAACAAAACT
Organism: Bugula neritina; assembly: GCA_964035545.1. Classification (NCBI taxonomy): domain Eukaryota; kingdom Metazoa; phylum Bryozoa; class Gymnolaemata; order Cheilostomatida; family Bugulidae; genus Bugula; species Bugula neritina. Next base: position 3,012,085 of record OZ037768.1, read on the forward strand.
AAACTATCAACAAAATCTGTACCTTAATAGACTTATTCAGTAAGTCTAATGGCTAATCTAAGTTATTTCTGAGACTGAATTATTGATGATTTAAAATTGAGTAAAACTGCTTGTTCCAAACATATTATCCATAGTTACTGTTGTGAATTTTTTTATTGCTTTATTGTTTTTTTAATCTTACACTTTAATTTTTGAGTGAAACATAGTTATATTAAAATAAACGTAATAATCCATTATGTTTCATGTAAGCAATTTAAATAAAAGCTTTTGTGGAGATGTTATGCAAAGCTTAAACTTTTTTTTTTTACTTTTAAGTAGACTTTTGGGCACCTTTTTAATGATTACTTTGGTCAGCAGAATTAAGATGGTACATCTTTATTAGCAAAGAAAGATTATATGTTACTTATCTTGTAAAAAGAAATTTGTAAAGCTGAACAATAGCAAAGTAGCCCTCCAATTAAATCTGAAGTGTTGAAAATTTTACAGTTCAAGTTTTTGCATGCACAAGTATGTAAATTCTGAACTATAAAATATAACAAGTTATGTTGTCAAAGTACTTAACAGACTGTTGTGCATGACTCCTGATCTCATATTTGTTGCCAAGCATTGTTTAACATAAGTACTAGAATTACAGTCTAATCTGTCGAATGATTATTATATAAATATTGTAGGTATTCATAGTTCAATATTTCAATGTTTAACATATTCATAGTTCAACAGTGTATATTGATTGAAATTATGTTTTAGTGTCAAAGTTGCTGTCAGATGTCGTCCTTTCAACCAGAGGTAAGGTTTTGATCAATTTCTATTTTATTTAGAATTGTTTTAAGTTTTTTATAAACACATGCCTATGTCTTTTACCTTAAAAGAAAATGTTTAACTTTTATTTGTAAGTGCTGCTAGTTTAGCTTGCTCTGTCTTTTTGTATTAAGAGCCAATTTTTTTATTATTCAATAGTTCATGTTGTTATAATTTACAATATTCCAGGGAAAAGGACAGAGGTGCAAAATGTATCATAGAGATGAATGGCCAGAATACGTCCATCAGGAATCCGGATACACCCAGTAAGTGGTGCTCTTCTAAACTCATCCCACCAGATTGTCAAATGTGAATTATCTTGTCTATATAGCACTTTATTTACCACGCTACCTGTGAACTAACTAAGTGTATATTTTTGTTTATTGTAGAAGAAGAACCAAAGAAAGTGGGTATATTAAAATGATACTACTAACCTGCTATTCATGTATTATTATTATATTATATTGCTGTTACAAGTTTGCTATTCATGTACTAATACGCACACAATGCAGTTTGAGTAAAACTGAAAATAAACAACAGTATAATTTTTGTTGCATTTTTTATGTTTTACTATGAAATATTTTGCTAAATAAATTACCATATAAACTGTTTGACATGTTTGGACTACGACATCAGCTGTAATATACTTGTCATAACCATGTGTTTATTTCTGTTTCAATATGGCTGACGATGATTTTGTATCTGGATTACAGTTTGCCTTTGACTACTCTTACTGGTAGGTCTTCTTTTTCTTCCTCGTTAGTTATGTGTAGATAGTACTGCAGATAGTACCGCAGATAGTACCGCAGATAGTACTGCAGATATGCAGATAGCAGTGCAGATATGCATTTATTAGTGCAGAGGTGTATATATATATAGCAGTGCAGATATGCATATATCAGTGCAGATGTGTGTATATATATAACAGTGCAGATATGCATATAGCAGTGCAGATATGCATATAGCAGTGCAGATGTGTATATATATAGCAGTGCAGATATGCATATAGCAGTGCAGATATCAAGTGTATAAGCAAATAATAATTCAGTCATTTAATGACAGTTGGAAAGAAATTAAAATATTGTATAACTATCTCTGCATCCTTTATTCATGCAAGACTCTGCCCCAATGCCAGACCTATATTTTGTCAACTCTAGTGTCTCCATATGTACAATCTTCATAACTATTGATTTCTAGATTAAATGGTTGTGCAGCTAAGGCGAGTAATATATATGCATTTTATATTGATTGACTAGGTGTAGGTGCTATTTCCTCTCTTTGTTTATAAATTATTGAACACCTCAACTCGCAAGGTAAAATAACCTTGCCTTAAATGTCACACTGAAAAATAAATATGTTTTTAGTTACTTATCAAACAATGCTTCAAATCATTGTTATAATTTACAATTGAATAGTTTTTGTTTGGAGATAGTAGGTCCACAAATTACATAATTGTGTTATTATCATCATATTGTATATATTATACGTGATTGTCAGGTCACATGATGGGTTCACGGAAGATGCTGACGGGGTGCTGCACCCAAATAAGGGCTCCAAATACGCCAGTCAGCAGATTGTGTTTGATAACCTGGGTAAAGGGGTTCTCAACAATGCATTCGAAGGTGAGTTAGTGGTTTAAGGTGGGTTAGTATGTGAAAGGTGAGTTAGTATGTGAAGGTGGATTAGCATCAAGTAGTTTTTTGTTCTCGAGCTTTTATTAGAAAATAAGTAGTAAGTATTTTTAGCAGTTGAAGTCTTTTTGTTTAAAAGTCTTAGCATGTTACTTGTTAATTTGTTGAACTAACTTTAGCTTGGTTAGTCATCGTCAAGCTAATAAATAAAAAAATGTATATTGAGATGTACACCAGCATATATGCTGATATTCATGCTGATAGTTATTTGAAATCTCAGTTCTTTCAGAAATTTTTCATTGGATATTTTATAAACACTTAAAAATGTGACTGGACGAAGCTTTTATGTAGACATTTGAGTTTTCATAAATTAACTTTTGAAAATTATTTTACTATTTATTATTTGAACAATTTTGGTTTACATAATCAGTTCTAAAAGCTAAATTTGCCATGCAAATTGGGTGAAAAGTATTGTTGAAGTTAAAACTTCCTTGTGACTGCGTGCCTTGTATATTTTGACTAATGGGACTATACATATATTTCAAATTTGGTGTTGGTTAATTTAATATGTTGGAGTTATGTCCCTTGGCTCAGAAAAAAGGTTTTAACATGCTGGTCGCAAAACACTGCCCACAGGTGTTAAATCCCTTTACCTGCTCGTACCTCCAAAAGTAGCTATTCTATAGTTACCCTCACGTACTAACTCCACTCTATACCACTGAGAAAGAATCATATCATTATACTCAGGCCCTGTATCAGATAATATATTATGCAAATTGTGAATAGCCATATCGATTTAACATGCATAATTTCAAACCACTATTTGAATATCTAAGGGAAGTTTATGCTGGTAACCATGGCCAATATCAACAAATCATAGTCATTGTTTTACATCAATAGTAACTGAATATGCATTGAATCAGTTTGCTAAGTACAGTAACAGCATATTCCTCTTGTACATAAATTCCAAGGTGCTTTTGCACTTGAAGGAGAATAGCTAAACTCAAATAGTTTAGTTGATGCCCTGATTATATACATGAATAGTGCAAGCCCCTGCAGTAATAAGCTATGGAGTTTAATTTGCAAATGACTGCATTGGTCCTTTACTTCAATCAGCCAATACACTCAGCTCAACGTACTTCAAGTTGAAAATTAAGAAAAAAAATTGTCATTTAATTTGCAATCTTTTTTGGATATCGTGTACTGTCATAAAATTGATGCAAGAACATCTACAAATTGTGTTGACTGTTGGTAGACACTGTTGTGTGTTGCAGGCTACAACTGTTCCCTCTTTGCGTATGGACAGACAGGCTCCGGCAAGTCTTACTCCATGGTGGGGTATGGCAATAACAGGGGTATTGTGCCCATCATCTGTGATGAACTGTTCAAGACTATGAAGTTAAACAACGATTCAAACATGGTTAGTAGTGTGAAGGGAGCGAGATGCAAACTCTACAGTCTTTGTACTGCCAAGCATCGATTACAATGTAGAGCTCTACAGTCTTTGTACTGCAAAGCACTGATTATAATGTATAACTTTACAATCCTTGATTATTATTGACCATGTATTTCTTATATTAATATTCTTTTTCTTCAATCTTCATTCTCCCATCATAAGTGGAACTTTCAACTTCTAATAATTTTATTTGTTTGGGTAGTTCAAAGTTAACACAGTAACTGTATATTAAAGTTATCATTTTTCTTTATTTTAAAATATGGATTGTTTATTATTGTTCTTGCAAAATGGTATTCAGCTTCAAAACAAAAATAAGCTGTTACTTGTTTAGAATTTTGAATCGTGAATAAATTTTCTATATTTTCTTGAATAAGAATATTGTCTTGGCTTTGTTCATGTTAACTATTGGTTTGGAGTTGAAGTTGTTCTGTGGATAAACTATTATTCATGCTACTATTAATAGTTAGAACACAGGCTACACCTACTCTTACTCCTAAATCATGAGTTTTTTTTTGAAAAGTTAAAATTTACAAAATTCTTGGTCAAATTAATTTTGTAAATTACTTTATTTATGGAACTCTAATTTCCTAACCCATACTACTCTCCATCTCACCTTGCAGTCTCTATGTGTAATAGTTGGTCTAAGCATGTAATTTGTATCAAATAAATTTTATTTACTTCAGGAAAAAAGTAAAATGGTTGGTACTCACCTTTATGTTTTAAATATTTAATACGGTCACGGTTTCTCTCTGTACATTTTTTGTATCTGGTTTGATTATTATTTCTATCAAGTGTTGAGTCTCCAACTTTGTTCTCATTATATGATTATATTCATATTGAGAAATTTGTTGCGTGTTATTAGTTTGTGATAACTTTTAGCAACAATATATTATAGAAGTGTATATAACTTACAGTCCAAATTACATTATGTTACTGCACTGAATTTATAATGTTTTAAAACAGCCAAGTGTATTGTTTTTATTAATTAATTATTATTTATTGTGTTATACTTTCTGTTTAGCTGCTATACTCTATACAGAAGGCATTTAATTCAAAATTTGTCCGTATTTTGTGACCTCCTCTGTCCCTGTTGGTTAATTTCTATTGATGTCAACTCGGTCTATTTAAGTACTGACAACCGCAATCTGGTGATCTCGTGTTACAGAGGTATGAAGTCACCTTCTCTATGCTGGAAATCTACAATGAGCAAGTCCGAGATCTACTACAGAAAGAGAACCCTAAGGGAGGCTTGCAGGTCAGACAAAACCCCAAACTTGGGCTATTTTATGTCCAGGGATTGAAATATGTGCCTGTGGGGAGCTACTCTGAGATCGAGAAAAGAATTGATCAAGGTAAGTTGGTGATCTATTAGATATAGGTCAAAATAGGTTGACCTATATCTAATTAGACTATTAGATATAAGTCAAAGTAGGTTGGTGGTGATGTGTTAGATACAGGTCAAAATAAGTTGGTGATTTATTAGATATAGGTCAACGTAGATATTTCAATGATGGAGTGTACAAGCTATAAATATTTGGAAGATTTGACAATCTCAGATGTAAGTTAAATGAAGTTGGTTTTGTGTTAAAGTTATACAGTTAGCAATAGGTTGATACTATTTTACTAGCTCACTCAGATATAGGTCATAGTAAGTTTTACAGTAGCTTTCATTACGTTGAAAGGATATCAATGCTAGTTCAACTTTCGAATAATATACTCGAAATCTGTCGCTATATTATTTCAATATTTATATAAGTCACTATATTATTTCATAACATATCAATTTTATTTCACTTCAACTATTTCTTACAAAACATTTAATCTATTTCCCCTTATGAATAGTTATGTATGAATAATGTTAGCTAGGCTCAATATCAATTGTTCTGATAAAGTTGACATCATTGAGCATTGATCCGAATCACCAAGCTCTGAATTATATTGAATTCATTGCATAAATGTGTTGGTAGCTAGCTAGCTGCTACTGTTGTCTGGTAATTGATATATGCATCATATCCTGTCATTTACTACTAGAATGTTCAAGTCTATACCATCTCTATGATTCTATCTCTACTTTTCTGTTCTCTCGTCTAAATATGTTTAAGTCAATTTAGTACACTATTCCAAGTGCTTACAATAAAAGCCTTTATGCACAATACAGTTAACTTGTGTTATTACAGTTTGTGTCTTGTAATTTCTATATCGCTGCCACATTCATATTCTGGCAGCAGCCATTCTGATTCCTTGACAGAAAGCCATAATACAATCAGACTTGTCATCAGATTTATTTAGTCTCAGACCCTATAAATTTCACGGTGTGTTGTCTCCAGGCACTGCAAACAGGACTGTAGCCTCCACCAATATGAATGCCACAAGCTCGAGGGCCCACACTGTCGTCACTATCATATTTGATCAGATCTCAAAGGATGACGCCGGCTCCGAGACTAAGAAGAGCTCAGTGATGAATCTTGTAGATCTCGCTGGTACGGATTAGTTCTGTGTTAGCAGTAGTTTAATAAAACACAGCTCACTTTGTACTGATTTACTGTACAATGTAGAAGATAGAACTACATACATAGTACAGTGTATATAATACATAACTATATACATAGTATATACAGTGTAATACATAACTACATACATAGTACAGTGTATATAATACATAACTATATACATGTATATACAGTGTATATAATTCATAACTATATAGACAGAATGTTACATAACGATTGTAGTTGTCACAAGCACTTGATGCAAGGTGACATTTTCTAAGTAGCCAATAGGAATCTAGTTTGTTTTATAGTGAGTAGAGACTATAGAGTTATAGTGTCATGTCTAGCCTGTATTTCTAGGCTCAGAAAGAGCTGATAGTACGGGGGCTACTGGAGACAGACTTAAAGAAGGTGCAAATATCAACAAATCTCTCTCTGCTCTTGGGAATGTCATATCTGTAAGTCATTTTTACTTAGTAATCTGATGGAACTTTTTAAATTATACTAATAATTCTTTTCATCAATTATTTAGCTATATAATTAACTTTTAGTATAAGTTTCAACCTTTTATTATACTAATAGCATACCTTGTATTACACCTTATATCACGCTGACAGGCTCTTGCTGACTTGTCTATGGGTAAGAAGAATGCCCGAGTGCCGTACAGAGACTCAGTGCTGACAAAGCTCTTACAGAACGCTCTCGGTGGTAACAGCAAGACTATTATGATAGCCGCCCTCTCCCCAGCTGACATCAACTACGACGAAACTCTCTCCACTTTGAGGTACATTTCTGTATCTCTCTTATTAACACATACATCTCTCTCTTAACACAATACAAGTGAGAGAATGTTGGTATTTATGAACTTCACTCCTAACAATCAGCTATGAAGCTTTTAAAATTCAATAATCAAAACATGTAGAAAGCGTTCTTTAAATTGTTAATAATTTTACAAACACCAGGCCTTGTGAAATCAATGATTTTTAACATATAGACTGGTTTTTACTATATAATATACGCTGTATACTTTATACTGTATACTATACACTGTACGCTATAAATACTATATAATATACACTTACGCTATAAATACTGTATACTATATACTGTACGCTATAAATACTGTATACTATATGCTGTATAATATACTGTATACTATATGCTGTATATACTGTATACTATATGCTGTATATACTGTATACTATATGCTGTATATACTGTATACTATATACTATAATATGCTGTATATGCTGTATACTGTACACTATATATACTGTATACTATATGCTCTACACTGTAGATATGCAGACAGGGCCAAGAAGATTAAGAACAATGCTGTAGTGAATGAAAATCCAATTGATAAACTCATCAGAGAGCTCAAGGCAAGCCACAGCCTCTTCTCAAACTTTAACGTTTTATAATAATTTTCAAAGCATACAAAACATAAAAAAATTTGTTGTTCCATTATAAACATAGTGGTGATGTTACGTAGTATTAATTTCATCTTGAATTTTGCAGTAGACAGAGACTTAAAGATTTATTTTGAATAATATTTGCACAATTCTCTTTTTGAAAATCTTCTGATATGCTTTATGTTTTTGTTTCTGCTTTGTATAGGAAGAGAATGAAAGGCTGAGAAAGTCTATGACGACTGGTGGAGTGGTTTCCGGGGCTAGTGGGATGACTCCTGAAGGTGGGTTACCTCCCCCTTGTTAACATTTGTTAGTAGTTGTCTGTTGCTATGGTAACTACCCTCTGTGATGTCATTGCTACGTGAGAGTAGCACATCTTATTAGTTGGTATTTTAACGTCTGCAAATCTAGCTAACCAGCAGCCCTTTCTATAAACTATACCTGGTCATCTAAAAATATCGTAATTTGTTACCATTTTTTATTGAAATGGAAAAAGTGGAATCACTGTGCGCTCTATTTAAAAGATTAAGTGGCAATAAGCTAATGTTGCTCTTCTTGCTTTGCAACGTTTTATACTGAAACAGTAGTTATAAATGATTTGGAATAGTTCTCCAAATTTCTTGGCTGATTTAACAAGGTACGCGTTGACTTTCTCTATGCAGACGATCGCATATCAATTTCTATAAAGGGTAATGCAGTGACACCGGTTGCTATGTGACTGTCGGTTGAATAAGTACGGTGTATATACTGTGGCGTGTCACCACTGCATGGGATACAAAGTTATTGAACCTCAAGTCTGTCTAGTAACCAATTACCTTCTTTGTTGGCCTTGGCTGCGGTACCAGTACTGCCTGTTAAAAAGACACAAACTTGTAGTTTCACTTGAAAAAAGTTATGAAATAAACAAACAAGTTCTAGCATGATATTATTCAAATCATCTCACTAAAGCATTAATTTAAATAAACTTAGTTCAAGGGATTAAGGTTCTACGCATTCAGCTATTCAAGTTATGGTTAATAAAGCAACTAATTACTAGCTGGTGAAATGTTAAAAATTGATAGAGTTTTCTCCCCTTTTATCTAAGATAAACAGTAAAACTTCCAATTTTAAAGTCAATAAGTGGTTAAAATCATGGAGTTGTCTCTTAGTTGACACTTGCTACTGAATATCACTGATAGAAATATGATAAGCTAAGGAGAGACAACTCTGTAATGTAAATGTTGTCATCAAAATATACCTGCTACTAAACTTCATCTATATTGAACATTTTTGTATATAGAAAGTTGGAATACATGATTCAAAAAAATTAATTTCTTGTACTATTTTTTTTAATCGAGGTTGAATTGTCTAATAAGTCAAAGCTGAAAAGCGTTAAAAATCGGCCAATTTTTTCAACATGTCCTTACATTGCAGTACAAGAGCAAACTAAATTTCATTTAGTATCCGAAAGTGTTTTTCTTTTCGCCCAGCTTTATTAGTAACGCAGCCATTATTTATATAATTGTGACCGCACTTATCCAAGTATGTGTAGACTATAGAACATTATGTACCACTTACTTATAATGCATTCTTTCAAGTCATCTATGAATTGTACATTATACCTGCATGTAAATGACAGATATTGTCAAATATAAGATAATTAACTTTAGAAAAGATTTAAATTAAAAAAAATATTTTACTTATTCACATAGAGATAGTGAGTAAAGCCTGCATGCATACTGTAACACCAGCATGCTGATCTTATTATTTGGTGTGTTGTTTTTATGAATTTGATTTCTGTTTTATGTAGCTGGCATGTCCAAAGAAGGTTGAGTATTTAAGTTTCTTTTGTGGTAGCATAATTCCAAATATCAGCTCAATGCACAGCCAATTGGGCAATCTATGAGAGTGAATTTGGATTTGCGTTGAGTGGAATTCATAGTTTTGTTTATTCTTAATCCACTAGTTTTACAGTTTTCACTCTCACTCTGGAATTAGTTTAATTTACTGCATATAACTTGTTTGTGGATGACTTGATAATATGTTTTGAATGCATTTATTAGTATATTAATATGTTTTGAATCATCACCCAAAATATCATTTATATACTTTGGCATTAAAGGAAAAGTTTCTTCATTCAAGTATGCAACATTTGAATATCTTTATAACTGCCTACTGCTTATATTTTGCCTTCGATTTGCATATGATGTTTTATTGCGATTCAGGTGGGGTGGCTGCAACAGCTGAAGGTAAACTTTAAGTCTTTCTATGGGCTTTAGATATTTAAATCATTCTAAATATACACTTCAGTCTTACAATGCACTCTATGCATGTATCTTTTAGCTTGAGGTCGCTGTATCATCTCTTTAGACTAGTAATTCTTATATGACACTCCGTAGTTCTATTCATGTTTAGATGTGACTCGGGCTATATATTTTGTTGCAGAAAATAGTATTATACGCTTGTGCCTCTTCTATTCTTCAGTCATTATTTATTAGCTGAGTTCTATCTGTTTATATCTAATTAGTATGTTAGTATACGTCACCCAAGATAGCAAGCTTCTCCGATGTCAATCTACACTCTCTCGCAATGCTTCGGCTTTTAGTTTTATCTCCTCTGGAAGCACTTCTTAAAATATTTTTCTTCAAACCATACACCAATTTTATAAAAACACTTAATGGTTATCTCGTTTTAACAAAATAATAAAAAATAAAATATATTATGAATCTTTAAAATTTAAGGAAAAATATTCAAAGTAATTTCTTTTTATATGGAAGATTAATATATTGGGTTTCTTTGCAGGCAATATTTTAAAATTTCTTTGAAGGTTGTTGATATTGAAATAGTATTGTATTTTTAAAAATTCGAACTATTATAGGTTTCAGGTTTGTTGCTTCGTTTTTTCAATAGTTGAAAAATGTGCAATAAAAAGTTGTCATTTTGCAGTACAAATTTTAGTATTCTTGCTGCTCTATGTTATGATTTTATATAATAAAATGACTTTTCGTCCCTAGAAATTGAGACGATGAGAAAAAACATGGAGGAGGAAATTAGAGCACAGTTGGAGGCCAACATGGCTATGATTGGTTCAAACGCTACAACCTGGGAAGAAAGAGTAAGAAGATAATCTGATAATAAGTCACAGTTTATCATGATATGAGAGAGAATGTGGAAATGCTAAAAGTTTTCAACTAAATTAGTTCTAGATCTTTCGGTCTGCTGGAGCGAGACCATACAATAGTTTAAGTTACACATAAAACACGCCAACTCTTGAACTTTTAGCTTTTCTTAATACTCTATCTTTTACTCAAAATTATTTGAGTAAAATAGAGAATATCAAGAAAATTTGTTTGCCTGCTTACCCATGACATAAACTTCGAGTTCACAATGCTTATTATAATGATACAGTAAATTTGGCTACAGGTATAAATGTAGTTTTTAGTTTGATAAATACATTTGGGAGCTTTTTTGAGAAAATCATTTTTCTTGTTGCTAAATTAAAAATTCAGTTTAGCTCTTATACTGTTGAGTATTTGTTGAATTAACTTTGGCTACATACAAGTATACATTTTGATACTTACAGTTGATGTTCTGTACTTACAGTTAAAGCAAGCACAGGATGAGGATATTGGAGATGACAAACACTCTGATCGCAAGACTGAGGAACATCACTTTGTCAACTTGAACGAAGACCCTATGCTATCTAATGTCATCTACCATTTTATCAAACCTGGAAAATCTACTGTAGGTCGACAAGACAGGGATGGGAAATCTCGACCTGACATATGTCTCAGCGGACTTAGGTTAGTTTAACTGTTTGTGACTCATCAGCTGTGTGTCTCATTAGAAATATGACTCATCAAAATTTAATATTAATGATCACTTTAAGTACAATATTAGTGATTCATTATGTTTGATATTATTGTCTCACAGTAAGTATAACTATAATGACTCATTGAGGCTATAGTATTACTATGATGATACATGATAAATCACAATGATAAAACTGAGTTTAAAACACGACATTTAGCAATAGAGAGTGTAACTAGTAGTTTTCATCAATTGTAGTATTTTATGTGAACATGCAATATTAACTCTCAACGATGGAGCGGTGGAACTCAAGCCTGCTGAGAATGGAGCCAAGATAAAGATAAACGGCCAACCAGTTACTGGCACACAAACTCTGGTCAACAAAGACAGAGTTTTATTTGGTTCGTTGATAACTTGATAGCAATTGGCAAGTAATAATTATAATAAGGAGAGACCACAACTCCCACACTACTGCTCATAGTCTAAATCAGTATAACTGGTTATTAATTATTGTGTTTAATCAAACTAGTTATTAGTAGTTGCTGTAAATAAATTTTAATTATGTTTATTCATTTTTAATATTTTAGTCAAGTTCTGTTTTCATTATTAAATACAAAGCTAGGAATGGTATAATAAACAGCAACATTTACAAATATTCTTGTTTTTCTCCGACATTTTGCTTTTAAGTTTGATTTTATTAGAGCTACTTTACAGGTTTCACATAGTGAGTGTTGCATATTAAAAGTTATCACTTTTTTGGACACTTGAAATTTTGTTAATTACTTTGTGCAGGTTCTAATCATTTATACGTGTACATAAATCCAAAGAGAGATGACTCGCCGGATGACCTGCCTAAAGATATAACATATGAATTTGCTCAAAAGGAAATTGCTCAAGCCAAAGGTTTTGCTACTGGTTCAACGGCTGGTCTAACAAAAGGTATTAACAGATAACTCCCTGTTTTACCGTTACAGTTTCTTAGTCAGTCTGAGTAGAAAGATATTCTAATAGACAGTCTAGTAAAGTGTATATTCACTAAACATTTTCCTGCTTTTGCCATAGCATTAATGTCTATTCAAAATTATTTTTATAGAGCAACAGATTGTGCAGGAACAAGTTCTAGAGATCTTGCCAATGGTGTCAGAGGTCAATGCCATATCTGAAGAGCTCGAGAAGTACAGGTCGTTTGAAGTAGTGCTGCTGAGTGCGGCAGCACGAGGAAATACGACTACGGGCTCAAGGTGAGTGGCCAATCAACTGCTTTGTTATATAACTGTAGTATTGGGTACTCTTTGTAACCCCACATTACCTTCCTCTGCATATATGTAGTGAAACTTAAGCTATTATTGACTTACTGTAGTTACATATCACTAAGATATACATATTCTCTGTGCTTGCATTGAGCGGCGTATAACTCACCCTGTGACTCATAGACATATTCCATACTATTAGCTGTTGTATTGTTTCTATGGTAACCTGACAGAAGCACCAATTAGATTATTATCTTTTTCTGTGCTTCAGGGCTGAAGATGTCACACGGTAATTTTTGCTTCCTGTTTATTAAAACAACTCTAACTAAATTATTTGCTCACTTGTATTGTGAAACATATTTATAACATAGTATGTTAGAGTAAATTTAGAATGCCCAGCTTTTTAATAATGAGAGAACAACTTCTATACTACCCACTCTAGTCTCCACAATTACTAACAACTTAGCCTCTAGCTCTCACAACTATGGCATATTGCATTTGTTAACCAACGCACCATGTAGGACCCCCACTTATTACAACCATCAACAGCACTGCTAATTCTAACTGACTCTATTTAACTTCTTTTTATGTGTCTTTGTCATAACACGCTTCAAGAACCAACTCAAGTTACTGACAATTGAAAGTTAAATGTGGTGCAGCAAGTTTCTGAATAATTGATGAAAAACCAATCAAGTCTATTTATAGCATACCAAATCACGAATTAATTAAAATGTTACTGTTTTACATTTACTACAATAATTTTTCAATCATTTATTTTTTGCTGTATAAAGTTTTAGAGTTGTGCTAAAATTTGTTTATTTTATTTTTTAAAGTCTACTATTTTTCCAAAATATAATACTATTTTAAATATATTTTTTTCTTTTATATTTAGCAACTTTCAAAGAGAAGTCAAGTTAGTTGAAGTATATTTAGACATGCGTTGCGTATTGTTTTATGTGTTCTAGTGACACAAATGTGGTGTCTCTGGTCGTCTTAGAGTCACTGTATGTTGTCGCGCCACTTTCTAATTTTAGCTTCTCTCTTATTTGTGTTTAGATTTGCATTTTAATTCTGCGGAAAGGTTTGCTTTTAATGCTCATGACATCTACTAGCTTTAGCATTCAGCTACAGGAAATCTTTTTGCATCAGTTAGAAAAATCTAGCCCTGATTCTGAAAATTTTATATCTGATAGGACAATTACCAATATTGGTATTAATATTGTAATGGTTCTTCTATTTATTCAAGTCACTTCACAATGTGACTGAATATAGAGTAGTTACTGTCGACATCACAATGATCTTCATTTGCTGATCTCTGTGTGAAAGCATAAACATTTCAATCAACAAATACTCTTGTGAAATGTCAAGCTATATTTAATTTAAGATACATATAATAGCTGTGTATTCATAAGTTAGTATTAACTGACATGACAATTTTCAACATGTAAGACCTAGCGAAAAAATATCGTTTACTTTTTCAAGATCTTGCAGAATATACCCAATAACTTGCATATATTATTAGCCTTTCTGTCATACAAAATATCACATTTACTTTCAGTGTTATGGTAAAAATGAAGAACCTTCTAAACAGCAATACTTGGTTGTGGGAGAGAGGAAAGTTCATGAACAGACGTTATATTATGCAGGTTAGACTGTGTTCTGTGAATAAGTTACGCACATGTGAATCACAAATTCAAATACATTTTGGACTGCTTATAACTCAGGCATTGTAAGACTCCATTACTGTATGCAACTATAACTAAAGTGTAAACAAGGTGCAGTCAGAGTGAGAAGTATGTGTGGTGTCTCTGCAGGAGATGTACCAGAGATGGCTGGACGGAGAAGATGTGTCTAAAACTCAACAGGCAGATGATCCGTTCTGGGAGCCAACTGAAGATGTGCTTATTGGTGAGTTGTCTTCTCTTATATTTAAGTAAGTAGTAGTTGTCTTCTTTTACTAGTCACTCAAACTTTCAAACCCATTTTATTGTAGCACTTAAATTTGCATTACTAAAATATGCTGAATTTTTTCAAATGAAATTAATCATTTGTTACTTGCAGCAAATTAGATTCTATCATTTATCAATTTATATTAAAATACTTGCTCAACCTAATTGACTTTAAAAGTGCTGATAAAATGTTTACATGTTTAATTTAGGTTGAGTTTTATTACAATGCTAATGATTTCAACTATTGGTTGTAAATTTTTGATATAAAAGCTATATCTTTCCTCTACTCAAGTCATATTACTTCGCGTTAGCAACTTTTTTCCATTAGCTCTGTATGAGAAGCTGGTGGGTTTCTTTATATAACTCTCCATTAGCAGCACAAGTCACTTATGTACATGACTCCTTAGTTCTGTATAAATTAGGTTAGAGCGGCATGATTTAGCAGATTTGAATTTACGAATGGCAAAAATACTTTGCAGGTAAAATCATGTGATATGTTTTTCCTATTTTTATATCAACAAAACTATGCAATCTTGTAGAGTTCCAATTACATGTCGGTATAAAATATCTCATATTCTCTCAAATTTTCTCACATTATCTCATATTCTCTCACATTATCTCATATTCTCTCACATTCTCTCATATTCTCTCAAATTCTCTCACATTCTCTCATATTCTAGGTACCACCAACATGTACCTACGGTTCCTTTGTTTCCCCATGGATTTTGATTATCAAGCCCCAGTGAAGGACTACAAAGGTCAGGATGAAGGCATCATCAACCTCTATATCACTCCCTGTACTGCAGCTGGGAAAGATATACAAGATTTAGACCTCATTGCTAGTGAGTCACCAGATCCCGAAGAGGCTGTTGAAGAGCTGCGAGGAAAACCATTCAACTTCAAGGTAAAGTGCTTATACACTGTTTGTATTTTTGTTAGCTGTCACCTGAATTTCTCATTCTATCACTTTGATCAATATATTCCGATCTTTTCGAAGATAATTTGCTCATTTTGTACAACTATAGCATGTAGTCAAGGCTGTAATCTTTCAATAATTCAATGAAATTTCATTAAAAGTCTAATTTTTTTCTGTTTAATTGGTTAAAGAAAATCTTTTCTAAAATTTTGCTCTTATAGTCATTTTACTTTTGTGTGTGTTCAGATCGATATCCTTAGTGCCAAAGTAGATAAAGCCCGCTTCTCTAAAGGTCTCAAAGTCAAGTATAAAATGTTCCACGAAAAAGATGAAACTGAGACTAAAATGATTAAAGGAACGCTGAACCCCGAGTTTAAACATTCCAAGTAAGTGAATCCATTTAATTAACTATATTTACCGAGGTGGGTGCAGTAATGGAAATATTGAAATAGCTGTGTTCTAGATTAGAAATGTAAGATAAGAAGTTATCTTCTCGCAAGAATTTCAATCCGCGCTCCAAAATTAAAGATTTTAGACTATCTCAATTTCTTCACTGCTGCTCCTAACTGTATTCAACTTCAGTATCAGCAGGTTGAATGTGGCTAATTCAAATGGCCATGTAATGTCGAACAGAAAAATTATTTTTATAATTTCAGTTTATTGAGCTTTAAATTAACTTTTAAAATTTGTTAGACAGTTAGTGAATGAACTGTGATTACGAATTGTTTTATTCCAGAGTTGTGAAGATTTCGTCAGTCACTCAAGAATGGGTGGACTTCTTCTTGTCTGGTCATGTGACGTTTGAGTTGTACGGTCTGCAGCAAGAGTCGAGTAACGATGCCAAGCTGGCCAAGATGTCTACTAAGGTATTACTGTATATCGGTTAATGTCAATAAGTCCAGGGCAAACAATTTGTTAGCTTTTTACATCAAGATGGTAATATAGCACACCTTTTTTGTCAATACGTCATTAAATCATTAAATTTGCTGTTTTTGTGCACAGTTTTTTCTAAGTTCTTGGTTTCAAAAGATAGAAAATTGTAGTTCTAGAAAAGATTTTAGCTCTACAGAAAACATTCTTAGTTCGAATAAAGTGGTTTTCGTTCTGAATAAATAAAAGCTCATTAAAAAATTCTTAATTTAAGTAATTAACCTTACAACTGTTCACATAAGTCATGTGTCATATATACTAAGTTCTATAAATTATATAACCAGCTGTCTTCTGGTACGGTTTCAGGAGCTTCGGCAATTAGAGCAGTTGCAGAAAACCTCTCAGATTCAGAGACGGGAAACAACATTTAGTCTGAACACTGGTGCCGCTGACAATGATAGTAAACTTAAGTCAGAGTTTGTATTGTTGGAGAGGAAGTATGAAAGGCTAGTACAGAAAGAGAGAAGACTGCAGGTATCGATATGTCATTATTAGAAAACTGTTTCTAAATTTCATATTCTCAAATTTAGAAGAGTTGTCTTCTTTTTAAAGAATGAATTGCCCATAATTGTAATTTGCAAATAATAATTTTAATTTGATATACTACAAAACTCTAAAAATAAATGCACTGTGAAACCATGTTACTTTAAAATTTATTCTTCGTAATAAGAAGGTTTACTTGAAGAATTTTATTTAATTATATAAAGATTAAAAGATCTGAATTTTTATTAATTGTAAAGGAATTGTTCATTATATTTGTTTATGTAACCTATGGTTTCATCAGCAATATTTTTGCATTATTCAGTATGCCATTTTATGTGGTGGTCGTTTTTGTTTTTGCAAAAGAAGGCAACTTCCAGTATTTTTATGCAAAAGATATTAATTGAAGTTGTGTTATCAATTGAATAATATATTCATACAGTATTATAATAATTATTTAGGAAGCATAATATGAAGAATGCAGTAATATACATTTATAAGCCACTGCATTGTAATTGCTATTGAGAAAGTCTTGAATTTTAAGCTGATACTGAATTATTTCATTAACTCATCTTTTAAAATTGTGAAATCCTATTTTAATTATTATTTCTAATATTCGTATCATAGTTCTACTACAGGTTTATGAGCCATCAGCTTGCTGTGTAAATATTCGAAAACATTTAGTTTATTTAGCTGTGACTGTTTTACAGCAAATTTGTGATGATTGGGCAAATAAGCCCGAAGATGCTCAACAGTTTGAGCCGTTTTACAGAGCTGTGTCTGCCGTAGCGCACAGCTCTGGTATAAAGCTCAAAACGAGAGCACAACTCCTCACAAAGGTACTCAATGGGTGGGAGGAAACTCTCTTTAATGCAGTAGGAGTGTAGAGGGTAGAGATATGAAAGGGGGTTCAAGCTCATAATATAGTATTTCAAATCCTAATTTTATATCAAGTTTTGGTGCAAAGATTTCAGCTTGACTTCTTCACCAATCTCTACCCAGTTACACTATAGATCTACCCAGCCACACTGTAGATCTACTGCGTACTAATCCACTTTTAGAGTAGTGCTTTGGGCTTTACACTCCTTTATTTTGCTACTTCAGTTATTATGTGAGGAATGGAAATCGAAATCTGACGCGGAAAAGCTTTTTAAACCGTTTCACACGGCTGTGCACAATCTGGTGGCTGCCGGTGCTGCCACCGTAAGTGACGAGCACAGGAGAACGTCAGTGGTGCTGACTCAGGTAATTCTCGCATGAAATGATGCCATTCTGGCCAGTAATGTGTTACTAATGGTACTTTGTAGCTCATTATGTATGTACGTGTTGACCCCCCTCCCCTATCTCTATATACACCACTTGCTTACAAATAACATCTAGTTGGTAGAAAAATCAGTGCTTTGCTATTTACACCCCTTTCTGTTTAATGTAGAACAGTACGTGTGCACTTAGATACTTTCTTGTTTCTCCTTGACCTCTACAATATGTTTTCATGAGTTGAAAGTATCGTGTTTCAAATCACTGCACTGTTTCATCATCATTTCTCTTCACCAGCAAGCTACACACAAACTATCACTGATAATCATTGACTTATTTTTTACCTGCAACCAGTTGCTACTTCAATTTATACTTTACTTTTCTTCTTTTACTTCATCTGCAATTTTGTTCTAAATAGTAAATTATATTGTTTAGTGAGCTATATTTTTGTATGATTTTTTCTGTATCATTTGTGCTCATTTTAGATTTTATGCATGGGTTTTAGTAGCAAGATTTTCACCTTCAAAATTCAAAATTTAGTAAAATCTTTTCAAATAATTTGTTAAATTTTAAAATTTTAATTTGGTGTCTCTTGCTGAAAAATAACTGCACTTTCTCTAGTTTTTTAGTGTTTCTGCATTTGCTATCCTAACCAGTCGTGTGTAGTTTGAAAATAAGTTACACGTTAGATAATCGTCTGCACTTTAGCTAATCTCTCCTGCTCCTTAATACACCATCTTTACATACATAATGAGCTCTAAAGTATTGAAAATCATCCAGAAGTATTTTTATTCAACTCGTTATAAAACTCGAAACTCACACAGCTTGGACTTCTGATACCTTCCTCACATAATAGCCTGAAACTGGTTGCAGGTAACACCTAGTCTGTAAGCTCTTTCATCTAACCAATCCTCTACTCTTTTACTAATTATTTATGTTAAAAAACTCACGCAAGTTTATTTGCGTGAGTTTTTGTTTAATTTCTTATTTATAAACTTGTGATTTGAAAAGAACATTCAAACTGATTGTTCTTTTGAAAGCCAGGCATCTTCTTGTTTTAGTAAAAAATTGTGACTGTATGCTCCCCACACTCTAATTCTTTTCTAATTTCCAGTCATCCTTTCGTTTTAGTAATTAGTTAATCATAATTTTCAAACTCAACTGAAGTCTATGATGTACATATGTATATAATTACTAAACTTTAGTTTAGTATGAAGTATGCATGATATATGTCTATAAATTTGGTAAATATATTTCACAATTAAATTTGCAATATAATATGAGAAATTGGTGGATAAACAAGATATAGGTTTAAATACTTTAACACCTACATGTTAAATATTCAAATGTAAGTGTAGTCTTATTTTAGCCTCAGCTCTAATAAATATTTTCAGTATAAGAAGTTGTCTTTTCTTAAACAAAAATTTTCCAAACTTGAATGTAAAACTAAAATGAGTTAAGTAAATAATAGATCTACTAATTTTAATTATAATATGTCCCTAGTAAACTGTTGGTTGGTGCTTTGATTTTAAACTTTTTTTTCATGTGTTGTTTTCTATCGTATAGCAGAGGGTAACGTGTTGTACTATTATTTTTAGTCGTTGACTCATTGTATTTCAGATCATCGCTGGGCAAAAAGCTCTCAAAGATCGCCAACTTGGCGACTCAACTACCGTAAGCCACCCAACCCTCCTTTTTTTAGCATGAATATTGTCTGCCAGCACACGCCAAGTGTCTGACAGCACGCGCCAAGTGTCTGACAGCACACGCCAAGTGTCTGTCAGCACATGCCAAGTGTCTGCTTAATCACACGTTGATTTTGGTTCTGGATTTCCTGCATGCAATCTATATTTGTTTTGCTCTAAACTGTATCAAAAGTTGTAGCACAGATGCTCTGGTTATTGATTTCTCTTAGCATATGGAATAACCAAAGAGTACACAACTTCATATTCTATAAGTAGTTTGTAATGGCTCTATATTCTCCCACACAATACTGCTCCTCTGTTCTCTACACTGATTATACAACTCCCCCCAGCTACCAGTTAACCAGACTTCTTATGTCAAGCCCAGATGTAAAGTCTTAGTAACTCCTCCTTTACTATAATATTAGTGTTGGGTTATCAACACATCTTTGTGTAGTATTGCATGTTGTGACATCACAGTTTATATCCGCCATATCTGATTCAGATGCTGCATTTAATAACCTTTTTGTCTCTGATCATCTAATGCCTTTTCTTCAATGTTTCAATTGCATGGAATGCTGCTAATTGGCTGTACTATGATAATTGTGAGTGATGTGTAATTATTATGCCAACAGCTTTACAATGGGCACATTATTGTGGTGTTTAACATAAATGTTATATAAAATATGGTAGAACCTTTAACAAGGATGTATTCAGTCAAACTCAGATTACAGGGTCTTCTATTGATGCTCTTACTATACAAGAAGTGCTTTTGCTTGCTCAGCTTTCAATTATTATTGTTTTCATCTCTGTATTCAGTATTTTGTTTTTAGTTAATTTTATCTTCACTTAAGTTGAGTATTTTTCTAAAGGTAAATATTATGTATAACCGATTGTGAAAACAGAAACTGTACTGTATATTTACAATGAAATATTTATTCTAAATGAATATGTTATTTACTGCAGGTGTTACAAGCAAACAAACAAGGTAAAAATGGATCAGCTGTGAAAGGATCATCTCCAGACGCATCAGGAAGTAAAGCGTGTACGCTAATGTGAAAACCTTGAAGACAATCATACGACATATCTTGAAAATTTTTAAAATTATTGAAATAGATTTTTTATTTATGTATTCTATGTTCTACTAAACACATGCAGTTATAATTTTGTAATCATTCAATTAAACATTGTTTATTCATGTATTTTGAGTAATGGCTTACAATAGCAATTGCATGCATAAGCACTGATTAGATCTAAACCAACTCATCTTATACAGTTTTTTCTTATATTGACTGGTGGTGTGATAATTGGGGTTTCAAGTGTACTGGTGTAAATTATTTAATAATCATCATGGTGCATCACACTCTCAACTTTGTGTCAAATCTTATATTTTTATAAATCATTTCAATTGTATTTTTCTCTGAAGGCTTTTTTAACTCAATCTTTTGTGATAAATCACTGATTTGAATTATTGGTCTTCAAATATGCAAATATAACAATTGTTACTATGGTAACGATAGTTCTATTTTTGTTCTTTTCAGTGGTCTTGTCATTGTTTTTTTTTCATTTAAAAATGTTTATGGTATTTGTTTAGGCATAATTGTATAACTTTACAAGATTTCATAATTGCGATGATTTTATTACATTTTCATAAACTGTCTTTTTGATTATTGTGCATTAGTATTTGTCACAAAAGTTTGATTTTTAAACTTTGCCAATTTATCACTTTCCATGAATAAAATGTCCTGTGATATACAGTATGAACTGTTCAGTATTGTTATTCGCATTTGGAGTTGTCTTTTAGATTATGTGCACTATCTAACATCACTTCCACTGATAAATCTAAAGCACTGTGACAGTCATGATTCTATGTAAAGGAGCAATCTGAAAAATAGAGCTAATCTATCACCGATTGTCAAAAATTCAATATATCCCTTTGATAATGACACAATTGAGAAAACTAGCAACGTGATGAGCTTTTAAGCTTTTATCCAATGACCAACTGTAAATTATTTTAGATGTCAAAATTCAGTGAGCGATGTACAGCTAAAATAAGTTGAAATAAATTGTGCAAGACTATAATAAAAGGAAATAATGTACACTTTGGCAGGTTGATTAAAACTCAACCTTCCTAGCCATTGGCTTTAGTAGAATGCAGATTTGAAGCAATGCAATATGTATGAATAGTTGTCTTTCCTTAAATTAAACAGATAAGTTGAAGGATTCCAGCAGCTCATTTTCATGTAGATGAAAGTTGCATTCTAGATTCGGGAGAAAAGTATATAAGTAGGTGCATTAAATCTAAAAGGGCACACTGAATTAAAATTTGAGTTATAATAATATTTCAATCGACATAATATAATATATACATGATACATCTTAGTCTGGACAGTATAGAAGCATCGTTATTACGATTATTTGCACACAAGCACCATTTGATTCAGAGACCAGCTGTTATCTACTAGGAGTTGTCATGTGCTATTTAGCTTTCCGAATGCATTCGATCACAGTAAATTACCCACAATCCGTAAAACAACCGCTTGCATTCAGATTGAATAAAAATGAATTCTGGCAGTGCTTCTGCTCTTGAAAGTGAGCACGAAGCCAGTCTAGATGGCCCACCGGTGCAGGATGCCCCTGTAGGAGTAAGCAGACATGAAAAAAGCTTAGGGTTATTGACTTCGCGATTTGTAACGCTATTGCAGTCGGCTGAAGATGGAATTTTAGACTTGAAAGCTGTAAGTTTTTACCACGTCCTCACAGTCAGAGTCACACTCGCTGTCAGTGTGAGTGTCATACTGACACTAGAATTGTCATTCTGCCTTTAGGTATAAATTTAGTTGTTGCTCGTGCTCTTAGATTTGATAACACTCTTGTTTTAACTCAAGCTGCTTTCATTCAGGTCTCTTTGCTTGTACTAACACTAACAGTAAGTGTAACACTAGCAGTAGCTCACAACTGACACACTCACACTGTAAGTGTAAGTGTAACACTAACTGTAACTTAGTGTCAGTGTGTAAGTGTAACTCTAAATGTAACATATACTGTTCTACTTCTAGCTTGCAGTTCTGTAAAAATAATTCAACCATTATTCATTAACAATTAATTGAGTGTCATCAGCTTTAAGCAGTTATTAAACTGTTCCAGTAACTAGTATTCACTATAATTTAGTCATTAGTTTGAATTTTATGTCAAGTTTAAACTTGAACTCAAAATGGAAATATAATTTTATTATTCATTCTCCAAGTTCAAGTGAAAGACAAGATCATTCACCTCGGGATTGCTTATGTTTTTGCAAAATCAAATTGCATTACTAAAAACAAATGCTTATTTTGTTGTCTTTTTACTTGGATCATTTGTTATTAATAGTAATGTTATCATTATGATTATCACAATTATGATATTTTTGGAATTCTTATCACTGTGACCATCATCATGCTCATTACTAACTCATTTTTTACAGTTATATAACTTTTATTTCAATTTGTTGCTAAATATCGAAGTATAAATAAATTGAAATTGAATTTTACTAAACGTGAGCTGAAATTAAATTAAAATTAATCAAAATTATTTTTAGTGTTTGCATAACTATAAAACTTTATCTAATGGTGATTCTTATGCACGCAAAGAAGAGCAGATAATTATACTACTTATGCTTATGCTAGTTATAGTAATAATAATGTAGCCACTTATGCATGGCTGAAAAGATGTGACTTGACTGTCACTCAGTGAAAGCCATACTGTGATTAATCTTTATACTTCAAGTACTGAGTGCCTTCTGCTTGCCACACAATATATTTGTATCCAGACCTGCAAATCTACTTATTGACATCAAAGTTGAAAAGTTTGTATTTGGTGCATTTTGATTACGATAGTTGAGTACTCAGCATTCATGACCTCTATGTGAATTCTTTTGCAGGCTGCAGATATACTAGCAGTCAAACAGAAGCGAAGAATATACGATATAACAAATGTATTAGAAGGTATTGGCCTTATTGAAAAGAGAACAAAAAACTGTATACAATGGAAGTAAGTATACTAGATGGTGTAATGTATGTGCGCAGCTCTCAGTAACTCACCAAATTACGAGTTTGAGATGTACATATGGTGTGATTTAGGCATGTGGTTTATAGATGTAATTGTGATCTAAGATCACTTATTTTGTTCTACGCAACTGCAACTTAGATGTAGCACTATTGCGTGTTTTTTTAAAAGAAGTGATCGATTAGTTTGTTTGGTAGGCCAAGTACAAATACTATATATAAATACAGCTGATGCGATCTTTGTATTGAAATCACATGTTATTTCAGAGGTGCTGGTCCGAGTTGCTCGTCGGGTGAAGTCACCGACAGACTATCTGCTCTCAAACAGGAAATAGACCAACTGGAGTTGATAGAAAAGAATTTAGACCAACAGAAAAAACATATTCAACAAAATTTACGGAATGTTTCTGAAGATCCATGCAATTACACATATCCTTTGTTTTTACGCAGTTGACAGTTTTCACAATAATTCAACTATTCCATTATTCACATTTTTCTCCAGTAAAATTTCCTAAAAGTTGTGTTTCTTATGATGCTAGTATATATGTTAGCAACATGGCTGGCTCAAGACTTCACTTTATACCTACTCCTTAGCAAGCCTATATCTTGACCCTCGTACTACATGCATATGGTACACTAGTTCGCATGCTAAGTCATTGCAACTATATCTCTATATCACCAGTTACTATATCTGCTTGGTCAACCAGATTTTCATTTTGGAATCTGGTCTGTGATGTATATCTTGATATCTACTTCCCTTAACCACCGTATTGCACTGCAGCCTATGTTACTCATAAAGATATATGCGACACATTTAAAGACCGGACATTGCTAGCTATACAGGCACCATCTGGCACCACTTTGGAAGTGCCAGTACCAGATGGGGTATGTAAGACTGCACATTTCTCTACCTTTCTAGCAGCTGCTACCTTTTGTGGTATTGCCTAATTAGGTAACTTATTGTCTGCTGATTTACTTGAATATAATGTGATTCACACTTGCTCTTTCATTCACCTACATTGCGATAGCATCATAAACTCGAAGCATAGTCTGGAAAACTAGCTTATTTGTAGTAAAGTTTAAAGGAAAGGTGGCAGGTGGAATTGTTATTATTGCTAAGACCATCAGGGAAAATGGCGGTGGCTATTTCATTGTGTTTTCATTACAAATGCTACTACCACTACTACTGCTGCTACTGGTGTAGGGTTACTGAAATGTATAGCCTATTAAATCCTTTAAACCTGAATTAATTGAGTTTTATGATCAAAATATTAATTAACTTTTATATTTAGTTGATAATATTACATGCTATTTCTTAGACATTTAAGTTGTTAAAAGTATTGAATTATTAATTGTCTCTTATACTCAATTATGTAAATGCTGCGTAGTGAAAGAAACCTCATTGACTGCAGTCATTCAAGCATAATAGTGTATCATCAAGTTGTAAAAGTATGTGATATTCATCTAGCCTTCCCTACTTCCTTTGGACTGTCACAGCTGAGTTGGCTATCAGCTATGTTGACATTGTGTTCCTATCTTCCAATTTATTGTAACTGTAGTGTCTTTGTTTGAAGCTATTATAACTGCTATTCATCTTCCTATTGATGGTTTTTCATTCACAATTTGGACTGCCATTCAAAAAACCAACCATCCACACGGCACAGTAATGTCTAGCCATTTTATGCATTATCTGTATATAGTAACACTCACTCTATCTGTATATAGTAACAGTCACTCTATCTGCATATACTAACACTCACTTCATCTGCATATAATGACAGTCACTCTATCTGCATATAGTGACTGTCACTCTATCTGCATATAGTAACAGTCACTCTATCTGCATATAGTAACAGTCACTCTATCTGCATATAGTGACTGTCACTATATCTGCATATAGTAACAGTCACTCTATCTGCATATATCAACTGTCAATTTGTTTCTATTGTGATAGGTGTTACTTAATTTAAATCTAAATATAAGTAAACCTTCTGTAAAAAGTTTTCCCCTATTTAATATTGGAGAAAGTTCTGTGTAAACTTGAACCTGGTAGAGATTATAATCCTGCTATATTTCTTGAATATATTGTCTCTGAATCAATATGTCTGCTTCTTGATTAGGTTCTAGGAAGTATAAACCAAGGCAGCACAGTTGGCCCGGCTGACTTACGCACACCCAACGTAAGTTTTCATAGGCACTTTATTGGTAGACTTTTTCACGTCCTTTATAATAGACTTTTTTCAACTACTTAACCTGCCCGTTATTGCTAACAATAAATTTTCCACGACTTCTTAAATTGAGTGTGATTTCTTTGTGACTGTTTTTGTCCACACGTAATATGCACTGTAGATGTTGAAAAGGAAGTATCAGATTCACCTGAAAAGTGACTCAGGGCCTATCAACGTGCTGTTAGTAAACAAAGACTCGGAGTCGTCAGAACCTGTGGCTGTCCCAGTGCCACCACCCAGAGAAAAGACTTTAGCCTCAGCTTGTTTATCATCCTCGTCTTCGTCATACAGCGGGTCACCAACCAGACCCCCTCCTTCTAAAAAACTAATACTGGATAGTCCCGTGGTACGTATGGCTAGAGTTGGCGCGTTTTGCACTTGTAGTCCCTTGTTACTACTTAGTGACTTGTAGATATTGTTCAGATATACCAGAGCAGTCCTGGGGGGAATGTAAGGAGCTGTACCTTTGCTAGTCTATCGATTGTGAAAACTGAACTAATGTTACACTAAGTGTGTAGCCACAAACGTATTTTTATCTTGAGAAAATATTTAGCCAACATGTTGAGACCAGAATTTTACACTAATTACATATTTTTATATAGTATGTGATGTGCAATGCTGGTTGTGTAATGTATATGCGTTATGGTATATAAGCCTTACTAGATGTATATGTGTTATGGAAACGTGTTTCTGTAGAATTCTGGGACGACTTCTCCAAAGACGAGGCTCAGAAACTCTCCACGCAAAGCGTCTATCTCTATAAATAACAGTGAGTGTGATTCATATCTCCTGGTGAAATGTTTCCATGTACACTAGTCACACACCTCTGTATACTAGTCACATACCTCTGTATACTAGTCACATACCTCTGTATACTAGTCACATACCTCTGTATACTAGTCACATACCTCTGTACACTAGTCACACACCTCTGTATACTAGTCACATACCTCTGTATACTAGTCACACACCTCTGTATACTAGTCACACACCTCTGTATACTAGGCACATACCTCTGTATACTAGTCACATACCTCTGTATACTAGTCGCACACCTCTGTACACTAGTCACATACCTCTGTATACTCTTCTTATATAAAATACCTCCAATGTGGCTGTTATGAAGTTTCAATGTGATGGCAAAATATTTTAAAACTTTCAGCTTGTTCATTTGCTTGTTGCTAATTAGTTGATCAATGATGTTAATAAATGTCAATTATCTTGTTGGAGAAATTTTTTCTGCTTTTACATAAGTTGTTAGTTGTAATTTTTCAGGGATCTAAAACATGATTATTAGAGAAAATGCCAATTTTTTTATATTGTTTTTTTATATATATTGCCAGTTCTACACTCAATAAACGATGGTGACGGACAAGATATACTTAAAGGAGAAGCGGAGCAGCCGTCAGAACTAGTGACACCTGGTGGCATGTTCTCCAACTCGCACCAGACAGAGTATAGTGTAGACGAGCTCATGTCATCAGAAAGTGAGTCTCTCGCTGATTATCATGACTGTTACTATGGCAACTGTTGCTACTGTTTAAAGTGGTTAATATTTGCGTACATGGCTGGTCTAACCTTGTACACTGTCTGGATTTTCCCTGTACAGTTATTAACTTGAGTAGGAAACATCAAAACTTCCAATAGGTGGGACGAAGAAGACCTTTGACCTTTGGCCAGTCTATTTCTTGGTATCCCCAGTGGGGGGGGGGGCATTCAGTATCTGTTCTTCTGAGTACTTAGTATGTCTGTTAATGTATATTCTGTTGTTTTAATATTTGGTGTACAGTCTAATATGTGTATGTTGTAGTGTGTATACAGATGTAATATGTGTATATTGTATTGTGTATACAGATGTAATATGTGTATATTGTAGTAGTGTGTATACAGATGTAATATGTGTATATTGTATTGTGTATACAGATGTGATATGTGTATATTGTAGTAGTGTGTATACAGATGTAATATGTGTATATTGTATTGTGTATACAGATGTAATATGTGTATATTGTAGTAGTGTGTATACAGATGTGATATGTGTATATTGTAGTGTGTATACAGATGTAATATGTGTATATTGTAGTAGTGTGTATACAGATGTAATATGTGTATATTGTATTGTGTATACAGATGTAATATGTGTATATTGTATTGTGTATACAGATGTAATATGTGTATATTGTAGTAGTGTGTATACAGATGTAATATGTGTATATTGTATTGTGTATACAGATGTGATATGTGTATATTGTAGTAGTGTGTATACAGATGTAATATGTGTATATTGTATTGTGTATACAGATGTAATATGTGTATATTGTAGTAGTGTGTATACAGATGTGATATGTGTATATTGTAGTGTGTATACAGATGTAATATGTGTATATTGTAGTAGTGTGTATACAGATGTAATATGTGTATATTGTATTGTGTATACAGATGTAATATGTGTATATTGTAGTAGTGTGTATACAGATGTGATATGTGTATATTGTAGTGTGTATACAGATGTAATATGTGTATATTGTATTGTGTATACAGATGTAATATGTGTATATTGTAGTAGTGTGTATACAGATGTGATATGTGTATATTGTAGTGTGTATACAGATGTAATATGTGTATATTGTAGTAGTGTGTATACAGATGTAATATGTGTATATTGTATTGTGTATACAGATGTAATATGTGTATATTGTAGTAGTGTGTATACAGATGTGATATGTGTATATTGTAGTGTGTATACAGATGTAATATGTGTATATTGTAGTAGTGTGTATACAGATGTGATATGTGTATATTGTAGTGTGTATACAGATGTAATATGTGTATATTGTATTGTGTATACAGATGTAATATGTGTATATTGTAGTAGTGTGTATACAGATGTAATATGTGTATATTGTAGTAGTGTGTATACAGATGTGATATGTGTATATTGTAGTGTGTATACAGATGTAATATGTGTATATTGTAGTAGTGTGTATACAGATGTAATATGTGTATATTGTATTGTGTATACAGATGTAATATGTGTATATTGTAGTAGTGTGTATACAGATGTGATATGTGTATATTGTAGTGTGTATACAGATGTAATATGTGTATATTGTATTGTGTATACAGATGTAATATGTGTATATTGTATTGTGTATACAGATGTGATATGTGTATATTGTAGTAGTGTGTATACAGATGTAATATGTGTATATTGTAGTAGTGTGTATACAGATGTAATATGTGTATATTGTATTGTGTATACAGATGTAATATGTGTATATTGTATTGTGTATACAGATGTGATCTGTGTATATTGTAGTGTTCTCACCTCTGTTACGACTGAGCCCACCACCAAGTGATCGAGACTATTACTTCAATCTAGACGACACAGAAGGAGTAGCAGATCTATTTGATATTATTAATTACCCGGTATAGAAGTTTATAGACCGGCTCTAAACTCTACTATATTTTATTTACCCATTCGGAAATATGCAAAAATAATGATAATCAAACATCCCAAATTAGTCAGTTCAGCTGCATCCAAAGAGTTGTCTATCTTTTTAGACGGTGACGGCACAAACTTTTGCTATTATCTGCCTGTCCTTCAAATGTTCATCTCCAAGTGGCAATTTAAGAAAAAATGTTAAATTTAATTTTGCTCAAAATAGATGATTTTATATAGTTCTTGCACGTGTAGAGCGTTCCTGTAGAAGTTATCTAACCTTTGCTAAATGTTTTGTTAAGTCGTTGGATTTAATTCTTTCGCTAATATGAAGTTGTTTTCTCCTAACAATTATCACATCCCACGAAGTGCTTTGAAAGTTTATTAATTATGGGTACGCTAAGGTTTTCCAACTAATACTATGCAAGCAACGCTATGTTATTTGAGCAGATTTCTTGAAAAATTTTCTTTATTGATATTTATTCTTAATGAAGGCTCACTTAAGAGATCTTTCACTTGTAGAGTAGTTCTATATCACTCATATGACTTACTCTTCAGTTTTTCTTTAAATCCTTTGTACAGTTTTACAAATTTAATGTATATATTTGTAAATAAAAGATTTAGTTTTGATTTGAAATGCTAAAGTCGTCTTTCTAAAGTTGGGGGTAGTCATATATTAGAATTGTTCCAAGTGTGGAAAGTCTGTTGCCTTCTTAGCTTGCTGTGGTGTTCTAACAATGGTTGTTGTGCAAACAATGTTTATTGGTGTACAAGCATCATAACTACAATGTCTTTATGTTGGGGGATTTTATTTTCATATTGAAGTTGCAAAATTTTTAAAAGTAAACGATCAACTCCACCGCTACAACACTGTATTGTGTTGGAAAGTATGGGCACTGTTATCAAATCTATATTTTATGAAATATAATGGTATTTGTGATACAAAAATACACAGCTATCAAATTATATATATATATATATATATATATATATACTGTCAAATTACATAAGATGAATAATTTAGCATACTTGTATTATAGGGTACTCAAGTATAAAAGATATAGCCTCACATGTAATAGATTTCTAATAATAGGCTTTCACACAATATAATTTAAGTAGCTAATAATATGAGAGAAAGTAAGTTGTAAGTGTTATATGCCTGCATGATCAACCAGGTAGTGACTAACAGGTACAAGATAACATGCTATAAAAATTAGCAAAATATTATTAATGCAAGGTACCCAAGCACTCAATAGAAGACTCCTAATTTATATATTATATACTTTTAGATTAGTATAATATTATAATATATAATAGCACTTTGTAATAATATTGTTAGTAGCCTACAACTTCATAACCAGTCAACTGCAAATTAATAGTATAGAGTTCTTACTTCACAGATAGACTGCTTCTTTATATAGCTGTGTTGGCTACAAACAGTATACAAACTAAGCTATACACACCACACTGTGTCTTATTTGATACAAAATTCAGTTAGAGATTTTAAAGTTACTTTGTTAACAGAAATTGGGACTGAATAACCAAAACTTTATAATAGAATGTGTATAGTCAAGTAGCAACTATTATAAGCAAGAAATTAATGTCTAGTTTCATACCTATGCTCATATACACTGAGTACAAAAATGCACATAACTGCACAATATTATATAAGGTATAAAAGAATACATACCCTGATCCTCAGGTGCTGCTGTAGCTGCTGCCGATACAGACTGAGCTCTGCACAACGCAGTGTGCCTAAAACAGTCAACTCATGTAGTGTATTATGTTTTGATCTTTTGTTTGAATGTTGTGAGAATTAATTTATGAGTATACAGTGATATATTATACTATTTACAATTATATATTTTATGATGTTTATATATTATAGGCTTGTATTGTATTTAATCTGAGAAATTGTAGCTTATAACCTTGTAATAATATTTTAAACTTGGCAAGTAAACTTCCAAATAGTATCCTACTAATTTGTAGTGTGATGAACTTTTTGACAAAATGTAGTTTCTAGCATAATATTTAAATAATATAATTACTAGTGTTATATCTACTGACACTGTGAGATCATTTACACAAACTCCTATCAGTTTCAAGACCAGATGAGAACCCTTGATGACAGGGCTTTAAGTAGGCCAAAGTCTGTGATTTCTGTCAAGGTTTGAAGGATTTACTGAAGCTTAGGAGCAATTATCATGATCTTGCTGACATCTCTAATGACAGTAACTTTACTAAGTGGAAAAATTTATGATGAGACCACCTAAGAAGTTTCCAGACTAAATTGAATGGTAAGACAACTATAGAATAGGCTACCTGTATAAGCTGTTGAATGAGAAGTAGACCAGTCCTTTCAAGGAGTACTCAAGTACTAGACTATGTCTAGCTATTTCCAACCAAGTTAATAGAGTTGCTGGAGGCAAATAAGTCCAGTGAATTAGTGCTTGCATCAATATTCTGCAATGCCAGACAGACTATTGGTGTTTAATTGAACAACCAATATGATTCACTTGGTGACTGGTAAAAATGGCACAGGTAAAAATGGCACAGGTAATAATGGCACAGGTAATAATGGCACAAATGGCAAAGTAGGTAAAAAATGGCACGTTTTCAATATCTAATTTGAAATTTTAGCATACTCAAGGGGGCAAATACATAATTTGAGGAAAATATTAATAGGTGATAACATTTTTACTATTACAAATAATCAAGTTGGGTGGTGAAAGATTAACATTAGTATGGTATATACTTTTTAGTGTTTCTTTTTTTAACGACATATATATAGGATATTTATAGATAGGCTTTTAGTCTATTTCACCATGATCCTATGTAGTATATTAGTTTAAACTGCATACTAGACTATTATATATATAGCATTATTAAAACATTTTAGGGTAAAAGTTGATATGTTTGGTTATATAAGATTATACTACTCACCTCTCCTTCTGAGCTGCATGATCAAATAAGGTTACAATATGATTTGGTCCAGTTTTGTTTTCTATTTACTGTTAATTTTACAAACCCTTTACAGCACTGGGATAACCTATATATTATGTGCAGTGGCTTGCTTTTAAAAATGCTTTGATCAAAATGTTTTTTATCAAGCAAGTTTATGTAGAATGGTCTCAAAAACTGTTTTGGGACCATAGAACTATTTATGAGAAACTTACAAAGGGGTCTCACAAATCAGCTTCCAGGCTAACACTGCAGTCAGCATCACCACAACCGTATGAAACTCTTCCTCCAAGGAATATTGCCTGGTAGCCCACGTTAGAAAAATTATCAGTAGCAATGTCAGCCCATAGGGTATATAAACTGTAAAAAGCTATAAGATAAAAATTAGAACTTGTAAAGAATAAATTATAGAACCCACTATAAAGGTCAGAATTGCAGATTTTTTAAAAGTAAAAGTTATAACAGAGGCTTTTCGCATGAGAGTTTGTTTGACTATATATAAGAAAAAGCAATCACATGTGAAACTGTATAAGCATCAATTCAAAGACTATAAATCTAAAAAAACCCTTCTGCTTTATAACAGTATAAACGATTAAATTTTAGTTTCCATTATGTCCAATTAAAAGGTCTTAAGGTCATCATATAACCTTCATATGCTATTTGTGATGGTAATTATTGATGTGTTTCTCTAAATAAAGCAAGGTCACTAAATGTTAAAAGTTCTTGTCTAAATGCTTATTAGTTTAAAAATTGTTTGACCCTTAGGCCTAAGGTTCTCACACTAAATGCTTTAGGAAAAATAACCATTTCTTTTCAGAGTAGCAATTTAATAAGAGTAGGGGTTTCGCAGTAATCAACTTCTAAAACTATTTACAGCCTCCACAAAAAGCTATTGCACGCACCTGGCTGATTTGGGACAAGTAGGTAAAAGATGGCACATTTTCAGTATCAGGGTTTGCAGAGGAGAGTTGGGAATTTGAGGTTTAACTTTGAGGTGAGGGTTTGAGTTTGGGGTGGGGGTTTGAGTTTGGGGTGGGGGTTTGAGTTTGGGGTGGGGGTTTGGGGTTTGAGAAGATTTACCATCAGTGTGCCTTGTTTTCCTACTTTTCAATTTGCCCAATTTTTACCTGTGCCATTATTACATGTGCCACTTTTACCTGTGCCATTTTCACTTGTGCCATTATTACCTAAACTGCTTTTGAATTTATCTGTGTATACATGTTTGCTGAAAGATAAGCAAAATTTATAACTGTTGTGGCAAGCAGTATGCAAAAAAAAATTCTATAGCACATTTATAATATTTTCTGTTATAGAATATTCATTAAAGATATTGCTTTGTTTGTCACCAGAACTCACCCCATAGACTCTCAAGTACTCAAAGACGTAACTTCTATAGAAATCTGGACTCGAGATCTCATGTCTGTCTTTCCAAGCTATCAGCTTTGTTAGCAGCCATCCTGGCAAACTTAGAGCCACAGAAACAACCAGAACTCCTATGATCACAGCTATGACTCTTGATAAGGAGATCCTACAGTACCACTTGTTTAATTAGAATATTCTTTTTTCATAAAGATATATTTTAGTTGCATTTTTGAAAAAAGTTGAATTCTATATCTTTGTTATAAATTAAAGCTAAATGATGCAGAAGAGCTACCATAGACCAAGCAAAGGTTCATACAGTCCATACAAGTATGACCAGTCTTTTGTATACAACATAAAAACACTAACTAACAACTCACCATGATTTAAATTGCTTCACTCCTATGTGTATAAGAGAAATAACTGCCATTGCTAAGATGACAAACTCAGAAGCTGTTGCCAAGAAAGAAAGAAAATGTGGTGCTAAGTTGATGAGCAAGTATTGGAAGTTAGAGTCGTAGAAGAGAGGATCAGAGGAAATTGGCAGTGGAGATCCCTTCCTGGCATACACAGTAAGTTGGTATATGCTCCATAAAATGTTCATTCCGAGGTCAAACAGTCCAACTGCTAGAAACAGTCCATATGCGTTCTTGGTGCACCCATATCTTCTTACCAGCAGAATGAGTACAATGACATTAAGTAAGTTTAACACTGCTCCAATGACATTAAGACCAGCATGTCCAAGATTGAGGGCAACGCTTAGCTGGTCTGGGGTGAAGGAAGAAGAATGGGTGGTGTATTTGTACTCATAATCAGAGGTAGGAGGAAATGTCATGACTCTGTTTTAAAAAATGTTGTAAGAATTATAGATATTATATGCATTAGAGAAAATTTACAACTTTCTTAAGAGAAAGGTCAATTACAGTATGTTATGCTAAACTCACCAATTTCTGTTGAACTTCAGTAAATAGTCAACCCACAACTGTATATATACTAACTCCACCACAGGTTTATACAAGTCAACAATTCAACTTGACCTGAACGACTTGAAATTCGCAATACTGAGTGTTACCATAGCTGTAACAGGACTTTAATAGGCCTACTCATGGATTTATCAAATGTTGCACTACTAGTATTACCAAGAGAGTAAATAATACACCACTCTATTCACTATTGTGTAAGAATGTGCATATCAAATGTTGTTTGTGCCTTAAATTCATTGCATTAAATCAGTAACTCAATATGATATGTGCAGAGAAGAAAAAATGTTAAATGAAACCAAAATGTATTGTATAAAATGTATGGTGTTTATTGTTATTCATTCTATAAGTTATAAAATCTTTTGTTGTGAACCTGGGTTGATGTAGGAGGAAACATATGTACTAGAAGTGTACGTAGTATGAGATGTGTGAACAGGAAGTGTTGTGTGTGTGTGTGTGTGTGTGTGTGTGTGTGTGTGTGTGTGTGTGTGTGTGTGTGTGTGTGTGTGTGTGTGTGTGTGTGTGTGTGTGTGTGTGTGTGTGTGTGTGTGTGTGTGTGTGTGTGTGTGTGTGTGTGTGTGTGTGTGTGTGTGTGTGTGTGTGTGTGTGTGTGTGTGTGTGTGTGTGTGTGTGTGTGTGTGTGTGTGTGTGTGTGTGTGTGTGTGTGTGTGTGTGTGTGTGTGTGTGTGTGTGTGTGTGTGTGTGTGTGTGTGTGTGTGTGTGTGTGTGTGTGTGTGTGTGTGTGTGTGTGTGTGTGTGTGTGTGTGTGTGTGTGTGTGTGTGTGTGTGTGTGTGTGTGTGTGTGTGTGTGTGTGTGTGTGTGTGTGTGTGTGTGTGTGTGTGTGTGTGTGTGTGTGTGTGTGTGTGTGTGTGTGTGTGTGTGTGTGTGTGTGTGTGTGTGTGTGTGTGTGTGTGTGTGTGTGTGTGTGTGTGTGTGTGTGTGTGTGTGTGTGTGTGTGTGTGTGTGTGTGTGTGTGTGTGTGTGTGTGTGTGTGTGTGTGTGTGTGTGTGTGTGTGTGTGTGTGTGTGTGTGTGTGTGTGTGTGTGTGTGTGTGTGTGTGTGTGTGTGTGTGTGTGTGTGTGTGTGTGTGTGTGTGTGTGTGTGTGTGTGTGTGTGTGTGTGTGTGTGTGTGTGTGTGTGTGTGTGTGTGTGTGTGTGTGTGTGTGTGTGTGTGTGTGTGTGTGTGTGTGTGTGTGTGTGTGTGTGTGTGTGTGTGTGTGTGTGTGTGTGTGTGTGTGTGTGTGTGTGTGTGTGTGTGTGTGTGTGTGTGTGTGTGTGTGTGTGTGTGTGTGTGTGTGTGTGTGTGTGTGTGTGTGTGTGTGTGTGTGTGTGTGTGTGTGTGTGTGTGTGTGTGTGTGTGTGTGTGTGTGTGTGTGTGTGTGTGTGTGTGTGTGTGTGTGTGTGTGTGTGTGTGTGTGTGTGTGTGTGTGTGTGTGTGTGTGTGTGTGTGTGTGTGTGTGTGTGTGTGTGTGTGTGTGTGTGTGTGTGTGTGTGTGTGTGTGTGTGTGTGTGTGTGTGTGTGTGTGTGTGTGTGTGTGTGTGTGTGTGTGTGTGTGTGTGTGTGTGTGTGTGTGTGTGTGTGTGTGTGTGCGTACTGTCAAATTACACAAGATGAAGAATTTAGCATACATGTATTATAGGGTACTCAAGTACAAAAGATATAGAAAAATATTAATAAATTTGGTAATTATCATTTAACCTCACATGTAATATAGATGCAATATAAATTTCTAATCTGTATTCAACAATATACTAATAATATTAAAAGAGAGTAGCTGTCCACTTTTAGATATCTGTATGGTAAACAAGCTAGTGACCAATAGGTACAAGATTATATAAATTATAATATAGGCTAAAAGCGACACACAAAGGTACTGAACAGATAACTCCTAATTTGTATAAACTTTTAAATTCAATTATTGATTTTAAAAATTAGCTCACACACACACACACACACCACACACACACACACACACACACACACACCACACACACACACACACACACACACACACACACACACACACACACACACACACACACACACACACACACACACACACACACACACACACACACACACACACACACACACACACACACACACACACACACACACACACACACACACACACACACACACACACACACACACACACACACACACACACACACCAGTTGATTTCTGACTATTAGTACAATTGCTAAATAATGTTATATATGCTACTGGTTATAGAAGAGATGCATAACTGGTTATAGAAGAGATGCATATCATCATCCTCAAATCCTTGTGACAACATAATTATCTCATCAGGTGCTGCCGTAGCTGCTGCCGGTGGAGACTGAGCTCTACACAATGCAGTCTGCCTAAAACAGACAACGTAGTGTATTATGTTTTGATCTCCAGTATTTATTCTGGTTGTGATTTCTAGAAGGGTGATGGAAATATCTCCACAGTCTGTTTGAATGTTATTTATTCATTACGAGTATAGAGTGACATACCATGCATTTACAATTATATACCTACTATATATAATATATGTATTGTAGGCTTGTGTTGCATTTGATATAAAAATATGTAGCCTATTAACTTGGAAAGATACTATAAATTTTTAATAACTTGAAAACAATGCCCTAATAACTTATGACAGTTTCTAGCGTTTTTTTTTAAGTAATATAATTACTATAGTGTTATATTTATTACCACTCAGTTACACAGGGCAAAGGTTTTTAAGCATGTTAAGGACTGTTTCTTTCACCATGTTTTCAGTAAATTAGCATGGAACTTTGCTAATATGAAAAACAGTGAGGCGTCCTTAAACTTTTTCACAGCACTGTATATATATATATATATATATATATATATATATATATATATATATATATATAGACAACTGTAATAGGCTACCTGTAAAATCTGCTAAAGAAGAAGTAGCTCAACCCTCTGAGGGCAACATTCACTTCCAAGCCATATCTTGCTAATTCATACACAGTCAATTCTCCAGAAAATTTCCAAAGTGCTTCTGCCGCTACACTGCAATGATGAGATTTTGTATATTTTATGGGAGTTTAGTTCAACAACAATGTAATTTGTCTGATACTTGGCTGTGCAACACATGAGTCTATGTTCTATAATGGTTAAAAATTCACTCATTATTGTATCTCACATGCTCATATAATAAAGTATCTGTAAGCCATTATTCTCTCGCATATAACAGGCTCACAAAACACTCTCATCTGTCTATAATGTGCTCTTATATATGCTCACTATTCATCCTCTTGGGTCTATTATTTGGTCTCGTACTGTTATTATTCATTCCATACTCTCTTATAATTATGCTCGTTTTTTCAGTCCCATACCTCCATTATGTACTCTCACATTCCTATTGTTTGCTCTGTTACAGTCATTATTCATTCTCTTATGCTTGTTATTCTCTCTTATACCTTTATTCCAGTACTTGCTCTTGCGCCTGCTTCATTAACTACGATACAGCTGAGAGTAGGGAGTGTTGTATATGAAAAGAGTGTCTTATTACATCTGAGTTGGTATCCATTTAGACTTTAAGAATGCTCAAGAGGGCAAAAGCGCAGTTTGATGAGAAAGTAAAGAAACTATTTTTTTATTTTCTGACTAATAACGTCTGATGGTGATTAACATTAGTATGGTATAGAATAATTATATAGTGGTTTTTTTTAAATGGTATATAGTTTGTTTGAATTTTGGGTTTGTAAAAAATTCTGCCTTCATCCGGATTTGAACTGCAGATCCCCAACTTGCAAGCTAACGAGGGCCTACAGAGAAATCTTTACACTGCAATTTCATTTTGTTTTTTACTCTATTTTACTATAGCCCTTTGCTTTTAAATATTAGAATTAAAAAAGAGGCTTATTGGTAGATTATACTATTTTTTCTGAGGTAATAACGTGGGGCTTTAGTATATAATTATTATTCCTGAAAATGTAACATATCTCTTTTAGCTCTAACATAAGTGGTTTGCCCTTAAATTTTTTTATAGTAACACAA
Source organism: Bugula neritina (assembly GCA_964035545.1). Classification (NCBI taxonomy): domain Eukaryota; kingdom Metazoa; phylum Bryozoa; class Gymnolaemata; order Cheilostomatida; family Bugulidae; genus Bugula; species Bugula neritina. Next base: position 3,051,162 of record OZ037768.1, read on the forward strand.
TTAATGTAGAATGTTAACTGTAGGAACTGTCTTGAGATCAAAAAGTTATGTATATGCAAGACACTTACGGATACATTTTGAAAAAAAATCCTCCAAATATAGCTCCACCCACCATCGGCCTAACCTTATCAGGTGTTTCCTCTGAGGAGCCCAGACTGGCAATGCATAGAAGAAACAGTAGTAGGAAATTCAGTCCATAGAATATATAAATTGTAACAATCTATAAAATAAATATTAGAACTTGTAAAGAATAAATACAACTAACTAATTTCTGAAGGTCAAAACTATAGCAGAGGTCTTTAGCATGATCATTTGTTTGACTATGAGAAAATAAATCACATTCGAAACTCAAGCATCCATTTTAAAACTATAACACCAAGCGAAGCAAAAAATTACATCTTTGAACATAGCAAAAAATATGGTTGGAGCATTGAAGTGTTTAATTTTTGGTTCCAGTTAGTTGCTACTTGTAAATCTCAAGGTCAACAGGTTATCAGAGCTTTGAAAACTTTTTTTCACAGTACAGTAACTTTTCATTGCAGTGAGAAATTACTATACTGTGAAAAAAAATTTTTAAAGCTTTTTGTGAAACCAAGAAGTCACTTTTGATTTATGAACAGTAAGCTACATCTGAGGGTATAGACACATGAAACTTTATACAAGTATTTATATGTTCGCAGGAAAGCACACAAAGCTTCTTGAGGTGAGCATGGACAGCATTATATTGAAAATAGACCCAGGTTAGTACAGTATGGATATCTATGACAGAACTCACATTATATGCTTTCCAGTATGCCAAGGTATCAATTGAGTCAATTACTGCATCTCCAGTAAAACCTGAGCTAGACATCTCGTGTCTGTCTTTCCAAGCTGTAAGTTGTGTTTCCAGCCATCCTGGCCAGCTCAGAATCACAGATGCAACCAGAGCTCCTATGAGAACAGCTGTGGCTCCTGTGAAGGAGAACCTACAGTAGCAGTTACCCAGTTGAAATACTGATGTCTGCACAATTGAATACTTTTGTGTTTACAACAAAAGAAAAACCACTAACCACTAACCATAAAGGCAACTTTATGGTTGGTGGTCAAGCTGAAAAATAATATGCTAACAAGAGTATTTTTTAAAAGATTAAACTCAATCTCTCAGTTATAAGTTAGATAGCTGCATGATGTAGAAAAGCCGCTGTAGACCTTGAAAAGGTTTATGTAGCTATGTCTTTACAGCACAAGAACACCAACTAACCCCTCACCTATATCCAGATTGTGTCACTGCGTGTATAAGATAAAGAATGGCTGCTCCAAGTATGACAAAGTCAGAAGCTGTTGACAGGAACATGGCAAAATGTGGTGCTAAGTTGATGAGCAAGTATTGGAAGTTAGAGTCGTAGAGGAGAGGATCAGAGGAAATTGGCAGTGGAGATCCCTTCCTGGCAAACACAGTAAGATAGTATATGCTCCATAAAATGTTCGTTCCAAGGTCAAATACTCCAACTGCTAGAAACAGTCCATATGCATTCTTAGGGCATTCATTTCTTCTTAGCAGTAGAATGAGTACAGTTACATTCAGCAAGTTCAACACTACTCCAATGACATTGAAACCAGCATGTGCCAGATTAAAGTTTCTGATTATCTCAACGCTGTCATCAGCAGTGTAATTGGATGCATTGTAGTCATCAGTATTCATCAACAGATCAGAAAGAGCAGGAAATGCCATGACTCTGGTGGGCTGTTCATTCACCTAAAACAGAACTGAGTTGATTAGTTGAAGTTGCTTGACTTAGCTAACTTGAGTCTGACTTCAGTTACTCTTTTCTCAAATCATAATCTTTACTCAACTTGCTCAACTAATGCTAATTTACTTCAAACATTATTGGTCAATAATCATAAGTATACCTACATAGCCTATTACTACTCTAAGGTTCCAAACATAGACTGGAGCAGAATGAATTCTCTTATAAGGTGTTAGATGCAAAGAAAAGCAAAGATTTCTTGTGATCAAATTTTTTCTAAAAGAAAAAAAATTTCCAACTATTCAAACTTTCAATTTTACCAACCATAAAAGCAATCCTGTTGCTGCATGTAAACAAGTACTGCAAACACTGTGTTTCCTAACCTATATTTTCATTTATTGGAAGGATTTTGTTCCTATATGCTTTGTATTGTGGTGGCTCGTGGAGCTACCAGCAGCACAATACGCAGGGTCACGTATTTAACCCGGAACAATGGACAGCCAATTAGCGGCTTTTATAGTTAGTAGCAGTAGTTAGTTTTCCACTGTTATAGTCAGTCGAAGTTAGAGTGTTGAATAATCTAGATGTGTAGAATTATTGAATGTATTTGTATAGTTTTTGTAATGTGTTCTTGTGCCTAAAATATATACTCGTTCACTTGACTTATCCTGGTGAAGTTCTCTAGCAAGTAAATAGACTCTCTGGATTGCATATCAACCCAAATACTGAAAAACATAACAGTATTTTATGCAAACTACCATTGTGGTTTCATTTTATTGACACTCACTACATCATCATGTTTTGCATTATGCAATGAATTTTTCATTCCATGCATAGAGAGAGTTCATCATAAGCTCATGCAAACTATAATCATGCACAATCACAAAGGGGCATTCATTTGAATATATAATTCGAGGTAAAAGAAATGCAGTAAATATGAGCTCTGAATCGTGTATAATTCACTACTGTTATGTCCACGGTAGCAGCACTACCTCTGGCAGCGTGTAACCTGCTGCTGTAATTGAAGGAGCAAATGAAATACCTGTTACTGCACCTTAACACAGCAGCCAAATGTTTTATAAAAGAGTGTAAGAGGTATTATAGATATTATAATATGCATTAAATAAAATATACAACTTCCTTAAGAGAAATGGGAATTATATACAGTATATGCTATAATACTCACCAATTTCTGTTGAGCTTCAGTAGCTAGTAAACTAACAACTGTATATATTAACTCCACCACAGGTTCTCGAGTTAGTTTAGATTTGTACAAGTCAACTCAAGTTCTTTAGTTCAACTCTACAGGAATGACTTGAAATCTCCAATTGCTGAGTATTACCATTAACTGTAACGGTGCTTTAATACTCACAAATTTATCAAATGTTGCACTACTAGTATTACCAAGAGAGTAAATAATACACCACTCTATTCACTATTGCGTAAGAATGTGCATATCACATGTTGTTTGTGCCTTATAATATACATTGCAGTAAATCAATACAGGCAAACAAAAGGTTAAATGAAACCCAAATAATCGATTATACAAAATGCATAGTTTTTGTTGTTATTCATTATATAAGTTATGAAATCTTTTGTTGTGCACCTGGGTTGATGTAAGAAGAAACATATGCACTAGAAGTGTACGTAGTATGAGAAGTGTGAGCAGGAAGTATTTTATATATATATATATATATATATATATATATATATATATATATATATATATATTCCCTAAACTTGATTGCCAGTGGTTCAAGGCCTAAGATGGCTGCCAATTATGACAAAATACATTAAATGAATAATTTTGCATATTTTTATTATGATAAAATAACGTAATCAAGAGCAAAAATATATTTAATAAAAAATGTTTCATTTTGTTGAATGTCATTAAGCCTCACATGTAATAATATGAGGGCAAGTAAGTTGTAAGTGTTATATGCCTGCATGATCAATCAGGTAAGGACCAATAGGTACAAGATAACATGTTATACAAATTAACAAAATATTATTAATGCAAGGTACACAAGCACTGAATAGAAACCTTCTAATATGTATATATACTTTTAGAACAGCATATTATAATATATGATAGCATATAATGTAATAATATTCTCAGTAGCCCACAACTTCATGACCAGTCAACAGCAAATAATGTCGAGTTCTTACTTCACAGATAGACTGCTTCTCTATATAGCTGTGTCAGCTACAAACAGTATACAAACTAAGCTATACACCATACTGTGTCTTATTTGATTCAAAATTCAGTTACAGATTTTAAAGTTACTTTGTTAACAGAAAGGGACTGTATCACCAAAACCTTATGATAGAATGAGTATAGTCAAGTAGCAACTATTATTATTAGCAAGAAACATCTCATGTCATACCTATGCTCATATACCGAATACAAAAATGCACATAACCGCACAATGTCATATTAGGAATATATAGAACGAATATATACCTTGATTTTGAGGTGCTGTCGTAGTTGCTGCCGGTACAGGCTGAGCTTTACGCAAAGCAGTCTGCCTAAAACAGTCAACTGTAGTGTATTATGTTTTGATTTTCTGTTTGAATGTTATTTATTTATGAGTATACAGTGACATATTATACTATTTACGCCTATATATTTTATAATGTTTATATTATAGGCTTGTATTGTATTTAATTTGAGGAGTTGTAATCTAAAAGCTTGCAATAATTTTCTAAACTTGGTAAGTAAACTTCCAAATAGTATCCTACTAACTTGCAGTATCATGAATAACAAAAAATATAGTTTCTAGCATAATATTTAAGTAATATAATTACTATAAGTGTTATATGTCTACCAACACTGTAAGATCATTTTTACACAAACTCCTCTCGCAGTTTCAAGTCCAGATGAGAACCTTTGATGACAGGGCTTTAAGCATAACGCCTTAGGCTGTGAGCCTGTGACTTTTGTCAAGGTTTGAGGGGTTGACTGAAGCACAGAAGCAATTATCATAATCTTGCTGACATCTCTATTGGCAGTAATTTTACTAAGTGGAAAAACTTATAGTGGGACCACCTAAGAAGTTTCCAGACTAAAATTAATGGTAAGACAACTGTAATAGGTTACCTGTATAAACTGTTGAATGAGAAGTAAATAAGTCCTCTGAAGGAGTGCATTAGTACTAGACCGTATCTAGCTATGTCATAAGCAGTAATTAGAGTTGCTTCGGGGAAAGAAACCCAATGCGAGATTACTCGCATCAATATGCTGCAATGGAACAGACAGACTATTGAGGTTTAATTGAACAACAATATAATTCACTTACATGGATCTACATTGTATAAACTATAATACATGAATTCAGTTAGTAGTTCAATCTAATGTGGGTATACCTCATTTATCTGTAATCAGAAATAGTTCTAATTTCATTGGATATAAGCCAAGAATCTAGATCATAATTTTGACAATCATCAGGTTATTTGAGCTAAATAACAGCAGAGACTATTGAGTGGCATGCATGACAAGAGTTTCTTATTACAGTAGATCTGAATTGAATTTATTTTAGCATACTCAAGGATGCAAATACATAACTTGACTAAAAGATTTTCTTGGGTAACATTTTTGCTTTTTTGAGATGAATGGTGAAAGATTGACATCAGTACGGTATAAAATTTGTATAGTTGTTCTGTTTTTAAACAATTATATATAGTATATTAATTAGATGGGCTTTTGGTCTATTTTACCATGACCCTATGCAGTATGTTAGTTTGCTGTGTACTAGGCTATTATTATATATAACAAAATTAAAAGTTTGAAACATTATCGAGTGAAAGTTGATATGTTTGGTATATAAATTAAGATTATACTACTCACATCTTCTGAGCTGATTACAAAAGTTTTCAATGTGGTCTGATCAGTTTTGTTTTCTTTTTACAGTTAATCTTAAAAACTTAATAAACCCCTTACAGCTCTGGGATAACCTACATACTATGTATATTGGCTTGCTTTTCGAAAGGTTTTCATATGATCGTTTTATCAAGCAAGTTTATGTAGAATGGTCTCGAAAACTGTTTTGGAACCATAAAAATATGTATGAGAAACTTACTAAGGAGTCTCACAAATCAGCTTCCAAACTAACACTGCAGTCAGCATCACCACAACCTTACGACACTCTTCCTTTAAGGAATACCGTCTGGTAGCACATGTTAGAAGAATAATCAGTAGGAATGTCAGCCCGTAGGGTATATAAACTGTAATAATCTATAAAATAAAGATTGTAAAGAATAAATAAAGCCCATTTTACTTGTTAGAATCACAGATTTTTTGAAAGTACATCTTATAAAAAGAACATGTTTATATAACAGAGGCTTTCGCATTTAAAGTTATGTGATTATAGAAAAGCAATCACATTTGGAGCTTTATAAGCATCAATTCAAAAACTATAAATCAAAGCTAACCAAAATGTCCATAATATTTCTAAGCTAAACAAAAAACATCCTACTGCTTTAACAGCATAAGCGGTTAAATTTTAGTTTCAGTTATGTCCAACTAGAAATCTTAAGGTCATCATATAACCATTGTATGCTCTTTGTGATGGTGGTTCTTAATTTGTTTTTCTGAATAAAACTAAGTCACCAAATGTTGAAAGTTTTGCCTAAATACTTGTTAGCTTTAAAAATGTTGACTCTAAGGTTCTTTCACTAAATGCTTTAGAAAAAAACAACCATTTCTTTTCAGAGTTATATAGCAACTTCATACTGAGGGTCGTATAAGAGTACGTATAGAGGCTTCACTGTACTCAAGTTCTAAAACTATTTACAGCCTCCACAAAAAGCTATTGCACACACTTGGCTAATTTGGAACGAGTAAGTAAAAATGGCACATTTTCAGTATTGTAGGAGGTTGTGGGTTATAGAATGAAATCAGGCAGAGAACATAACTCCTTGTTATAGAAGAGACAAGAGCGAGTGTTGCATTTGTTTGTGTACAGTATCCTTTATTGTAGATGAGATGTATCCAGTCTGGGCTCCAGTCTTCAAGTGACTGAAGCTCGAAAATGCGTGTTCTTTTATACTAATGGAACAAAGGACTTCTAGAACCTTCCACCGACAGCGGCCCGACATTCGGCAGGAAATGCCGACATTCGTCATGCCGGTAATCGACACTGATCATGTCGGTAATCGACAGACCCAATGTCGGCATTCACCTGCCGAACTCACTTCGATTGTGGGTTTACATGAATCAAGAAAAATGAACCCAATTGTAACTTGGGGGAAAGGGATCAACTATTTACTATGCTAAAAGCTTAACAATAGCCATAGTATTTAAGGTATTAGAAAGTTACGCCACAAACTTAGCTATATAACTACAGTATTTAGAAAAATAGCCATAAGTAATGTGTCAAGGGGGATAACTCTTGCTATTTATCACAGTATTACGATCTGCGGAGGGAAGTTGGGGTTTTGGGGTTCAAGTTCATGGTGGAAGTTTAAGTTTGGGGGATAGAATTTGAGTTTGGGGTAGGGGGTTTGAGTTTGAAATGGGGGTTTGGCTTTTGGTGGTTTGAATTTGGGGTTTAGTAAACTTTTAACATCCATAAATAATATTTGCAAACTTTTTGAAAGTAAAAGTTATAGCAGAAGCTTTTTAGATGAGAAATTGTTTGACTAGGAGAAAAAGCAAACCTACTTTAAAAAGGTCCTTACCTTTGCATAGATTAAAAGGTATACAGCTATAAAATATTACAAAATGTTAACTCTTGTTCTAATTAGTTGTGACTAGTAGATCTTAAAGTCATCATATTACAACCATCATATGCTCATCATGGAACTCTAAATAAACTTTTCCATCTAAATAATTACATTTTTGTGTAAAATCAAGCAAAGCTTGCTGTGGTTGGCATGCAATGCTTCATGCAGAAATATATTTTCTAACACATTTTTAATATTTTGTCAACTGGAATATAAAGCTGAATATTCATTTAGGATGTTTTGGCCATGACTCACATTATAGGCTCTCCAGTATGCAAAACCATTAAAGGAGCTGATTACTTTGTCTTCAGTAAAATTTGGATTAGTCATATCGTTTCTGTCTTTCCAAGCTTTGAGTTGTGTTTCCAGCCATCCTGGCCAGCTCAGAAACACAGAAACAACCAGAACTCCTGCTATCACGGCTATGACTTCTGGGAAGGAGATCCTACAGAAGGAATTAAATCCTATGCTCCTTTTTTTATAAAAGATTTGAGTTTTCTGTTTGGAGATAAAATTAAAAGCAGAATATTTATTTAAAAGGTTAAATATTATACTTTTCAGTTTTAAGTTAGAGCTACATGATATAGAGAAGCTACTATAGACCCTACAAAGGTTCATATAGTCCACACAAGTGTGACCATGCAGTCTTGTATATACAACATAAGAGTACTAACTAACAACTCACCATGATTTAGATCGCTTCACTATCATGTGTATAAGAGAAAGAACTGCCATTGCTAAAATGACAAACTCAGAATCTGTTAAAAAAAAATTGAGAGAATGTAGTGCTAAGCTGATGAGCATGTATTGGAAGTAAGAGTCGAAGAGGAGAGGATCAAAGGAAAGTGGCAGTGGAGATTCCTTCCTGGCATAAACAGTAAACAAGCATATGCTCCATGAAATGTTTATGCTAAGGTCAATGACTCCAACGGCTAGAAACAGTCCATAGACATTCTTAGTGCATTCATTTCTTCTTACCATCAGAATGAGTACAATGACATTCAGTAAGTTTAACACTGCTCCAACGACATTAAGGCCAGCATGTCCAAGATTGAGGGCTATGTTTAGCTTGTCTGGGGTAAAGGAAGAAGGATTTGTGGTGTAATTGTATGCGTTGTAGGCATCAGTAGATATCAGGTTATAATCAGATGTAGCAGGAAATGCCATGACTCTGGTGGGCTGTTCATTCACCTAAAAGCAGAACTGAGTTGATTAGTTGAAGTTGCTTGACTTAGCTGACTTGAGTCTGACTTCAGTTACTCTTTTCTCAGATTATAAACTTTACTCAACTATTGCTAATGGACTTAAAATGTTATTGAATTAATAATCATAGGACACAGCCTATTACTACGTTTCCATGCAAGCATGGACTGGAGTAGAATGAATTCTATTAAGTGTTAGATGCAATGAAAAGCAACACGTTTCTTGTGATCAACTTTTTCCTAAAATGAAATAATTTCCAACTATATTCGACCCTTTAATTTTACCAACCATAGAGGTAATCCTACTTTGGTACTGCAAACATTGAGCCCGTCCTAGCATACATTTTCATTTATTCGAATGCCCTTCTTTCTATGCTTTGCATTATATCAAAATAACCATTGTCTTTGGTTGATGGACACTCACTACATCATCGTGCATTATGCAATGGATTTTTCATTTCATGCATACAGAGAGTTCATCATCTTAAGCTCATGCAAACTGCAACCCCAAATTCTTTCTTATATAGGAGCATCCATTTGCATAATGTGAAGTAAAGGAAATGCAGTGAATATGATATGGTGTGCTAAATGGTCAAAAATTCACTTATTAATGCATATCATATGCTGATAATACAGTATCTAGCCATCATTCTCTCTCATATGCACTATTTAGCACTCCGTATATATAAGCTCTAACTCGTGTATAATTCACTACTGTTATGTCCACGGCAGCAGCACTACCTCTGGCAGCGTGTAATCTGCTGCTGTATTTGAATGAGCAAATAGCACTTAGTTATCAGCTTTCTATTAGAAATACCTGTTACTGCACCTTAACACAGCAGTCAGATGTTAATAAAAGGTTGTAAGAATTATAAATATTATTATATGCATTAGATAGGACTTACATCTTCCTTAAGAGAAATGTAAATTACGGAATATGCTACACTCACCAATTTCTGTTGAACTTTAGTTAATATTCAACTAACAACTGTATATATTAACTCCAGCACAGGTTCTAGAGTCAATTTAAGCTTATACAAGTCAACTCAAGTTCTGTAGTTCAACTCTGCCTGAATGACTTGCAATCCGAAATACTGAGTGATACCAGCTGTGACAGGACTTTAATACTCATGGATTTATCAAATGTTTCACTGCTAGTATTACCAAGAGAGTAAATAATACACCACTCTATTCACTATTGTGTAAGAATGTGCATATCAAATGTTGTTTGTACCTTATAATATACATTGCAGTAGATCAGTAACTCAATATGATCTGTATATAGAAAAGAAAAAGTGTTAAATGAAACCTAAATGTATTGTATAAAAATGTAATGTGCTTGTTATTCATTTCATATATTATAAAATCGTAGTTGTGCATCTGCATGGGTCTATGTAAGAGGAAACATAAGCACTTGAAGTGTATGTAATATGACATGTGGGAGCAGTATTATATATATATATATATATATATATATAGATTTATATGTATATATATGTATATATATATATATATATATATATATATATATATATATATATATATATATATATATATATATATATATATATATATATATATATATATATATATATATATACATATATTTATATATATATAGATTTATATATATATATATATATATATATATACATATATTTATATATATATAGATTTATATATATATATATATATATATATATATATATATATATATATATATATATATACATAGATTTATATATATATATATATATATATAGATTTATATGTATATAGTCACTAAGCCTGACTGTCGATAGTTTAAAGCTTAGAATAGCTGCCAAATTTGACAACAAATTACATAAGATGAATAATTTAACATACGTTTATTATAGGATATACTGAAATACAAAAGGTATAGAAAAAGCAATATTAATAAATTTGGCAATTATCATTTAATCTCACATGTAATAAATGCAATAAACTTCTAATCTGTATTCAACAATATACTAATAATATTAAAAGAGAGTAGCTGTCCACTTTTAGATATCTGTATGGTCAACAAGCTAGTGACCAATGGGTACAAGATTATATAAATTACAATATAGGCTAAAAGCGACACACAAAGGTACCGAACAGATAACTTCTAATTTGTATAAACTTTTAGATTAGTACATAATATATGATAGCACATTGTAGTTATATAGTTAGTAGCCCAAAGCTACTTTATAAACGGTCCACTGCAAATAGTATAGAGTTCTTACTTCACAGATAGGCTGCTTCTCTATATAGCTGTGTCAGCTACAAACAGTATACAAACTAAGCTAAATACATCACACGTAGCGTCTTATTTGATACAAAATTCAGTTACATATTTTAAAATCTAGACCGCTAACCTGCGTTGCGCTAGCACACACACACACACACACACACACACACACACACACACACACACACACACACACACACACACACACACACACACACACACACACACACACACACACACACACACACACACACACACACCAGTTGATTTCTGACAGCTATTAGTACATAGTAAATGCAAGAGTACACATTGCTAAATAATGTTATATATATGCTACTGGTTATAGAAGAGATGCATACCATTACCCTCAAATCCTTGTGACAACATAATTCTCTCATCAGGTGCTGCCGTAATTGCTGCCGGTAGAGACTGAGCTCTGCACATTGCAGTCTGCCTAAAACAGACAACGTAGTGTATGATGTTTTAATCTCCAGTGTTTATTCTGATTGTGATTTGTATAGAAGGGTACGTAATGGAAATATCTCCACAGTCTGTTTGAATGTTATTCATTATGAGTATACAGTGACACACCATTTACAATTATATACCTACTATATATTATAGTATATATGTATTGTAGGCTTGTATTGCATTTGATATAAAAACTTGTAGTCAATTAGCTTGGAAAGATATTATACATTTTTAATAACTTGGAAATAATGACCTAATAACTTATGACGGTTTCTATATAGCATTTTATTTAGGTAATATAATTACTAGTGTTATATTTATGAACACTCAGTCAGCTTAAAGCCTTCACGAGAACCTTCCCTCACAGGGCAAAGGTTTTTAAGCAAGCTAAGGAGTGTACCTTCCACCATGTTTTCAGTGCAATTTGAAAAATTTTGTTAAAGCACACAAGCAGCTATGAACAAGTGCTCTTCCTGACATCACCAATGGCAGTAACTCCTGCAGTAAACTCTGCATCATGTGGAAAAACTTATAGTGAGACCACCTAAGAAGTTTCCAGACTAAAAATGTATGGTGAGACAGCTGTAATAGGCTACCTGTATAAGCTGTTGAATGAGAAGTAGATCAGGCCTCTGAACGAGTACTTCAGTACTACACCATATTTAGCTATTTCATGAGCAGTAAGGAGTCTAGGCAACCAAGCCCAGCCCCAGATTCCTTTCACCAATATGCTGTAAAGATAAACCACAGTCTGTTAATGGAAGCTTAATTTAGCAACAACATTGTGGTATGTTTTAGATTACATTATATAACACATGAACCTATGTAGTAACCATACCTATTTATCTATTTGATCTAAATACGCATTTCCAATATTAGTAAATGTGAGTTTAGATCACCATTTTGATAACGTCAGGCGATAGGGGCAAAGAGTACTGAGTGATATATTTGGTAATAACGTCCAAATTAAATCTAAATTGGAACTTTAGCATGTGGGAGAGGCAAATATGCAGTTTGAGAACAAAGCGAATAAGTCAATTCTTTAACTTTGGAATAATGAAGCTGAATGGTGCAATGTTAACATGAACTATATCTGTAGTTTATTTGGATGGTTATTAGAATCTTTCACTGTTATCCTCTGCATGTTATTAGTTTGTTGTGTACTAAACAATTATGTAATGAGATTAAAAAGAGTAAAGACAAAGATGCTTGGTAGAATAGTGCACTACTTACTGCTTTTTCTGAGATAATCGTGTGAGGTTTCAATATGATGCGGCTAGTTTCATTTACTACAGATATCTATTGTTACTCTTAGAAACCTAACATGTCTCCTTTAGCTATTTAGTGGTTTGCCTTAAACGCGTTTTTATTAAGAGAATTGGTGTGGAATAGTAATGGAAACTGCGCATAAACCATAGAACTATTTATGAGAAACTTACAAAGGGGTCTCACAAATCAGCCCCCAAACTAACACTGCAGTCAGCATCACCACAACCTTATGACATTCTTCCTTTAAGGAATATCGTCTGGTAACACATATTAGAAGAATCATCAGTAGGAATGTCAGGCCATAGGGTATATAAATTGAAATAATCTACAAAATAAAGATTGGAACTTACAGAGAATAAATAAATATTTGCAAACTTTTTGAAAGTAAAAGTTATAACAGAAGCTTTTTAGATGAGAAATTGTTTGACTAGGATAAAAAGCAAACCTACTTTAAAAAGGTCCTCACCTTTGCATAGATCAAAAGGTATACAGCTATATAATATTACAAACTGTTAACTCTTGTTCTAATTAGTTGTGACTAGTAGATCTTAAAGTCATCATATTACAACCATCATATGCTCATCATGGAACTCTATATAAACTTTTCCATCTGCATTTACATTTTTGTGTAAAAGCAAGCAAAGTTTGCTGTGGTTGGCATGCAATGCTTCATGCAGAAAATATATTTTATAACACATTTTTAATATTTTGTCATCTAGAACATAAAGCTGAATATTCATTTAGGATGTTTTGACCATGACTCACATTATAGGCTCTCCAGTATACAAAGAAATCAATGGAGCTGTCTTCAGTAAAATCTGGACTAGTCATATAGTGTCTGTCTCCCCAAGCTGTGAGTTGTGTTTCCAGCCATCCTGGCCAGCTCAGAAGCACAGACACAACCAGAACTCCTGCTAGCACAGCTATGACTTCTGGGAAGGAGATCCTACAGAAGCAATTAAATCCTATGCTCTCTTTTTATAAACAAGATTTGAGTTTTCTGTTTGGAGATAAAATTAAAAGCAGAACATTTATTTAAAAAGTTAAACATTATTTTTCAGTTTTAAGTTAGAGCTATACATGATATAGAGAAGCTACTATAGACCTTACAAAGGTTCATATCGTCCACACAAGTGTGACCAGTGCTATATCTACATCATAAGAGTATTAACTAACAACTCACCATGATTTAGATCGGATCACTGTGTGTATAAGAGAAAGGACCGCCATTGCTAAAATGACAAACTCAGAAGCTGTTAACAAAAAATTGACAAAATGTAGTGCTAAGTTGATGAGCAAGTATTGGAAGTTAGAGTCGTAGAGGAGAGGATCAAAGGAAATTGGCAGTGGAGATCCCTTCCTGGCATACACAGTAAGTTGGTATATGCTCCATAAAATGTTTATACTAAGGTCAAGGACTCCAACGACTAGAAACAGTCCATAGGCATTCTTGGTGCACCCATATCTTCTTAGCAGCAGAATGAGTACAATGATATTTAGTAAGTTCAACACTGCTCCAAAGACATTAAGACCAGCATGTCCAAGATTGAGGGCTATGTTTAGCTGGTCTGGGGTGAAGGAAGAAGGATAGGTGGTGTAATTGTATGCGTTGTAGGCATCAGTAGTCATCAGGTTATAATCAGATGTAGTAGGAAATGCCATGACTTTGGTGGGCTGTTCATTCACCTAAAAACAGAACTGAGTTGATTAGTTGAAGTTGCTTGACTCAGTTTACTCAAATCCAACTTAAGTTACTCGGTGCTCAAACCAATTACTTGCTTAACTATTGCTAATTGACTTCAAAAATTTGGATTGACTTACTGCAAATCAAAGTTTCAAATGCTTAATTTTTTTTAGATTTTATAACAAACCACTCAGATTTTTTGTCCCTATGTTAGATCCTAGCGATTATCAAATACATTATTAAATCTTGGTGATTAAAGCCCTATCAACTCATACAGTGATTTAACCATCACCTATATAGCTATTCATAATTATGGAATATAAACATAAAATAAAATAGGATAGGTATACAGCAGTGAAATATACATATAAGTATAGTCACATCACGAAGTAAGAAAATTCAAAAGCAAAGCTTTTGGTTTAAAATAAAACATTAAAACATTTGAAGAGCTCGGCATTGCACTTGTAGCACTGATGAAATTTAATGCTTGTATAAAGTACTGCTATATGACCGATGACACTTTTCCGTCTTTAGAGGCTGCATTAGTTATAACTGGAACTAATATTGATAAAATGTAATCTGCCAAGGTAACAAAGATGCTGCTTGTACTGCAGAATTTTACACTTGATTATGATTTGCAGTGTATTTTACTAATCTGACAAGACACAATTACTTCCGGCATATGGTTATATGCAGCGCTGTTTACAATAACATTAAGGCACAATACACTGTAAATTATACTATAAATACCTGCAACAGCAGCCGAATGTTTTAGAAAATACAAAGAGTTAAAATATATGGATGTAATATCACTCCGATAAAATGTTGTAATAACAGTTGCATGCACTAGGGGAAACTTAAAACTTTCCTCAAAAGAAAGTGAATACGCTACACTCACCAATTTCTGTTAAACTGAAGTGTAGATATTCAACTAACAACTGAATGTATTAACTCCACCACAGGTTCTCGAGTCAATTTAGATTTATTCAAGTCAAGTCAAGTTCTTTAATCCAACTTCACCTGAATGACTTGAAATCCGCAATGCTGAGTGTTAGCAGCTGTAACTAGTTAGTACTAACACAGCTGAAGTAGGTCGAATATCTAAGTGGATAATATCAATAGTTGCACTGCTATTATGTATTACCAGACCGGTTAAATAAGGCAATGCCCTATTGTGCAAGTATTTGCTTATTAGATGCATGTTTATATTTTACATTCATTGCATATCAATATGCCGTGTATAGAGAAAAGTTATGATAAAATTAAAATGTAATTAACAAAATATCTGTTACAAGTATGTGTAAATCTTTGTTATTTTTATGTTATAAAATGTTATAAAATATGTTTTAAGTTTGTTTGTTTAGCAAATGGGGGTATGTAAGAGTACTAGAGGTGCATGTAGAAATGTGTGTGTGTGTGTGTGTGTGTGTGTGTGTGTGTGTGTGTGTGTGTGTGTGTGTGTGTGTGTGTGTGTGTGTGTGTGTGTGTGTGTGTGTGTGTGTGTGTGTGTGTGTGTGTGTGTGTGTGTGTGTGTGTGTGTGTGTGTGTGTGTGTGTGTGTGTGTGTGTGTGTGTGTGTGTGTGTGTGTGTGTGTGTGTGTGTGTGTGTGTGTGTGTGTGTGTGTGTGTGTGTGTGTGTGTGTGTGTGTGTGTGTGTGTGTGTGTGTGTGTGTGTGTGTGTGTGTGTGTGTGTGTGTGTGTGTGTGTGTGTGTGTGTGTGTGTGTGTGTGTGTGTGTGTGTGTGTGTGTGTGTGTGTGTGTGTGTGTGTGTGTGTGTGTGTGTGTGTGTGTGTACACGCAAAGAAATGAAAATTTCTAGAAATAATTACTATATATACAACTTGAAGACTCTCATGACCCTTCTGTTGAATCAGCCATGTGTGGACAATGTAAAAGTGTGAGACCTAAATCATAAATGGTTAGCATATACATAATACCGATACTTTGAAGATTTGTTGGAAATGCTACATTATAAATAAAGTTATATGTGACTTCCAAACTGTCATTACTGCACCTACCTCTGTATGGAGTTATTGTGTATAGTGTTTATGGAGAGATGTGTGAGAGGGATGTGTGTGTAAGAGTCATCACTCCTGTGCCGTGAAATAATATAGTATTGCAGTGTAGTACAGCATAGAGTAGTATAATATAGTCTAGTGTAGTATTATGTAGTACACACTGTAGCTAGCGCAGTGCAGTGTAGTGTAATGTAGTGCAATATAGTATTATAGTATAGTGTAGCATATTTCATAGTATGGTGCAGTGTAGTGCTATATAGTATTATAGTATAGTGTAGTGTAGCATATTTTATAGTATGGTGCAGTGTGGTGCTATATAGTATTATAGTATAGTATAGTGTAGCTTATTTCATAGTATGGTGCAGTGTGGTGCTATATAGTATTATAGTATAGTATAGTGTAGCATATTTCATAGTATGGTGCAGTGTGGTGCTATATAGTATTATAGTATAGTATAGTGTAGCATATTTCATAGTATGGTGCAGTGTGGTGCTATATAGTATTATAGTATAGTGTAGTGTAGCATATTTCATAGTATGGTGCAGTGTGGTGCTATATAGTATTATGATGCAGTGTTATAGTGTCGTGCAATGCACTGTAGTGTTATAGTATATGATTATCGTATTATTGCTAACCAAGTTAGCTATTTAACTTTACTAGCAACTTTAAAACCTATACGAACAATAATACGAGAAGTTTATTTATATTGCATTATTCGTACATTATTTATCATTGCAATGATTATTTTCAACAATTCATAAAGAAATTTATAATCACTTATAAATAAAATTTAAAGAATTTTGAAACTCTAAAGAATTTAAACAAATTCTTTGCTGTTTGTTTCATTGGCTTCATCTCAGATATTGATGACTCATATCATTTATGAGCTAAAAGTCATTTGCGAAGTTCTACTTTCAAAAGTCAGTCAAATACTCTCTGCGGTAAAATTCTACTATTTGAAACTAGTGACACTCTTAGTTTCTTCGAACGGCTATAATCTAATACACATATCTACTCTCCAGTAGTTTACGGTGACTTATTCTAGCGAATTTTACCAACCGAAAGAATGTCTCATTCCCAAATTCCTTGCTCTTCTTTTACTCCTCAAACTTCTCAGACCTCCCAGGATGGTTCAGAAGCTCCTCCCATCTCTCAAGCTAATTCAGAGGCCTCCTTAGAGCTACCAACTGATCACACAGAAACCTGTAGTATCGCTCGAAACTGGCAGATACCTGCACAGCCTTTTCATTTAACTTCCCATTCAGACACTTCAGCTAAATCATCTGGAACAAGTCTTGAACAGAGACCAGTTGAATACATATCATCGATTCCAGGGGCAGACAACACACCTCTCTCGTGCATCTTTCAGTCCGCTGACAGCGTACTTAAAGGCAGCACTTCTGAAGTTCATGAAATGATCTGTCCACCATCGAAAGTCAATGCAGTAAGTTTCTATTTGCTTGTTAGCCATCCATTATCTATCTAATTATGAACCAAGAATTATTGTTACAAACTGTAAATTCTCTATTGAAACCATTAAAGTCATAGAATCAAGTTTGTTACTGCACTAAAACCCTGGTTACTTGTTTTGTTACATTTGTGCATTCTATGCATGCTTGTAAGATGCAAGTTTGCAGCTGCTATTTCTTATAAGTCCTGTAAGTTTATGTATTGTAATCCGCTGGGAATAATAAATACAGGATATGGTGTACGAAGAAGATGACAGCTCTACCAGGCCCAGAGGACAGTGGATCTCTGTTGATGGCTGCTTCTGTGACAACTGCACTTACTGGAGGCCCCATGACTCCTCTCGTAAAAATGCGGGTAAGAAAAATAGAAACTGAGCTAACAGCTTCATGAGAATTTAAAGCAAATCTAATTATGTTTGAGCAACCAACCATAATTACATAATTTAAATTTAAGGAGACTGGCATTTGGCTAGCCTATTTCCAAATTAGTTAGAAATAAATATATAATATTACTTTTTCAAGGAAGTAATTTGTAGCTTTTATTTATAGCAAGAGAAGGTCTACTTCCTACGGACCATGAGAGCAGAGAAAACCTTAGAAAAATAAAGATGGCGTCTTCGGAGAAAGTCTGGGAAGAATGGAGTTGGATGCGAAGAGAAGCTGTGAAAGATGCTATAACTGTGGGAGGTGTGATTGCTGCGGGATATCTTATAGTCACGAAAAGACAGGAAATTGAAAGCATGGTGAAGGAAGGATTAAGTGCCACTGCAAAGTGGTTCTTTGGATGAAACTGTTACTCTAAATTATCTAAATAAACTCAGTACGAGTTGTCAAACTGAGCGCAGCTTGAGCCACTGAGAAGTCAGTTTGAGTCGCTGAAAAGAAGTCAGTTTGGGTTGTTGAACCGGACTCCGGGTCAAGTTGTGGAGATGTACTCAGTACTATTATCAGTCTGACTGATAATAATTATAGTCCAATGGCCGCGGAATGGTCACTGATTAAAGCACTGAGCACATGCTAGCATTGATCCAGGCATCTGTGCATGGTTAGTGGCATGTGAAGGCTTATAGGATACTTGTTACAGTCAAGAGCCCGAAGCACACTTTAGTGCTTGTACCTTAGTAACTTCATCACAAAGTTTGGTTTGTGATGAACTGTTTGGAAACACCAAATAGATGTTAAGATAAAAATGGAAAGACTGATTCTTGAACATTTGCCAATTGTGGAGTACATGCATTAATGTGATTCATCATACATGAAATATTGAATTTTAGAGTTCATGTAATCCATTGTTGTTTTACAACTATGTAAATACGTTTGATTTAAATTCAGTTATTTTGTTGTTCATTCAATTTGTTGTAATATATAATTATAAAAAAAAGCTTTAGTATACTGTTATTCTGTATAATATAGCATAGTATATGTAGAACATCAAGTTATTTAATATTTTTACATATAGCACATATATAAGCTATCAGTGCACTTTCGATATAACTCATGAAAATATATTCAATATTCACAAAAGCAGTGAAACTCTTAGGAAAAGTTCCTACCACAGTATAAATTATCAAAATCTGTGGACAGCAGCTGTTTCAGGGATATAAGTATAATGAAATATGTAAAGCTCTTCAAAAACTTTTCATTTAGCTTTTTAAGCCAATTTTTTGCAGACAAGCTGTGCCTACAGTATAGTCCTGTTATCAAATACAGTTAAGTTATATTATAGCAAAGTAGGTATAGCTTCTCTTAATATTTAAAATTTTCTTTAATATAAAATGTGCTGTAATTTATTCCATTGTGTTTTTGCACTTGCCACAGAATAATATTATTTGTTTTGAAACTTCATTTTATGTTTTCATGTAACAGTATATTATTATAGTTTGCATATTTGCATATTATTTTATTGTTGTTGAATAGTTTCATTATTGCATTCCGTCTTTCCAGTGCGGTGTAAAGATGTAAAGTAGTGTGACAGTTTAGTGTATAAAACTACCGTTCATGTACGCTCAGTGTGAGAAGCAAGTACAATGACACACGAGTGAAGATTCAAAATAAACCTCAGTCCAGCTCACTGTGAAATCTATAAAATCATTTTATTATAATGTTTTATCTGTAATCATGTGAATTACAAAGCCACTCAAGAAAACTTAAATTCCATCCATAGATATTGCCAAATTGAACATAGAGTTACCTACTCAACATTTGATAAGATAATTCTCAATCTGAAGTTTTTCTAATTTATAAATTTACTTGTTGAAAGATTACATGAGAGCATATTTGGATAGTGACTCTATAATTGCGCGTATCACTTTAAAACACTTAAAAAACTCTAGTGTATTGATATTTAACAATAAGGAAGATTTTTATTCATCATCGCTGGTTACTGCAGGATTGTGATCAACTACATACGAATGTAATTAACTGCAATTACATTTACATGAAAATTTGTCAATTACTATTACAATTATAATTACAGTTAAAAATTAATGTAATCAATTACAATTAAAATTGCTTTTGTTCATACAAGAATAAATAGAGGTTATACAATCTTACTTCTGGGGTCCAACTACCAGGTGCAATTTTGAGAGTGAAGAACCTCTTTTGTTTTCAATAGTGATACTATACTACATTGACTTAATCTGAACTTGTTATTTAACAGTAGGAATGGTAGGAAAAGCATAAAATTTTTAAGATTTAAAAATTTGAAGTAAGCGACATGTAATTATAAAGTAATTGTAAAAATATATTACATTAGATATGTAATTAATTACAATTACATTCTTATACATAAATTACAAATTACATTCAATTACTTGAAAAAATGTAATTAATTACAACTAATTACAATTACAAATTACAATTACCCCAACCCTGCTGGTTAGCAATCAATAAGTTTAAATGCTGCTAAAAATGCTTTGGTAGAAAACTTCTCTATTTAATACATACTGTATATAGGACATTCTAGTAATATTTTTATTGATATTACTTTCTGTTTGCTGAAGTCATTCATATAATATTATGCGGCAATATTTGTAGCCTAAGGAGTTATCTGTTCATGGAGCCAATGACTGCCATTTGATAGATACCAAACTAATATTTTGCTAGAAACGAAAGCAAAGTAAAGCTGTTTATCGTTGCACATGATGTATAGAAAGAGCCAACTACTTTGTGTCAGTATGCCTAAGGGGAGGTAATTCCAAACATCATCAAAGCATATTCAGTGTTTACACATATATATTTATCGGTAAATATATTTATACAAGCTTGGTTATAAGTAGGCTATGACTACAAAAAGCATTTTATTTCAAGTCTGGTGATAATTGAAAAAATTGAAAATTGAAAAACTTATTTTATTTCCCTTAAGAATTATAAGAATATTTTGCTGAAACTATGACCTTTATTTGGTAGGCTACAGTACGTATAGATATGAATCTGCATAGTTAATAAAGACTCATAAGGAACAATGCTTTGGTAATAAAGGTGCACTGAAGTAGAATGTGTGTAAACAGAAATGAGTGGAAAACTCCAACTAGACATTAGCCTACTTTGAGTTTAGTAATCAAAATGTTTCTCGCAGTTTTGTCTACTCTTTGATATGTATACATCAGATAATATTAGTCACAGTGCAGTTTAGCTGAAGAGGCTTCAGTAGTTTTCTTTAAGAAGCTAATTTGCTGCCCTGAGTCTTGATATGCCTTCAGGATAGACTTATGAAAATTACTCTCTCCATGTATTTTACCCTCTTCATGTCAGATACATTGGAGAGTTACGTACTTAAGGATTAATTAGGTATAAACAGAAAATGTAGACTATATACATACTGACTATATACATACTGACTATATACATACTGACTATATACATACTGACTATATACATACTGACTATATACATACTGACTATATACATACTGACTATATACATACTGATTATATACATACTGACTATATACATACTGACTATATACATACTGACTATATACATACTAACTATATACATACTGATTATATACATACTGACTATATACATACTGACTATATACATACTGACTATATACATACTAACTATATACATACTAACTATATACATACTGACTATATACATACTGATTATATACATGCTGACTATATACATACTGACTATATACATACTGACTATATACATACTGATTATATACATGCTGACTGTGTACATACTGACTGTGTAAGCATTCAGCATGCAAAAAAATAATCAATATTAATGTTAATTAACTTTTTCACACTTTTGAAGTTTTAATGTTTAAAAAAACATGCTCCTTAGTCCAAACCTCTCTGCGTGTTTCAATATGCAGGTAATGTTAAATACAAAATTATATATAGAAATTATAAAAGGTGTGTCATTCACCATAATTCTGTGTCCAAAAAAATTATTTCATAATTGTTTTGCATGTCATAATCAGTCTTCTCTTGCTATAATAATATTATAAACTCTATTGCACTGATAACATCAAAGCTCCTGTATAATGCGTTGTCTACTCCATGATCTCGTTGCCTGGCAACACACCTAACCGTGGTGACCATTGGAGTTGCGGTTTCATGCCAAATGTTCAGCTTAAATAATTACACTTACTAGAAAAGTCTTCTTGCATTTCAAAAAGGTGATTTATTTTAATTAAATTTTAAGGTATTATTTGACCAGCCTACATTTTCGGCATATAACAGTGTTACATACAATGCACACACAATTATACTCCAATGCCCACATTACTTTAGCAATTTATCAAATGTTAAACAACAGGACTGGCCTGCATGGGTATTGGAGCATCTTCAACAGCTGTTGTCATGTGATAATAACTTGTATCAGTAGCAATTTATGTAATGTGTTCAAAAGGGTTTTGTGTACAAGTATTTTTCATGAAATATCTATTCATTACATTCATAGTAAAGGAGGTAATCAGACATACACAAACCTTTCATTGATAGTCTATTTATTAACAATGAAACAATGCAACTCGTCAATGGCTGAGTGTGACTATAGCACGTAAGTTGTAAAGGCTGCAATGTGACATTTACTGTGTGGATACCAAATCTTATATACTATGCTAAATGACTTCAGACGGCAAAGACTTCTATGTTTGCTCAGTCTAGTAGAACTCGAAAGATTTTCAAAATCTGCAGTAAGATTCTGATGAGAAGAGTTGAATGAAAAACATGGCAAACAGTCGAGAATTCTCAACCAGAAGAATGTTTGAAAGACTGACTAGCGAAGACTGTGATTTTTGGTACACAGAGGAGCGGCCTAGACGACCCCTCCTCTATGACAGTAAAGGGGGTTCAGATCGCCGGGCTAGAAGACGAACAGACACGGACATTCGTTATTTAACTGATATTCTGACAGCAGAAGAGCAAGTTTCTCACTCATCAGACGCTGCCAACAGTGAAACCAGAAACAATTTCTCTCTCTCAAGAGAAAAATATTCTGACTCTTCGCCTCAAACAAAAGTTAGTCGAAGAAAAAATACTTCCCAATTCTCTAGACAACGGCGACAAACCGTTTCGGTTGACGGAATTTATTTTGCCAAGCGAGTAATGAGTGTAGAGGATAATGGGGTTAGTAACTTGCAAGTGGCTGAGAGTGAATATATGTCTGATGGTGATGAGTTTTTTCTTGCAACTGATTTTGACACTCCCTTGCCGAAGCTAATGTACACACAAAGTGTGGACTACTTGGATAGTCTAATAAGAAGGGAACAGCATTTGCATCTCGACTCAACTCGAAGGTAACTTCACTATAAGTACTTCCTAACTTGGTGGGCTTTTAGTGGTGCCTGTGTGAAGTAGTAATTGAGATTGTCTGAGGTTGCAAATTGAAAGGCTAATATTTGAAATGAAACCTCAATTTTGTATCTTATTATTTAGATTTTAGTACATAAGTGAAACATGCATTTGTTATTCTCTGCTGCATACAACCTCACTACATAATTAGCCAGCTAAATGGGTGCTTCAGTGTCACAGGAATAAACATCGTCAAGCAACAGCGTTGTACACAAAATTTACATGTAACACGGCATAGAATCTCATGCACACTCTATGCAAAGGCTTTGCAGGTTTATAGGATTAATTACTACAGCTTCAACTTCTTGTGTAACACATAGATTTGATTTGTGGGCCTAATTATTCGCTACGACTTCTAAAACTTCTAGCTGCAAACCAAATGTGTAAAGCCCGTTAGACTTTATACTTCTAGAAATTTCTATCTACGATATACCTTCTCTTACTTTACATCATGGGAACAAAAGCTTATGCTATATTAGTATATAATACTTGTTACCAATAGCATTGGTAAATTAGCCATTTGACAGCAATGTATCTTTTTCAATTGTCTTAAAATGTTTTGATATATCAATGTTTATATTGAGCTTTTGCTATTATATCTACCAGTTCTATTATAATACTAATGTTACGTACAACTTATATCTAGTACATAAATGATTGCCAGGACATTACATGGCATAGTATTTTATTAAATTAGTTCTTCCAGAGCCATTTAATCAGGCATTAGACATTATGCTGGTATTTTAGATATAATGTGAGTTTTTTCTCTTATAATACTATCCAGCCACACAAGTTGGATTACAGCTTATTATATGTACTCATTACAAAGGCTTCTTTATGCTCCTAACTATTTCCCAATTTTGCTGTCCATGCAAAGATGACATACTGGATATTTTTATTGGGATAACTACCTCCTCTACACTGTATATATTTATTCAGTATTTTGAGTTTTTCTCGTACTTGATGGGTTTAAAAGCCAGGTTTTCAACAAAGTTTGGGTTTTATCAAATAGTGCAACACCAAAATTTGTTCTAATTTCGAATTAAAAACTTAAATTTCATCATAAAATCAAAGCCACTTATTAACAACCTATAAACTCATGCAAGTTTATAGTCACTATCCCTATGAGAACCCCTGATAGAAAGGATTTTTTAAAGCAGGCTAAGGACTTATTCATTTGTGGCACTGGAGCAATTGTGACTGGATGCTCTTCCTACCATCAGCTTAATGGCCTTTGCTGGGGTTCGAACCCATGACTTTGTTTACTAAGCCAGCGCTCTAACCCCTAGACCACGGCTGCTCCCTTACAACCTATGCTGAGTTAAATTAGCTTTTGGCCACGCACTTGATTATAATAATCATTTAGCCACTATGTGCCTGCTGTAAACTCTAGTATACAAAGTAATGGGTCACTGAAATCATTTTATAATATTTGAGTCATGCTTCTAAAAGTAATAGTAATCTGTAGATGTCTGTCAGAGTACGATATTCAGGACATGGCAGTTGACGCTGAAGATTATGCTTCGACTTTGTTGGAGAAAGATGTCAGCCAGATCGCTACTTCCTCTTCTCTAATTGACCTATCAGCTGAAAACTTGTCCTCATTCTATTTCGATGACGACGTTGAATCGCTCCCCTCTGAGTCACCAGAGGGTGAGTCATGGGATGGAGATATGTGCCCTTCACCTCTTGACCTTTTATACAACGACCTTGACCAGTGGACACCATCACATGACCCTGATGTCATACACAGGTAGACCTCAGCTCTAAGGAACTAATTGTGCAATAGAAAAGTCAATTGTTTTAAAAATAAATTTTGGTTTTAGTTAGCGTCTGCTGATTCCTAAAATGTAATCTGTCTGTAAAATAAAGCAGCCGCTCTGAGCCTAAACATCAAACCACAAATTGGGAGCTTTAACCAAGTAGCATTCCTATGTAATAGGAGCCAATCTATATAGATCAGTTGATTTTTCGGAGGGCAAACAATTAATCATTATAATGCATACTACAAAGTCAGTGGAGATGAAATGTACAAAATTAAATTATATAAACTAGTAAATGACTTACTAATTTGAAGAATGCTTTTGTTAAAAGCCAGCCATGTGTAGTTTTTTAGAAACAAGCAATTGTGTTTGACTCAATGTGTGACTACTTAGCCATTATGTCTCTGCAGCAAAGTAGATCATGTGACAACGTGCAATGTGTATTCACCGCCAAACTACCCATAAATCTCTATTTCGTATACCTTAATTATCAACATATACCTTAATTATGAACATACACCTTAATTATCAACATACACTTTAATTATCAACACTTGTTCTTTTGCTAAGTTTCTAAAACTTCTTTTCATAACTAAATCATGTTTTTACGCAATAATTTAAAATTCTAAACTGATACTGCATCTATGTGCTCATTTTTGGTGGCAGTGCTAGGGAAGCCCGGGAATTCACGCATCAAGCAGTTTTCCCTTCCAACTCTTACAGAAGCAAGTCGGAGCCATTTCTCTTAGACAAGAGGAAGTCGCTGTCGCAGTCAATGCTCGCTGACTCTCTTGATATGGATGACATTGAGTGCCACCAGTCATTCAGACAGAAAATAAGAGCAGCTCTTGGGTTAGAGCAAGTTGATCATTCAAAAAAAGTATGGGAAGGCAACTCCAGCTCTAACTCTGCAGGTGATAAGTTATTCTAAGTGAAATCTGCGGCTAGGTTTATTTGCTGTGTATTTCACTTACTATACTAATCTTTCTAATGATACATTGCATAAGATATATTGGACACACATTTCAGATTATCTTGAATAGCTGGTGCAAAAATTGTAACTTTCAGCTAGTGTGAAATATAAGAAAATCAGTTTTCATAAAATTTAGTACCAGTTTAAAGTTTATACCTGTACATGTAGTACTATATATATTGTTTCCTATTTAATACAATTTACAAAAATTCAGCATCCATACTAAATATCAATAGTGAGAATTTGATTAAAAAAATTGCTTATATGTTGCTTGTTTTTCAGACTATCTGTAAGTGTAAATAATTAACTACTAAACCGCATCAAGTACCACAAGTTTGTTACACTGTCGCAAAAACCGTTGTTTCCTCTGCTAATTCCGCAGAAAGTGAAAAAAACCTCTTACTGCATCATTTTGGACTGCAAGTGCAACTTTTATCATTCTGTCATAGGCTTTGTTACATTGATATATTATATTGTAACCATAATTAAATAAAAATTCTTTTGACAATAATATATTGCTCCATCTCTTTATATTATAAAATAAAAGTTCTAACTCTAAAAATTTTAAAAACTAAATATATTTGCTCTTTATTCAGTTACATGATATAGTTCAGAGTTATCATCCCACTAACTCTACATGATGGTTAGGAGGAGACAACTTCTAATAATGCAAGATTATTTTTCAGATACAAGTCTGAGTTTTTGCGCTCCACACAGAAAGACTAACGAGCCTCTACACAGCAGATTGAGGCGAGTTCTTTCATCAGTCAGTATAGAAGAGGATCCACCTTGTGACATCAGATCACTTCCTGTTGCAGCTGGACATAAGAAAGACAGAGAGAGAACCAAATCTGTGCCGGCTAAAGTAGATGAATTTGTAAACTCGTACAAAGAGCTTTACTATGAGAGGTCAAAAAGTGCTGAATTGTTGAATCATCACCAGTCTCAGTCGGCCTTCAAAATATATCATGATGACCTTGACTCAGTAGCAGAGTCTGAGGCTATGCAGTTTAGTGGGGAGGAGAGATTCATTGATTCACCCCTAGTCGTTGACTATCAGTTGGGGCTACGAACTAGTCCCCCCACATCTTCACAATCCTACACATCAGCTGTTAGTCCTATAGCCATGTCTGCACATACTGCTGCCAATAGCCAAGCTCTACATCAATCCAATCATTGTGATGGAAAAGCCGAGTCTATTTTTCCGGAAACTCTTGGTGTTAGTGAGCCGTTGACACCAGTTCAAATTGATAAAACCTTAGGTTTTTGGAATGACGATATTATAGAAAGGCACAAAGAAGCCGTGGCTACTTGTAAGACTGATAGACTGAGAACTGAGAGCTGTGATGAAGAAGTGAGAAAGGCATTGTTTCATCCCAGCGCATACAATGTAGTCCGAGCTGAGCCAGTGGTACTGAGCACACCAGTGCAAGACAGGAGTAGTGTAGTCCACGCAACTCCCGTGATGATAGGAACTCCCACAATGCAATTGACCCCTGCTAGCGCCACTGGAAGCACTGTAAGTCCTAAATTCTTTAGCAGCCTGAGTTCTTTAATTTTGTTAATAAATTTTGATTTGGAGCTCGAATTGAACTTCTCACGAGAAAATAACTTCTTTTGCTACATTTCTAATCTAGAACAAGGGTATTTCTCAGTTTTTCCAATACTGCACCTACCACATAGAAATACTACATATTTAACTCTTAGCTAACACCAGCACTGCACAAATATGGAATCCTCCTCCTAAACATGGAGCAATGTTTGTGGTTGTCTTCACCTCTAGAAGTGTCACACAGTCATAATATTATAGTACTACTATATGCAATCACTATGCCCGTCTTATCTCCAATGTCAGAGAAACTACTAGAATACAATTAGGATAATACTGTGGATGTAGTAGCTGTAAGTGGCCTTCATCTGTAATATTGTTTAAAGATTATTTCTTTATAATAGAACTTAATTCAACAAATTCCTGTCATGAAGGTACTAAGGTATCAGATATACCTATAGAGTAGTCACAATCTCATTCAATAGAAAGTGATTATACTTTAAGAAAGGCTATACGTTATAACATCATATATATCATATTGTAGTCTGCACTGCTTATTGGTCTCTTGGTAGTGTTGATCAAAATGTTGACACATATACATTGACACTTATACACTACCATGCTGACACTTATACACTACCATGCTGACACTTATAAACTACCATGTTGATACTTATAAATTACCATGTTCACTGTTATACACTACCATGTTGACACATACACACCACCATGTTGACTGTTAGACACTACCATGCTGACACCTAAACACTACAATGCTGACACTTATACATTACCATATTGCCACTCATACACCATACACTGACATTTATACATTGTATGCTGACACATATGCACTGGCATTTATAAACTATATGCTGACACATATGCACTGTATTGCATAGTATAGTTGTAATGACTGGTTAACCTGTAAGAACAATAATATAATACTAGAGATAAAATATCTAATTATAAATGTAGGTAGATTATTGTTTTTAATTGACCTGCAATTAAATGTGGCATAAGCTAGTCTACCAGATGTTAAATTGTCTGCTGCAGAGAGAATTGTGTTGATTGAGCTATAGTTAACATGTCGTAGTATTCAGATTAGATTTTGAGTCCTATTAGCTGCTCCTACCAACTAGCATAATTCTAGAACCATCTTAAGAGCTCTGGCTATTCTAACTTCAATTTTTTCTATAAATAGTTTTACCTGTATACAGGTATAATAATTAAAACATAATATGCTATCATGCTTCAGAATCAAATAAATTGTGTTCAAGGTTTTGAATGCAATAAAACTATTACATGCTGTAGTATAACAGTGGTACATGTTTGATATATCGTGTTGATAAAGCATATATGATATTTTTGTTTATATTGTTGGGTGTAAACATGAGCGATCAGTGAACCTTAGCTACTATTAATAAACAGTTGACACTTCATATCTACTATTCACTGAGTCTTACTAGAATCTATATATTCCATATGACTGTCAGACTAAACATCAACTATAGCTGTTCATATTGCAACAGCTTTATGCATTTCTCCTGCCAATCTTTACTAAGACTAAAAGCTAAAGGAAATAGAAATATGAAACTTGTTGATGTTGAATCAAATAGATGAATATAGGCAGTAATTGTTTAGATAAAGAAATGTATTGCAATTGACCTGCAATCTTTCAGAATCTGTGATCATGCGTAAAAGTGACCCAACAATTCTTAGCATAAGTTACACAGACTTCATATCATCAACATATTTCAAACATAAAACAAAAGGACTATTCATGGTGTTTTTGCTTTAATTACAATCCAGTTACATATAGTACATCAGTGAAGGTCACATATGTGTCAAAATTAATAAAAACAAAAACATGCATTTAGTAATCAGTGTTTACATTTGAATCCAAATATCAGCCTTATCTATAAAAGAATTAGGATAGTGTCAATCCAAATCATTTAAAGCTAATCTCATGAACTAGCAACTTGCAGTGCAGTTATATCAGAACTTCACAATTATACAGCTTAATTTATTTAAAATAATAAATGGGAGCCGTACACTCTATTACTGAAATGTCGGAGTTTCTTTCTCCTGATGTCGCAGCAGACGACATTAGTCTGTATCTATCGACGACTGTAGAAAACGGTTCTGCAGTAGTCCATCGAGATTCAGTCAAAGTTCCAAAGACTAACCAAAAGGCAACGTCTTATTCCGTGCAACTATCTGATATGGAAATAATTTGTGATGGAAAGCAATGCAGGTAAACTATTAGTTTCACTTGGTTATTTGGCATACACAAATAAATGAATGCAAAGTATACATTTATTTCAAAATAGAGTCATGCTGTATTCAATATTGTTATGTGATCATATTGCTTAAACTAATAACATTTATTTAACACTAGTAGTAATCTTGATTAGCAAAATATCAATTATGGTCAGTTTTTAGCCTTCAATACAGTAAAACATGGTAAATCTTCAACTATTGCTGAATATTTTATAGGCTTGTTCCCTCTGATAAAAGCATATCTATAAATACTAAGAAATCTACACCCAGAAGGAAACGAAAAGCACCTCTGCCACCAATTTATGAAAACAAAGCTTGTGAATTCTTCAATGAAGATGTCCAAAATTCCCCTCACTCTTCTTCCACCCCAACTAATGACCTCCAATGCAGGCTTCAAGCAAGTGAATCCAATAGACATGAAGCCACGACTTCTAAAAAGCTATCAGTTAAGGGCATGGACTATGTCCTTCAAAACTATGATGTCTACGGAGACTGCAGGAGCTTATCTTGTGTTTCGGAGATAGAGTACATGCTACAGCCGCCAATAATTTAACTCTTTGATGTATTGAATTACTCTTGCATATACTCATAGTATTAATTTATACTTTAATATATTTTTATTGATATGTTGATACGAAAAACACAATCTGGTCTGTTTTACTCTTTTTTGTCTCAATAAGCATTAATTTTATTTTTTATACTCCAAATACAAGTCTGATACTGGTATGTGCTTTTACAGACATAAAGTTTTAAGTAAATTATTAAAGTTTTTGTGTTTCAACTATATATTGTAAAGATGACTAGCTGCTTTCATTTTATTGGCATATTGCTCTGTACTGTTATCACATATTTGCAAACACATCATATACAGCTGATAACTCTGCCATCACGCAGACATGGTGTGCAACAGCTGATGTCAAAGTTGGTGACAATATTGATAATAGAGCTTTCGTTGCCAAAACAAAAGTTTCAGATAGAAACTATTACAATAATGATAATTGTCCAATGTGCAGCATAAGCTAGATGCAAAAAACATTGCAACAAATTCCACTACCACTATTTGCCATTATTGCGACAGTTAGAGCGCCTATTCCGTAAATTTACTAAATTTTGCAATTGTATAACTCTCTTTTACAGATTTTCTTTTTGGTGTGTTGAAAGCAGACTTTTGCAGACAAGTATTTTAACATTTCCATGTACTGGCCTCTGACATTGTGTAAACCTGTAACTTGCAGTCACGTTATGAGATTGCGAAATATATATACATTTGTGCATATTTATTACATGTATGGCTAACTGCCAGGGCGGTGTTGTGCAAGTGTTAAACTTATAGATCGGATAGAATGAGCTTTAAGTTTTAAATAAACAGTTTAGTGAATGTTAATTAATCGCATTGAATATTCATAATCAGACATTGAATTAAGTTTCAAGTTTTGAATATCTTTTTACACCTAATGTATTATAACAATGGAATGCATAGCTGAACTGCGTCACACAGCCAATAGGTATGTCTGTAAGCACAATGTAGGCACATAATCTCGAATAGATAAGCTAAAGCCACCTATTTAGCGTTTGTTTATCGTTTAGTTAACAGCGCATTGCTGCGAACGAGTTAACGCGATGCATGAATTCGTAGTGTAACCCAAGGACAGTATAGCTGTAACAAAACTGCAGACGGCTGCTTCACGTGATAGCTGTCATCGCGTTCTGCATTAGTACACTTTCATGCATCACAGCACGTATTGGATAAACAAGGTGCACGTAATGTAAATTGTTTAAAGTTGTTAGTGATCAACTGGTACTCTTCATGAAGATGTAACAATTTGTAAGTTATTTTGAATTTATTTACATGACTAGATGACTGAATTTACTAATAATCATGACCAGAGAGTAGAATACTACCTAATAAACAGATATATACCTCGCTACAGAAAGTAAACTCACAGTTTAGAATGTATTTCCTACACTTTGTTCTGTGCACGATTGCTCCGGTGGTAAAAATTTGAGTCGTCAGCTTGTGTTTTTAAACTAATGGTATTTTTTGCAACTTCAGTTTTTTTGTGAAGGATATTTATGGGTAGTTAGACTAGCTGTGACTTTACTGACAAAATTTCAGTCAAAACAGAAAGGTTTTTGCATATAAACTATGTATGTGTATAGCTTACAGGAGGCTGAAAGTTTTGAAGGTATACTTATAGTTACTCCATTAGCATATAGCATAGCCTAGCATAGTGTGGCATAGCATAGCATAGCATAATATAGCATAGCATAGCATAGTATATACATGTATAGCATTCTAGCTTATAGGATTGTATATAGCAGACTAGTGCAATGGCAGTACATAGTTATAAAAGCATTACAGTATAGTTGGGGTGCAGCCCCACCTCCCCACCTCCCTCAAATTATAATCCCTATCACAGCTATTACTGGCCTAGTTTTCACCATCTGCTACTAGTAATCTGTCATTTAGAAAAGAGTGAACGTGTTAGTATAAGATTTAATATTAATTGTATTTGAATTGTCTCTATTGATTGTTTTGTAAATAAAGCCCTGCAAATGGACATTGTGCTGCCTCTATGCTACTATAGAACAATATGGGTGTAGCTTGTACACAGCTGGGTCTAGCATTTATGTATATTATAGTCTTTAAGCACAGTAGTGATTTCATATTTAATATAAGTAGAATTGATGGTAAATCTGCCAAATATTGATTCTAGTATTGGTAGAACTGCCAGGTAAACATTGTTTAACTAAAAATATATTTATAGAATCAACAATGATTTTATTAATATTAATACCTGCTCATTATGTTGTACTGCAGATGTCATGTGTCAACTTTAGGCAATACATTAATCATAGAAAAATGTAGGCACCAAATAGATATTGTATAGCAAGATTAGGCTTATAACAGAAAAACACATGTTTGGTTTGCCTTCCAGGGCCTGCAGGTGTTGACTTGTATCTAGTGTATTGTCAGCTTATAGTTATAGTCTCTAGTAGAACGATTTCTCTTGCAGCTAGCTGTTAGTTGAGGCACTGTTTCTACAAAATTGTAGCATTATTTTCGGGTGCCTGTAAAGACACTACTTAAACTTCTGTTAGGTGCTGAGATGTAGATCTTAGTTTAGGACTGGCATGGCTTGGATTGATGGTTAGACTTTGAGTGTTTCAAGTATGTGTGCTTCATTTCACAGCAAGCAACTTTTTAAGCAGCAAATATCTGCTCAAACTAGCATAGGTTCTGTGGATAGCTTATAAACTTTAGTAGTTTATCGTGAGAGGGAATTAGTTTTCAGCACATTGATTGAGCTCTTAAAGCACCTACTTGCTTAGCAACATAGGGTAAACCCCTACCCACCTCACTGTTAGACTAATTCTAATATAGGAAATAGGCTAAGTAGTAGGCATATTCTGAAAGCTCATTCTATAGTATAAATGATTCCCCTTAAGCCTATATAACACAATAGCCACTTTTAGCTGTCTGTGATTGCTATTCAATAAGCTTACAAAAATGATATTATAGTTTCATTGATATGCTGTCAGATGCCAAATCTCTAGCCAAACATTCAAGTTGAACCTCTTTTACAATTACATTATATTGATGGTGTCTTTATTGACTGTAGTTATATTTATATACTGAATACAATTATAGAGGTGATATAACCAAAATATTAAACTCTTAGTTTTTATCTTCGTGTATGTATTGCTGAAGGTATGAGTGTAAAAATGTATTTAATAAAAGATAATATTTTGTATTTAGCAATGACATATTATTAAAAGCACTAAACATAAAGCACTGAGGCTATATTTCCAGTTTGTCTAGGCATATAGTTTATATATAAAAATCATTAATCAATGCAGATTTGGACTGCAAAATTATAGTAACATTGCATAATAAGACCTCTACATCAATAATTACTTTAAATAGAATAACAAGAAGTTAATTATTCGCCATCAGCTCAACTTCATTACCAATGAGCTGCTTAAATTCATGAGAAGACAACTTCTTCAATACCGTAATAAAAAGGTACATTGGTTATGTGAATATATAATATATACATGTATGCTTAATTTGATGTATATTTGCAACAACGTTCTTTATGGACAATAACTGATTAAAATTTAAAATACTTTTTATTATAAATTATGCTTTATGCATTCGATAACCTTAGAAAAGTTATTTTTATAAAAACTTTGTGAAATTTGTTTTAGAATATATTTCAAACTAATATTTTAATCTGTTTACCTTAAATTTTCTCTATTATAAGATTGAAGGACTCTAATGTTAATTATATATCAAGTATTTATAATAATTATAATAGCCTTACTGTAAAGGACTGTTAAGAATAAGCTGCATGCTGGTCAGACAGTGGAGCAGCTACAATATGACTCAACAGTTAAAGTTACTCTACTCTAGTTAGCCAATGTTATATTTGATCACAGTTTCTTCGGTTTTTGCTACTCCAGAAGTCATCTAAATTTACTATAAGGAGTTTCACAAGAGTTTGCTTCTTTGCAACTACTTGAGAGTTATCTTCTAAATATACATACTTTTAGTGAGGAGACAACTCTAATAAAAATGTAAATAACATTTTTGTATGTGAATCTACATGGACCTTCTCCAACTTCATCTTTTTGAATTCACTACAAAGAATCATGATTGAAATTTGTTAATGCAGGCCTTGGGGCTGTCAATACAACCACTGCTGAAAAATCTTTAACATAAATCATCAAAAAGTATCATTACTTTTGGTAGAATCTAGGGTGCAGCTCTTGAAGTTTGTGTACGTACCAGATTTGAACTCTGGTTTGACTCAAAGTACCTGCCAAACAGTGACAGAATAAACGGACGCTGTTTTTGTCTCATAAATCATTCTAATACTTGAATACGTTAAACTGTAGGCATTGTGACCTCACTTAAAGCCGTGACTCATGCTTTCATCTTTAGCTTTTTATTTGCAATTCCTATACAGACTGGTATTTTACAGAAGCTGTAAAATAAAGTTTATTTCAAGCCTTTTGGCTTCAGCATTTTTTTTATATCTTTAGTTTTTAGAAAAGGCAATTTGTTGAAGCTACTGGCACTTGTGCTTTATATGGGTTACAAAGTTCAATTGTTTTTAATAGTTGATGAAATGCTTTTAAAGTGACACATAGTAAGTATGTTGAATAAAATGAGCAATTTTATGCAAGTTTTGTTTAGAGCTTCATGTTCTAAAATTACAAGTTTTCTGTTTATGATATTGCAAAGCTAAACACTAGCAATTCATACAACACCACATTTAAGTATAGGAATTATCTGAATTGATATGTATATTATAAATATGAGAGAGAACCACACAAATTAAAATATTTTGAACATACCAAGTGGTTTTATGAAGGACAATATACAATTTGTTCTTTATTAACAAATGATTTATGTGCAGTTTATGCTAAAAATTTTGAAAGCTTTGATCTACCAGGTGTCATTGAAATTCGATACTTTTTTGTTATTTATAGCCATGTGTTCATATTATCTGCAAGTCACTTTTTATAAGAGATACCGTTGTTTACTTATAGATTGAAATGGGACCACCGAAACAGGCCTATTCCTCCACTCCTCCTTCAAAATCACGACTTCCATTGAAAGCTTTCAGTCTTGGTGTAACCACATTAGGAGCTTCCAGTAATGCCAGTTTCAGCCCACAAGATTCTCTAGCAGAGTCGGATGGTAAAAGCACTGGATACTTTTTGCAATTCGCTCAAGAAAAAACTCCATCACCTGGAAAATCAAAAGTAGCTCCCAAAGCTACAAAGTTGCCTGCAAGAAGTAAAGTAACAGGTCCAAAAACACCATCCAGGTATTCTTCAGGTACTCCAGCTCAGCGAACCAAACTGACCAAACAGCAGCAAGCCCATAAGGTCTTACCAAATCGGCCCGTTGTAAAAAAGGTTGCTACTAGTCAGTTGCGACAAAGCCCTGCACAGCAAGCAGACAATAAAAAGCATAGAGGTCGCTCAGGGAAGGGTTTACCTAAAGATGGATATAGAACTCGTAGTGTATCACCCAAAGTGATTGGCCGTAGACGGCGCAGTAGCTCACCAAAGCCGTCTGGTTTCCGAACTAGAAGCATTTCGCCAAAGATACTCAAAAGGGAAGACCTCAGCAAAGGTTTGGGCAAAGAGGACATGTTGACTGTGGTTGATAAATGTAACAACTTACTGAGAAATTTGACAAATGAGAATGAGTCTCTTGATGCTGAGTCCTTCACATTGAAAGGTGAGCAGACAATAGTAAATAACTGCGACAGTGCGACTGCAGCTTGTATAGATCAACCTGACTCGTTGTCCACCATAGCAAATGAGATTACAGACAAAAGAACAAACATTGATACAAACAATGCACCTTATGATAAAACACATTCCAGTATTCAGCAAGTTGAACCGACTACATTCATCGATTCCATTGAGAACAATTGCATAAACAATGAAGATATTAGCTGTGAATCAAGTTTTCCAAGTATTAATATTGTGACATTGCCTAGTACAAACATCGCCACTTTATCTGCAGCAGACACTTTAGACACTTCATCTGCCGACACTGTAGATATCGTTCTAAATTCTGACGAGTTGAATACAACTAAAATTAAGGAGACTACGAAACATAGTTCTAATGACAATAATCTGACATTCCATTCTCCAACTGGTTGTCAGGAGGAAAGACAACCAGAGCGTGACCTACATTTGGATCATGAAAAAATTGACGACGAATTATCAGTCGCAGTATTTAAGTCGCAGGGTGAAGTAGAGGGTTTGAAAACTAATCTAGACACCCCAAACTTACATTCAGTTTCACAGAGCTCTCAAGTTGAATCTTTTTCACACGGCCAGAACCTGCCTGCTGAAGGCATTCCAGCAAACATGGCTTCCTCCTGGATGGACAGGCTCAAGGAGGTTAGTATGCAGATTGTAAGCTGCTAGTTAATATGTAGCTGTTGAAATTGAATTTTTAAGTAACTTGGAAGCTATACAGTAGTCTTCATATACAAGGCTATATATTTGTGGCGAGTGCTGACAGCGTGATAGTAAGTAGTAATTGTTAACTTGATACATGCCCATTTAGCACAGTGTTCCCCACAAAGTGTGGCTGGTTCTATTAACTCGTTAGATACATAAACGAATAAATGAGTGTAAATATGAAGAAACCAGGCTATACAAACTGTCTCAATAAACCCGCTCATAATTATAGTAGTCAGTAGCAAGTAGTAGTATAAACACCATTGTCTCTGATTTGTAACTTGTTAGATATAGTAGCTAGTTTCAAGTGGTGAGACAGACCGATAGTCAACTTTTATTGTATAAAAGGTGGTAAGTTATAACACTGTAGCGACTTAAGAGATTTTAATGCAGTTTCTTTGAGTTTGTGTAGTTGTTTGTGCTAAATGTGAAACTGGTTAACGATTTGAATTTCAGGATTTGGACAATGACGAGGAATGGCTTTCTGAAGAAGAAGAGTTTCAGAGAGAACAAGAGGAGAAACTGAGAGCTGCCGCACAAAGAGCAGCTTTAGCTCAGGCAGAATCATCATCAGAGGACGAGCAGGTTGGCTTAAGACGCCCCCAATCGATCCCTAAAAAGACAGACAGTCGAAGAGATTACCACGATGATAGCTTAGACTCTTCCGACGAAGAACACCAAGGCTTTAAATATAATCACAGAAACTTTGCTGTGAGGAAGTCTATGAACAGACCGAGCTACAGCACTGAGGATTACTCGTCTGAAGAGGAGCTGGTGATGAGCAGCGGCGCTAGGGGTGGGCGAGCCCCTCCTGAACCAAACCATGACGAAATGGGTGAGTAATTGATGCCGGATGAGTGAGTCAGTGCTTCTAGCCTGACTGCTTCGTGTTGTTTTAGCAAAATGACTTGGTTTTCTATTTGGTGCAG
The DNA here is from genome assembly GCA_964035545.1 of Bugula neritina. Taxonomy (NCBI): domain Eukaryota; kingdom Metazoa; phylum Bryozoa; class Gymnolaemata; order Cheilostomatida; family Bugulidae; genus Bugula; species Bugula neritina. The sequence continues at coordinate 3,089,282 of OZ037768.1, forward strand.
TTATAGCGTGTGTAGTAGCAGTAGCCCCAACTAATGATTTACATGGTGGAAGTATTAGTATCTAATCACAACTCACTAAGCAGTTTTGGAGTATGTAGATGACTCAGGTTATTAGATGCAGATATATTCTGGTTTCATAGAGCCAACTATGGCTTATATAGTGATCATAGGTTATTATTAGATATACAGCATTTAAGATGTTTTAAATGAATGCCAAATCTCTATGGACATTTCCTGTATATTGTTACAAGAAGAAATACCTGTGCCAGCGTACAAGTACATACATGATTTCCCAGTGTACATATTGTACCAGTTTATATGCATATTGTACCAGTGTACATGTATATTGGACCAGTGTACATACATGATTTACCAGTGTATAGTATACATATTGTACCAGGGTAGGTAATTCAGTCCTTCACCCCACCTATCACTTTATCAGCAGCACTCGAGCATGTTTTGAAGGTTTTACAGCACATGAGTCATTCACTATAAAACGCAGAGTCCAAGTTGAAGACTATCAGGTTGCATTTGATGTACTCAGCTCTCTTGGTCTGGCATTACACTCCTGTAATTACTAGATATGATCCTCTTTAGTGGATATATATATATAGTAGAAATAACTTCAAAGCTTTGTTTTACAGCTAAAATTGTTTTCAATATTAGCCAGAAAGCTAAAAGATATAATATACTGCAAACCATATGTGCAATAAAAGTAGCATGTTTTGAAAATGACCATGAAAGCCAGATGTGCTTTAAACTTTAATGTTTTTACACTGAATTGTGCTGCCCATGGGTTTTGGTGATTGGCATTAGGACAAAAAAGAGCTGAATAATTTCACACTGCTTTGTTATTACTAGCTATGTAATCTAATATAATATTATAATTTAAAATGCTTCTGGTAATTTAGGTTGTTCTTTTAACATGTAAACTGCATAGAGTTTAGCAAGTGTCATGATCATTTTTGGTCTCATTCAAGAGCCTGTCTTATGATTCTTCCACTTCATCTACTTGAAAGACATTATTTAGGCCTTTTTCTCTTTCCACAACATAGTAACCCATACTAGTAGCTCTACTCATGTAAGCTCCATATTAGTTTACTAGCAGGTAACACACCCAGTGTACTATCCTTGTATCTTTTAGTATGCTACTCTTTTGTAAACACTACCCAACTGACAGCTATTCACATCTTGCATCTCAACACTTATCTCATCAATAAATAAATAATTATTCAAATAAACTGATAGCTCATAGCCTTTGATTATAGCCTTTGATTATAGCTCAGAACCTGTGATTATGTGGAATCTAAGCTATTGCATTTGTGACATATTTTTTCCAATAACATCAGCACTGTTTTTGTATTTGATTAACACATGCTTTTCTTAGCTGGTGGAAATTAAAACTAAACAATACAACTTGTGCAGATTTTATCTGATGAACCTCTTTGAAGAGGACACACTGAAGACAATTGTACTAGAAAATTCTTAGTGTCTTACTCTAAGATAAGATATGTAATATTATATCTGAATAAGTCGCATTGATCTCTTTGCTTGCTAGCCATAGTAAATATACGAATAAGATAAAATGTAGCCAGCTATGCTGAAGTCTTTCACCAAGTATCTTTTGACAACCATCAATCACTTGGCCCAATGCCTAGTAACTGACAGAAGACGCATCCATGTACTAGTCCTAATCTGTAGAATCCTCTCTACATGAATTCCTTGCTGCAACTTGTCCATTAGCTGTATAGAAATGGATAGTTTTGACGGCAATGATGGATGGTAATTATAGGCTAAGTTACAGAAGGCGTGGAATGTTGCTATTGCCATTTCTCCATGCTTCATTTGGCCAACACAAAGCTTAACCCACACTGAGCTCTCAGCCTCACTATGATATGTAGTTACTAATTACTAGGGAAGACATCATTGGCCATAAGTTTGCCATCTGCTTGTGTTTGATTTACTCTGAGAAACAATGAGCTTTTACACTGCTAGCAGCATAATTCTGCCATTTCAAAAATCAATTATTTGGATTAAGTCTTTTGAAACATTTGCTCAAACTTTACTGCAGCTTTGTAGTCCAGTACTAGATATATTTTGCACTTTTAGTTGTTTCTAATTTCTAACAGTAGACGTACTTTCCTTTGTTTTCTGAAAACTGACATGGCAGATTGTTACAGTTGATATATATATAACTACATTCCGTACATTCAGTATGCTAGCAATTATTTACACTGTCGGTGTTCTGCCTCTAATAGCTAATTTTACTGCAGAATTCAGCTGGCAGAAAGTGAAACTGGGGGTTTCTACTAACCTACTTTCTACAGGGTGCTCATTGTAATTCAGTACACATTAACTCTAGTTATCAAGTTTAGAATAAATAAATGTGGTTACAGATGGAATAAATGTGTTCAATGTCTTTACTGATAGCCTTAGCTCTCAAAACCCAGTTTGTGCTGTTTAAAGACAGTTGCGTGTGTAATAGACAATATATAGTAATAAAATCTTTGGACCCTATTTCTTCATGTACAGCTATAACAGCCACATGATTGCTGTGGTTTGTTTCAATTCTTAACTGATAAATAATGGTTAATCCTGGTGATAGAGAAAAGCTGGCACTTGAGTTGTTGCAAAATATTATATTGTCTGGGGAATGTTAATCTACCAGCCTTCTACCATATGCACACGAACAGTATGTACACTCCTGAGGGGGTGGGCTGACTTGCTAAATGACAAAGTTCTTTATCAGCTTTTAGATCTTGCAAATTGAAAATGCTCCTTAAAAACCATTTTAGTTTATTTTCTGTGAATTTTCTATGTTGGTGTGACACAAGCATCTAGAGTTATTGGTTTCTGTTGTTAGACTTGATGGTGAAGAAAAACTTGGCATATGTTAACCCCAATGAGCTGGACAAGATGGATATTCTCACATCTGACCTTGATTCACCTGCTGATCAACTTCGTGTTGAGGTATGTGTGTATTGCCCGCAATAAAAACTTTATCAGTTAGAGAAACCTAATCTATCTCGTTTCCTGTTAGACTTTCTTTTATACGAGCAGCAAGTCTTTATCTTTGCTGGCCACAGGGGTGGCCAGGGGAGGGGAAGAAGTTAAATAACATAGCACTGAATCCTACAGCTAGTAAGAATTCTGTAACCTAACTAGCCAATATGATTTGGTTTTCCTCTCTAAAACATTAATTAAGTCAAATTTTAGCAATCAAAAAAACCTTTTTTTGAAAGTCTTTGGATATTATAGTCCCCTGTCTTTTGTGGCTAAATTAGATTTATTGAGGATGCATCTGCCAGTGTCAGTTTACTACCTGGGAGGAGATTGGCCTATGTCTTAGGTCCTGTCAATTACTCAAACTAATTATAGTTTTTATGACAATCAGTCTATAAAATCATAAACATATTATTTGAATGAATGATTCAGCTGAACTGTCAGATTTGGGTCAACATTCCCACTACAAAGACAATAATAATATATTATATGCCTACTTGAGTGTGGAGTGGAGAATGAATAGGCTGTACTATCACATACACCTTCTTTAATAAAATATAATTACAGTCCACAAGTAATGTCACACTACCTATCAATTTCAATAGTTGAGGCAGGTAACTTGTATTACTTGTTTACTAGCTGTATAACCTGACTTGCAAGAGTTTTATCTCAGGCTATTATTACTTTAATCAACTATAGAGAGTAGTAAACTTTCCATGTTTCCTTCTATAACGTTAAAGCAATAGATGGTATTAACAGAGTCTGAGCCAGGCAAGTGAATGTATCAAACCATGGCAACAGTAATTGGCACTAATTCATGTTTTCTTGTAAAAGTTTTAGTCATTCGTCATAGCTGATCAATGCAGATTTAAGTAGGTTGAACTATCGTAATCAGTTGCCATGGAAACGTACATGTTTTAAATACTTGCCCTGAAATACGAAATGGACGTTTGTAAAACAACAATGAGAAAAATGGGAAATTAGATTCATAACTTTAACCAGTAGTATAGTTAGGCCCAGTGCTCTTCCGTTCAACACTAGCCAGCTATTTTAAAACTAGGTGAGTATAGATTATGCAGTAGGGAAGTTTGTGGAGATGTTGTGTAGACACGAATCTTGTATACAGGACAGGCTTGAGTGATTACATATTTAGTAGTTCATATACAGCTTGTGATAGCAAATTCTTAGCAGAAAATGTTACCTTCACATTAACGAATCACGTTTATAAATATTAACCAGAGTTTCCTTATATACTCTCATAACACATGTACAGAAAGCTATGTGACTGGCAACTTTACTTTGCTGTCCTTTGAGAAATGTGATAATTGTCGTGGTGTTCTGGTAAGATGTTTACTGTGTGTAATACAGAGTGGTGTGGGGGAGATAATTAGCGGTGAAGAGGAACCCTATTCAAGTGGTGATCTACTACATACAGCAGATGGTCAGATTGACATTAGAGAAGGCAGTGAATATGACAGAGATGTGGAAGTAAGTCTGAGTTGTTTTCTCTTGCAAGTTGTATATTGTTTTATGGTTTAACAGGTACTTCTGTACTTAGCTACAAAAAGCTTACTATACCACCTCAATGTACCTGTTATTAGGTATGCTTGTATTCCTACAAAATAAAGTCATTTGCATGTAAAATCTCGAATTTACAGCATTAATTTTTAGTGTTAGGGGAGACAACTTGCAACAAATAAATTTAAATTTTATTGGTTGCGTTACATGCCCAATATATATGTCTATACTTATACTTATAATGTCAGAGTTTTGCAATGCACACAATGCACACAATGCACACCGTGTCATTTAAAGCACTCCAGCTATTTTTAGCATTCTTGGGTGACATTTACTATTGGTAAAATGGTACGTGTAAGTGTTATCTCATTACAAAACCGTCAGACCAAATATAAAAGAGTTACTCTTAATTTAACCTTCAAAACAAACAAACCTTAAAATACTAGTTTTATTTAGTTTAGGTTTCCAATTATTTGATAAGAATTTATGCTCGATATTTATGTTATACAAAAGCAGACAATTTCTCTTTCACAAATTACAACTATGTGTTGCCAACGGCATTTTCTTTAGCTACATAGCCAGTAACTACACATGGTTTTCTTATTAAGCTGTTGGGTTTATACTGTCCCCCACGACCTCCATCTGCTAAGTTTTAGCGTTTCCATAGGCTAGGAAGAAATAATTAATTACAATTTGCCACAGAATTCCCTTGCTATGTTCATTCAGTGAATATGTGGCAAAAATATTTCTTCGTTCTGTTTTGAATTACTGTGTATGAATAATATCAACCAAAAAGGAATGCCTTTGAAGAATTAATGCCCAACAATATAAGATGATATTGCTCTATATATTTTGCTCTCTATCAACTAGCATATGTTTCGAATTGTATCTCAGAATCATGATTACGAATGCTGTCAGAAAATGTTGCGATGAATCTGTTTCTGTTGAATATTTTCTAAAATAACGCATGATGCTGATTTACGAGATGATATTTTCATTGAAGTTGAGTTGGACATGTTGTATAGTAACAGGGGACATAATATTGTATAGTAACAGTGAACATATTGCATAGTGAATTGGACATGTTGTATAGTAGTAGCAGCCACAGTGTAGAATTAAATGTTTCCAGATATAGAAAATAAATTTGTTTATAATTTGATATTGACAACTAAAGCTGAATTTAATAGCTCCTTATGTCAGGTTGAAAATATTTTCTCACTAAATAACTATACAGGTTGAAATCAACTTAGTAGTCTACGTTCAGTAGTGTGCAGTCTTTTATAGCTTAGCATTAATTGAAATCTGCAGTTATATCTACAAAACATAAAAAGCAATTTGCAACCGAATATTACTGCTTTTATCCCAGACAGAAGCTTCTCCTTAGATTTTTTATTTTGGTACCATTATATAGTATAGTAATATACCTATATATACCTATATGGCTGTGGTATTGATTGCTAAATAGCTATTATGCTAATAGTAATAGCTATAATAGCTAACATGAATTATCTGGAATAATATTCCAATTTTCACAGATTTGTGTGGAACGAAAATATAGTAATACATTAATAATAGACATTATCTTTAATGTATAATTATTAACGAGATATCTTTTCAAACAAGAAGAAGTATAGAAAATGCAAAATTAATAAGTTAATTCAGATCAAAGGAATTTGTTTATGTGCTAAATTGATCTAAGTTTATTTAAATATACATATATTTTACTGATATTCAAATAAATTGCACATAAAATATATATTGTACCAAAATAAATAAATAGCGTCTAACTGGGAAGCGTCATGTGGGATGACACCATATTACGACATGGAAAGTAAATAGTCTATTCACTTCCCTATTAGACAGACACCAATGTAAACTAAATAAAATCTAGATTTTGGTCATCAAGATTTTCTCAAATGCGCTACTTTTAGTTGAGCAGTTTCATGGGTACGAATGCAATATGATGAGAACAAAGTCTAAGATGTTATTAGTATTATTTTACAAATAAATTATTTGGTAGCCACACGTAGGCTTGCGGTCAACACTGCTACTACTACAACTGGCTACACAATCTGACTACTATCAGGCATCGAAGGGTTAAAGGTTAAATAAACGGAATGATTAGACTTATTCAGATGTTGTTGTATTCGGTTAGGTGAGTGGCAGTCTAGAAGTAGTTCGTGACACTAGAGAAACTGATGCTTCTGTCAGCTCACAGTACACGTTCTCTGCTGATACCAACAGCTATTCCGGAGCTGGAAAAGACGATTTGCATAATAAAGGTGAGGATTTATCACATGAATAATATTAATAACTATATAAGTATTTTAGATATATAATTATATGTATTACTGGGTCTTTTTAAATTTTAACATAGCTATTTCTTAATTGTTTACTGTCAGTTATATCAGAATCTATCATAAGATTTAATAATAAAATAAATAAGCAGTTCTATTTGTTATTAAGTGCCCTTTTATTTTATCAAGTTTGCCGTAACATCTGGAACTGGTGATTGTCAAATGACTGAGGTCAACCAATGAGAAATTCTTCTAAATGAATATAGAATTTTAAATATGAATATTTAACTAAATCTGATATATAAATATTTATATACTTATTCCTACTGTGGCATGCTAGAAATTGCTTAGTTCTGGACAGTCGTGCATATGTCATATCTAGAAACATGATTACCCGAAATGAGAATTGTAAATGGAATATCAAATATGCCAACTTTTCAGTGTTACGATGATTGTAATTAGTGAAGATAATCTCAATCTGTGTCTCTTGATTATGCAAGAAATATTTTTATCTAAGATCAGTTTTACTAATAAATTCTATGAATTCCGATTAGCAAGAGTTTCTATGACACACCAGGATGAGTTTGGAAACTTCAGATATCTCTCATGTTTAGAGAAAACAGTTCCACGCTGTCTTCTTTAATGAATTCCGATATGTATGGAGATAACTTTTTAGTTATTACATGATAATGGCTGACCTATAAATTGTCTCAGAATATGACTTTCTGTTAAATTTTTTCGAGCTGATGCTACACTGAACGAAGTGCTAGTTGGAAGTATTAGATCTCCAACCATCTGCAAACTCATCTCATTGGATGTTGTGTATCAAGAGGTGAAATAGGAGCATAGGGCCAAAATCTAGATTCTGTAAAAAGATAGTTGCACAAGAAAGAGCTAATTAAATCACTTACATCTAAATGCCAAACTTTAAACTAACAATTAGAAATTTAGGCTAGGCATTTTTTTTCAATCAAAGTTCTAAAAGATTGAGTCATTCAGTGCATCTTCAACTGGTTACTATTTTCTCTTCGAAGTAGCTTTTTCTAGATCTCTCCTCTCACTCCAAAGTAAGGGCATCTTACCACTAGCACAGTAGCAGTTGCTGTGGTTGTCCTGACGTGACACCAGCTATCAATAACCAGTATTACAGTATACCCCCACTGTAATGAACATGTGTGGTAATGGATTGGAATTCCACAACGAACTATAATTATTTTCAACTGTGGTAGATTTTCTTACCAGGTAACCACCTGGTGTATTCATGGATTTAAGGATAATTTAATTACATAATAATTACACAAAGTGCTGGGTGTAGTGTCCTCAACCCATACCTTCTATCATCTCATGCAGACACAGTTATTGCTATACAATTATTAATTTACCATTTTTCATCAGAGATAAGAGCAAGATTACAGATCTTCTGTCTATAAAATACCACATTTTTGTCATATCTGTGTTGTTTTGCCTTCCTTAATAGGTATTATGAAATAGTGCAGCTGTATTCTTGTTCATTCTCTGTTATAAAGATCTAATGCAAAAAGTTGTTATGATTGTAAGAAAAGAGATTTCATTTTGAGCATTTACTGATTTTTTGTGTTTATGGCAGAATTCATTGAAATGTTAGTTCTAAACTAGTTTATTTTCTTAGTCTGATACAGTAAACATAGTGTAATGTGTTATGAATCACTCAGAAATAGTCATGATTGCAAAAGAATTAGTTAGTTGTTAGTTAGTTAGCTGTTCCGAGTGTTGTGTAAATAAACAAGAGTTCATGTGATGCTTACTGTCCCAACATCCTCCTCTCTGCTTTTTGCCATAACTCCTTATCAGCGAAATATTCCTGATATAATTCTAATTTAGCTCTAAATCTGGTTGGCTGAATTTGTTCGAACAATTTCCACGCTCTGTACAAAGTATACTTGTGGTACAGTAATTCTCAACTCTATACTGGTTAAATATTTTGTTAGGCTTTTGTTTTGTATAGACTGTCTGGCTTTTATTATGGCAGCAATTTAATGCCGTTGGTAAACAGCTGCCATATTAAGGAGAGGAAGCATCTAGTAATCTTTCATTCTGTTTTGCTGAAGAATCATGTTGGCAGCTTTCAGGCAGCTTCAACCCACCTATGAAAATAGCTCGTTCATTGAGCAGTTCACCAGTAATTCATGGGCTGAGAAAGGGGCTGGATTAGTTTACTAGAGTGTAAAACATAAAGGGAATTTTTAGCATTGCTGTTGGTGTTTTCTGGTAGCAATTTGTTGCTAAACTTACTAACTGCTAGTATTACTGACTACAGCGACTGTATTAGTTCTCACTGTACTAGTGTTGAGGAAATTCTTCTAGCTAATTTCTAAATTATAACCGACATTTCATTAAATACCGCAAGTTATGAACTGAATAGTTTAACACAGCTTAGGTACCTGTATTTTTGGTAATATCAAATTTTTATGATGTTGCCATGGCAACCATTCTATAGTAAATTTCACTACAACCACTTCATATTGTAGAGAGAGATAGAGAAGAGCTCATTCATGCATTAGCTCAAGACCTTACTCAAACTGAAAAGGAGGCTTCCACTGATCAACGCCCCATTTATTCTGATGTAGATACGGGCTACATCCCAGACGAACAACTTTCACCAACTGAGAAAGACAAAGAGCCCATGGCAAGTGGCAGTCACATGATCTCGGGCTACAGCACAGAAGTGCTCAGACCTTCTCGGAACAGAGACTGGAGAAGGCAACTGAGTGAGAAATTAAATGAATGGGAGGATGAGCTACCACCCGTAAATGTAGATAAATCTGATAGATTGCAAGCTAAAGATGAGGCCGTCACTTCCTTCATGGCTGAAGAGGATGAAAATGCCGAGGAAGATGCGAGTGGTGACGTCGAGTCAACAAAACCAGTGCTAGAGAGATCTCGGTCTACGGAGGAGGAGCTGCGGGAGAAGGTGGAGGACAGTCTTCACAATAAGATACGAGACTGGAAGAACATGACTGCCGAGTCCGTAACAGGTAGTTTCATCAGTAAATTATCTTGTCATTGAAGACTTGCATTGTATTATTCTAGCATTTTATAGCTGATAAAGTTTTTTCCAAGTGTAAAGACAACTACTATGGGTTTGCTCCATACTCAATGCTCATCCCTAGCTATATTTTTCAACGTTAGCTGTTGAAAAAAGTTGATCATTTGAAAGATGCAACTTTGCTTTACCCTGAATAGCTAGTGCTTAGTAGGGCTGGATTTTAGACTAACTCAATATTTATTTTGGTTGTATTGCTTGTTGACTTTGGCTAATAGAGGAAGGGTGCAGTTGCAGGAATGCACAGGTGAATCTATTTTATTCAGGTCAACTAGATGAGTGGCAGTCTCTTGGTAACTTCAATGTACCACCCGGTAAAAGGAGATCACATGACCCGCCATGTGGTGATACAGACATGCCTGCTGAAAAGAAGAGAGATCTACTGTTGATAGGTTAGTTATTTTCTTACTCAATCTCTCCCTCTGTTTCTACTCACTCCTCACCCTCTCTCCCTCCCTCTCTCTCCCTCTCTCTCTCCCTCTCTCTCCCTCTCTCTCCCTTTCTCTTCCTCCCTCTCCCTCCCTCTCCCTCTCTCTCCCTCTCTCTCCCTCTCTCCCCCTCTTTCCCCCCCCCTCTCTCTCTCTCTCTCTCTCTCTCTCTCTCTCTCTCTCTCTCTCTCTCTCTCTCTCTCTCTCTCTCTCTCTCTCCCTCTCTCTCTCACACACACACACACACTCATTCGCTCACTCAATAACTCCATCTTTCACCTTCTCACTCGCTCGATCACTCACTTACTCACCCAGTGGAGTCTTATGTTCTCAAAATGATCATTCAAGTAATGGCTGTTTTGAAGCTCCACCAAACTTTTAAACCATCATACCTTCTAATCATTTATTCATAGTTTTCATAGCTAAAAATTATCCTGTATGGAGTTTATTTGTTACGGATATGAGAGGGTTTTTGTTTTGAAACCTGCACCTTTTGCATTGCCAAAGTTTGAATTAGGTGCAAATAACCAGTTGGAAAAGTGGCCATCAAGATTTCAATCATTGTACAGGCAACTCCTGCACAATTTGGCCAACAAAGTATGGTGTTGAGAAGCACTATAAGCAGTGTTAATCAGCCATTCTCTTGCTAAACATTATACCAAACTATATAACTACAGATAGGTTGGCTGAGACTTTTTAAATTATTGTCATACTGCTTTTCTTTTGTTCATTTGTTTGATGATATTTCTTTATCTCTTCGAAATATTTGTATATAAGTAATATGTAATTTCAAGAAACCTGGATTTCTATCACTTCACAAATAGAGAGAATCTGTAACACATCTGTTATCAATTATGGTTTTACAGGAATGTGTAATCTAAAAAATATGAGTTCTGAGTCATTTTGGTGGTACTTCTCACTTTGTGAAAGTGATTGTTGTCAAATTAAAAGTGAATTATCAGAATTGAGCTCAGATTTGGCTGGTAAAAATCGGTGAGAAGAGCAACACATTTCTTTCATGAGATTCCAAATTTTCAAAGCTCTGTTTAGTTTATCTAAAATTCTCAGCTGAGTTACAGCAGGTTCAATTTAGGGAAAACTTCTGAACATAGACTGTGTTCAGTGACAATTTACAAACCATCTCAAAATGTGAAGTGCTTTGCTTATTAGATTTACTCTATTATAGCAGTAACCACAGGTGGGGGCTAACCTGCGTGTAGTAGCTCATTACATTGTATCAGGAATAAGATGGTACATCACCTTCTGTATTATTAGCTTTTAAAATTTTAGAAGTTTGGAACATTAGAGCAGCTACGCAGAATGCAGCTGTTGTTTAGCCTATTTAAGTCAAAGAATGTTATAAACTGCTCTTTTTGCACAAGACATCAATTCTTGAGCAATAATACCAGCATATGCAGTTATATAAGCATTAGCAACATATAAATATTTAATGATTGATGCTAATTGCTATATTTTTTGCATAATTCTATTTCAACTATCCATTAATTATTTTAATTGAAGTTTTGTAAATATCTTGTTTAGTTGAAATGTAGGAGTTAAAATAAATTTAGTAACATAAATCAACTGGAACATTCACATCAGATAGACATTCTATTTTAGGGAAGAATTCTTAACCTTGATGTCCTAAAAATGTAGACCTATAAATATTAGTGTCAAAAAGAGACTTTTTTGTAATAATTTAAAATTTCAAAACAGATTTGATGACACATGTGCTTGTGAAGGTCATGTAAGGGTCACACGTTATGCTTTTAAAGGCTTCCTCAACCAAGAAACGCACGTGCCCTGCACGTTATGAAACGTGAATCTGGTGATATTTTAGTTTAAATAATTTTATTGGCAAATAAAAATCTTTTTTTTTGTTGCATCACCTGCGTTGCTTTTGAGGTGTTACATCTCAACATGTGCTGGTACTAAAAACACCATAAGTTTAGAAAACTGCTGCATTTCCATTTCTCAAGCCAAAAAATGCTATATATAAGAAACGTTATTACTTGAACAGGTCGTGAAGATTCTGGCGAATATGCAGACGTGAACACGAGCTCAAATTTTGACTCCTATGATGACGATGCCGATGAAACTGACACCGGAAGCAAAGAATTGCAGGGGCAGACGACTGGTGAAGATGAGGAAGGAGATGGCTACGCTAGCGACTCCAGTAGTCAAGACACTGTGAGAGAGCGAGTTGCATCACGTAATCCTAAAGGTATACTTACTGCTTTGTGGCCAACTATGAGTTTATTTTTAAGTTTTTGTGTTAAAATTTCCATTACTAAAATCTAAATCAAACATTTAGAAGGAGTGGGTGGTCTGTAAAGCAATGTTTATACTCTTAAAAGTTTATAATGTGAAGTCTTTGTTAAGCAATTATCTGCTTGAATCAACACACAAGCAAAATTGTATTAAAATAAACATCTGAATGCATCTCAGAGCAAATTTTAACTTTGTACTATTTTTATGCACTAACAATTATAACATATAAATAATATGCATTTTATTGAAAGATTTAATATAAATAAAGTGTTGGTTATATCAATTGATGAATATTTAGGGTCAGTTAGTGACGCTGACAGCACAGATAACATAGCCTCAAATCCATCTTCATCAACAGCTAGTAGAGAGGATGGTCTAGCTACCGAACCTGGTTATGTGGAAATACTAGGTGGGGAAGAGCCACCTGATGAGTGGCTGAATTTAGGGTCACGCAGAGAACGAATTGATTCCAGTTCGAGTTCATCTGATGCTGGCTTTCAGTACATTTCAGCTGATAGAAGTCCATCGTATCTTCAAAATATGGACAGATTTACTGGTGGAAACAGTTATGAACATGTAAGTTGCTTTCATTTGGAAAGTTTCAACTTGTAATCAACGTTTTCATTCATCAAGGGATGTGTTGCGGTAGTCAGAAAAGGTCTTGCTGAATGGAGCTTAATTTTTTTATTGATTGTGAATATTTAGCAAAACTAAATTTAGAAGTTGCAACTTCCAAGTATTGTGTTTTTCTTTTACCATGTCTTCTAGTAATTTATATTTGCCAAGTTATATTTAGGGATTATAGTTTGGGGTTTGAAATCCTGTATGTTTAAAAAGCACAGCTATTGTCCCACTATGCAAAATTATAATATAAAATGTTTACAGCCTACTGCAACCTAAACTTTTTACTATTAGTATGTAATAAGTCTATTTTTTTTAAAAGTCAAGAATTGACAAACCATTCTTTATATAAAACTAATTTTGGTACAGGAAACAGTTGATGACTATTCAGTACCTGATGGGCATTTGAGACCCAGACTTGGTACTCCAACTCTTGAGCTACCAACTCATAGCCATGGCTCTGAACCCATGCAAGAAGACTTCATCACACAGTCTAAGTTCGAGAGGCAAGAACACTGCCCATCTCCAGTGGATTCTATGGAGAATGAGCCTACGTATGATGATGTAGCTTCACCTACTAGTTGTGATGCTGCGCTACATACCAGTGTACCCACTGATGGTTTTCACTCGCATTTTTCTAATGATTTGGAGCCTGAAAATGTAAGTTTTGTGCAATTTTGCCTGTAGTTGGTCAATATCTAATAGACTGCTATGTGCCATGTTTCACTCTTTGTGCATGTTTCATTTTCTAGGAGATAGAGGTTGTTGGTAGACAAAGGTCTAGCATGTCTTCACCAGATTGGGAGATTGTTGAAAAACCTGCTAATGATACGGTGAGAGTTTTTTGTATTCTCCCCAAGTTACTATTCGATGTGTCTGCCAAATGATTTGGTTGAGTATTGTTAAACTGAAGCTTTAAAGAAAATTGTTGCTATGAAACTTATGTATGATTGGTGCCAACTTTTCTATTTACAGGAACTGTTTGTTGGTCCATCCTCTCCGGATCCTGCTGAGCCTGAAGTTGACATGCAGACTACTGCAGATAATCAATCTGAACAGACAGACACTGTAGAGACTGCAGACATTGAGCCTCCTGTACCTTCTGTCCGCACTGACTCATATGAAAGAGTGGAAAAGTTACGAGAAGAAATGAGGTCATCTGGAAAATCAAAATCAACTGAGATTCCCAATGTTCGGTAAAACTTGTTTTAGTACTAATTTTACTGCTGCTGTGCGATAAAACTATTTGTATATTTCTACATTTGAAACACTTCTATTGCATGTTGATATGTAGTTTCAATCCAAAAAATGCTTCTACAATTTTTATAGTCAAAATTTTTTTACAGACAAAGTCGCAGTACTGAGCGGTTCACAGAACGTATGAAATCACTGGAGCAAACAAAGGCTTTGAGGGAGAAGAGAACTCCTACTCCCACCGGACTTACTGGAAAATTCTCAGCTGCGTTTTCTAAGTTTGAACCAACTGATGAGAAAGTAAGAATAAAGAAATCAAGTAGTCCCTTTGCTCAGCGTAAGTCCAGCCCTGTTACCGTAGCTCCTGCTACCACTGTCACTGTACCTAAATCTGCTCCACTAAGCTCAACACCAGCTGCTTCTGACGATGAAAAGACAAGTGAAAAAAGCAAACCTTTGCTGGTAAAACAGGAAAAGTCTGTAGAAGTAGAAATAGTGAAACCAACTGTGGTAAAAACAGTGCAAGCTTCAGCACCTCCAGAGTCTAAACCAGCTGTAATGCAGGAACCTTCATACAAAGCCAGTGTGTCTGATGTTGAGTCTACGGCCAGCATGCCAAGCGAGACTAAGCCTAAACGAATAGAACGCTCAAAAACATTCAATACAGGAGTGCCGACTCGAGCCAGTGGTGCTAAGGTTTTAGAGCGAATGGCAAAGTTTGGTCAGTCAGTAGATGTACCAAAAACAAAGCAAGCTATCACGACCAAAAATAAAGATACTGAAAGATTTGAGAGACACACACACGTGGCACCTGAGTCCCAATCTAGCACTCAGCCTCGCTTTGATGTTGACATTCAAATTAGTCGTCAGCCGTTGCCTGGTCAAGATAACTTCAGCGGCCATGGGTATCAGGGTAACACAACGGCAGCCATTACGGTTAGCCGCGACAAAGTCAAGGTTGAACACATCAATAAGCAGCCGAGGGGAATAGAGGAGGTCAGAAAAGAAGAGTATTTCAATGTGTGGGATACGGAAGTACCTGTAACCGATGGCAACAAGAAGGTAATTGTACATTATTGGCACAATAGATATGTGCTCTAAAATTGCGAGCATTTGCTTTTACAACTCACTATATTTGTTGCTAGTGTTTAACAGTATATTTTTGTGTGATTTCAAAGCTCTTCTTTGATGTATGAAATTATAAGGGCTACACTGACCCATATTAATATGGTCAACAGCAAGCTTTATAATTTCATACACACTCATCGCTTTCACAAACTTTCTATTCTGCTTGCTAATATTAGTAGTTATTTTCTTTAGCATCACAACTTTTTCCTATGATTTACACACCCTTTTAGGTGCTAATGCCACGTCGCTTGCATGTTACCTCGGTTAGTCGAGAAATTAAACCCACAAATTCTAAGCAATCTAAATCAAAGTCTCTAAACAGATCTCGATCAGAGCCCAGACTTCGTAAGGCTTCTTCACCTCAAGACCAGCAGGTAACAGCTTTCAGCACGATAGGCTAGTTAGTACTTGCAGCCTTTGATTTACTTAACTTAACTTAGTTTAGAGTGGAGTTGTTTTCTCATGCCAATATTAACAAACTCGCGCAGTGTAAGATAACTTCTAATCCTTGCATCTACCTTTACTTGCACATGATTATTTGAATTAGAGACGTACTCTAAACCAGTTCATCAAATAAATGGATTTTGTTATGTGTGTCTCATTTCAAGGAATGGCTGACACCTTGTTTAAAAACTGTATTATTTTCAATAGTTCTTGAAATATTATGTCATTACTTTGATAGGCTAGTTGAAAGTTGATGGCGTAAATGAAAACTGTTTAGATGACTCATACATCCTTCTCTACATTCACGCATGCCAATTATATTATATTTTTAATCATTTTATGATATTCTTGTAAATTGTAGGAAATATCAATAACTGTTCGACCTCAGATTTCATCAAATCAGTGTTCAGAACCTGCAAGCAAGTACACTGATTCTACCTCGGACATACAAGAAAATGCCAGGATGAGAAGTAGCATTGCTTTACAGCCCCAAGATGAAGTCATTCCAACCAGGATTCTACCTTCATACTCTGCCAGGTAAGCATATTCCTTATTAAGTTTAATTTATAGCATTACTTTGGTAGGTTCATTAAATTATTTGTATGTGTGTTGGTCTTGCTCAATCAGTGTGTTAACATATGACTGTATACAATATTTTGTTGGTAAATTACAGCGTTAGTTTTTGCTAAATATTGATCGTATTCTTTCCTGAAATTTTTTTGAATTTTAATTATATTTTTTTGTATTTTTAGACAATATGGAAGTTCAAATAAATCTCGGTCTAGTGGGCTGTCTACTAAGAATGAGGAAGTAAGAGACTCTACAAGGATGGCGAAGGACCACTCACAGCCGCAACAGGCTCGTCCGCAGCTGCAGAAGGGCCACTCAGAGCCAGAAAGGGACCACCCATTGCGCAAAGCTGACTCATTGGATGAGCTAAGGAGTGGTCAACTAGTTGCACAAACAAAGAATATATTCAATAAGGAAGACCCTCATGCTATTAGAATCCTTCCTACTACCTACAATAAAATCTACTCTAGCTCTAGGCCTGAGGTGGGTGATCAAACTTGAATTGAGATGTTGAAATACTACTGAGTGTCATACTTTACTCCTTTCCCGTACACATAATTAATATTTAAATTGATCGCAAGACAGCATTGGTTTAATTCTAGCTTTTTTCGTAAATATGCTTGCACATTGTGAATGAGAGTTATCTTTTCATGAGGAATGGCTACCAAACACAATCACACTTCCTTTTGAAAGAAAACATTCATAATCTTTTTAAAATTGCAGTTATAATTTAGCTCTTGAAACTGCATAGTAAGTCAAACATTATCTATGGCTAGCTTTATTAATTTTGCCTTTTGCAGCAGATGAGGTCATAAAAGGTTTTTTCAAACTTAGCGTTGAGCAAAATGTTAGTGTTAATCATGCACTGGTGAAGGCGTAGGAAATGATAAACCATGCTCTGGTGTTGTGTTGTAGACATTTGTGGGAGTTAGCAGTGAGAGGTCATGGGATAACAGACGCAAGGAGAGACAGGAGATGGTGAGTGATGCTGTGAGAGATTTAGTCAGCGCATATGATCAGGCCGAGGAGGTAGACTCTAGACACGACTACAATATTGGGTATAGCAGAGAAAATCTAGAATACACAAGGAAGTGGGTGGAGAATACAGAGATCTCTCAAGAGATTCCTCCTCGTGTAAGTACATAGACATTGTAGAGTTCAGTGTGCGATAGTTATTTGAAAGATTTTTTTTTAATTTCGGTTAAAAACTGTAGTTCTCCGTACTAAAACATTCATTTATTTTTTTTTGTAACTGCACACATCATTATGTGTGACGTATTTGTTGGTTTTAGCCTGCATCTGAGAGTTCTCAAATTTTGGCCCAGAGTGAAAATGAGAAGACGGCAGATCCTGTTAAGGACGACATTGCGTATCGTCGTATGCAAGCAGCCAACAGACGTGCCATTCCCAAACACTTCACTACTCCGAGCTTCCTTACTCTTAGCTCAGCCTCTCCAGCACCTTCTGTTATTAGTGATAGGGGCAGGTAAGAGGTCACTGGAAATCTATTTGACAATACAAATGCTATAATGTTGTTTAAAACCTAACATTTAGAGTTATTTGCATTTTTGTTTTTTAAAATAGAGCAAGAAGCACAGATCGAAATGGCAGAGATCGACCAGTTGGGCGACCTAAGGGAAGATCTCGATCTCTTCCTCGTAAAAAAGCCTCCAAGGCTATAGCCGATCGACTCAGCGTGTTTTCTAATGAAGCACCAACTGAAATTAGTTACCCTGAAGAAATCAAAGCATCATCTACACGACCTCTGTACAGTCAGAGCTTCTCTCAACGTCGATCAACTTCTCCACGACCAGTTACTCAAAAGGTGAGTCTGTGGGTTTTTTAAACATATGGGTAAGCACTTGACCAAGAAGTTCTTCACATGATCATAGCATAGAGTAAAATATTGTTACTATAAGAATTACTTATTTTAATTTAGGAGAAGTTGGCAGCTCGGAGGTCAATGCCTGCTCCAACTGGTAACGGTCGAGAAGAAGAGATTGAGCAAGGTTCACCCCGAGCTCCCTCCAAGGGTGTAGCTATGATGGTAGAATTGTATAACAAAAACAAAACTGGTGACTCACCCCTGGCGGATGTTGACGAACAGACATTGGGTAGCGTAGATGATAGCATGTTTAATCAACGAGGTGTTCCTCCTACGCCCCTTAAAGGTTAGTTGTATTTAAATAATTTTTTAGATTTCTGCTTGTTACTTTAGTAAAACTAGTATTAGTTTGTTGAGTGATATTTTATTCAATATTCGGATATCTCAAGTCTTTCAGTTGAATATGCAAAGTAACCACGTATTATCTTATATTTAGTCGTAGATGAAACTCCTCAATCATCACAAGCATGGAAGACATGGCTAGGACAAACAGACAGATCTGCTTTGGAGCAGAAGGTAGAAAAGGTATACAACAAGAACGTGAAGCAACAAGAAGCCCCACCTATTAAACGTGACAGTAAGGTAAGAGGTGTGGCTGCTTTCTTCGTCAGACAGAGCAATAATCACTTCTATTTAATTCATTTAATTTTTATTTTCTGCGATAATTGGAATGCCAACTGTTGAACTTGTAGCCCACAGTGAACAGTGGTTGGCAGCAACGATCAGTACATGAAGAACTAGCTATCAGACCAGGTCACATTTCACAGACCCAAAGGACTGCACCCTTGGCTTCCCCGCCTCGCCCCGTTAAATCTACTCAGGCTGTAGAAGCTCAGCAACGAAGAGCCTGGAGTAACTCTCCTCCTCCCCCTACCTTACCTCAAAGAGGGTGAGTTTTCAGGCTTGGTAGCTGTGTGTGCTATAAAATAAGACATTGCAATAACACTAACATGTTGCATGTGATGCTTATTAATTAAACGATGCATAAAATTGAAAATAAGTGTATTTCTAATCATTTACTCGCATCTTTGGTCCTCATTCAACTTAATTAATATTTTAGTTGGGCTTTGCTTTGCATGTTGTCAAATAATATTGAATTCTACCACCGCCACCAGTGCATGTGTATATGTAGGTTGTATTTGCTTTTAGTAGCTTATACTTGCTTACAATTGTATGATATACATACTGACGTATACTCCCACCTACACACTTACCCTGCATACTTACAGTTATAATGCCGAACCTCAGCCCCAGTATCCACCTGAGTCGGGCTATCCCCATCACAAGGCGTCTGCATTTGATAACTACAAGCAGCAAAGTCTCAACAAGTTCAGGCAGGATGAACAGTATGCCACAGTACAGCGACCTCGGCCTGGCCTTCGTCAGCAGCCGCCACAGCAGCCTCCAGCTCGGCCCAACAGTTTCGACCAGGCACTGTTACTTCAGGCAGCTCCACCAAAACCTGAGCGTCTTTACAACACTTCAGAGTATGTCAACCCCTAGATTCCTATAACTTCTGGCTTTCATAGTTTAGCGCATGTATGACTAACCCCCAACTTGGCTGGCTACAGACTAGAGAATAGTGTTGATAGAGTAATCTAGGTCACTACTGCAAACAAGCTTGATCTTGCAGGTGGTAGAGCAGAGGTGCAGTTATTTTCAATAGCTTCTTTCTCTTAACTATTATTTCTTGTGTGATGAGTTGTATTTATACATTCTAAACTTAAGAGCCACTTTAATTGGTAGAAAGCAATGCAAAGCAAATATTACATCCCTGCTTTTATTTTTTGATGCTATGTGACTCCAGTTAGAAATAATTGCAACTTAGCGAGTAGATGATACATGGTGGTCGCCAAATCTTACTTGTTTGATAGTCTATTTATCTAAACCCAAGAAACTCTATTCTTTTAGCTAATAAAAGTTTACATGAATAGCAAGGCGTGGAACTCATGAACTATTTGCTATTCTTTAGAGGTCAGCAACTCCCTGTGTAGGCACCTGTGTGTTTAAAGTAATTGCAGTTTTAGTAAACATGAAATCTTTCTCTGAAAACAATGTTAAATGAGATGTTTTCGTTTGAATTTGCGGAGAAATATTAAGTAATGGTGAAAAATATTTGGTTTTGTCAGAGTATTACTGCATGCAATATGTGAACAGCTGTTATAAATGCTAAAAATATATACTAATAACATCCTGTGATCGGCATTTGTTAATATATTTGCACACAAGCATGTACGATGACCTACTACGGCTCACTACGCCTACAAGCTTGAACTAATGACTCATACTGGTGCTCACAACTCCCACGCTTACAAGCGTTGGTTGAAGAGCTCCTCTTTGTTGAGAACTGTAATGCAGTAAATATTCGCATGTTTTTTCTGGCCTTCGTAACTCACTAGCTGCGATTTAATTACGCATGGCTCAATATGTTTGCTGACATAAGGAAATTAATTATACTGTCATTGCTGCTTCCCTTTGTTCTGATAGTTAATTAAAAAAAACTACGCAAGTTTCACGCACATTACAAGCCAAAGTGACAACCTGTGCTTGTGGTTATGTCAACAAATCTAAATTTAACACCACCAGAAGCAAGAACTTCTAAATATATAACACAACAGCCATTTGTAGAAAAAAACAAGTTGCTCGAAAACTATGTTTCCTGGGTTTGATAATAATAAGGAACTCAGAAATAAGGAACCAATTTGAGACTAAACGCTACATTTCTGTATGATGAAAATATTCTTTTAGCTTGAGATTTATGATTTTTGTTTAGGTTGTGGGACGTATATCCACCGTCAGAGTACCCAACCACCAACTCTCTACACGGATATAATCAGTCTAAACCATCTCAGTACTCTACCCACGCTGGTACTGCAGTTGAATACAAAGGTGGCCCTCGCGCACAAAGGACACCTAGCACTGACTACACTGACCACAAACAACAGATAGACCAGAGACAATATCCTGACCCTAGACTTCACACTGACCCTCGTCAACCACCTCGAGATTACTACAGAGATTATCCTTCCCAACCGAGGCCCACACCAAGGTGAGAACTCAGCTGCATTCTTGAAAAGCTGCTAATTTCAACACTGTTATGTCCTTTAGTTTGATCATGTTCTTGAGTTTAATGGCTTGAACAGTAAAATAGTCCACTATTATTCACCAGTCACACTGCATACTGATTACCTTACTGATCTTATATTTGTTCTCAATGCTAGTCCTCTCTCTATTCACCAGATATGATGAGCAGGTTTACCCGCCGCAACAGCAGCCTTCATACCGAGCTCCAGATCAAGGATACAGACCACCAGTCAAACCGAACTACCAGCCCTCCAGAGACATGGTATTTGACAACCGGTGAGATTCTAAACCTCAGTGAATATTGCTCTCATTATTTATTCCTCTTGAGTATTTATGAGAACTGATTGAGTTCATATATTGAAGTATATAACTGTATTTTTAGAGGATATCCTGTTGCTGATGCTTACAACTCCTATCCCGCTGACCAGGTAGACAGTTACAGACACAACACAGTGCGAAAAGACTCCAGATATCCCCATGAACAGGTAGGTTGACAAACACTTCTAAATGGATGATTTCTTAACTGTTATTATCCAGTTATGGTGTTAATTGATTGAAATGTGTTTTAGCCACCAAGAGGACCCATACCAGATCCTCGCTACGCTCAAACTAATGGAGTGCGTAGTCCACCACCCCAACAAACTGATCCTAGATATGGGGCATTCGATCCTAGGCTAGAGACTGGTAGCAAGCCTAAGCGCACAAACTCTGTACCAAATATAAAGCACCAGATTACTTCTCCTAAAGGCCAGATGGCAAATACAACGTACAACCCGCGGTATCATGATCAATATATGGAGGAGAGAGCCCAGCAGTATCCTCAACACCAAAGAGTTCCATCTAGCTCAGGTTCTGGCTCTCTGCCAAGAAACAGCAAAAAAGATAAAAATAGAGGAAAGGACAATAGAAACTCCGCTGGTCTTCCAGAATTCATACCTATACAGTACGCTACGGGCAAATACGCAACCCGCCCTGCATCTCAGCATCCTCCTCAGAACTACAACTATCCACAGAAGCACCAAAACAATAACTATCCACCAGCCATGAACAACAATAGGTACTATAGCCCATCAAATGAACAAGCCTATCCTCCAGGCAACCACCAGTACCCCTCTGCTAACGGCTATCCATATTCTTCCAATGGCCCCGCCTACCCAACAAATGGCTCCGCCTACCCAGCAAATGGACATGGCTACCCAGCAAATGGACATGGCTACCCAGCAAATGGACATGGTTATCAACACGAAGATATGTATTCTCAGCAACGAACTAGGCCAGGTGTTGGTATTATATATAACCCAGAGTTGGGTATCTCAGATTTTTAAGTGTTAGAACTATCTATTAGTGGTTTATGTTTACAGTTTAATAGGAGAATTACGCAATGTAGCATAAAAGCATTATTTAAATAGAATATTTTCTTATGGTGGTTGTTATATTAATGGCAATACAATTTACCATTTATATTTTTTGTATCGCAAACAAATATTGGCTCATGTCTTACTTCCTATGATTACTAGTTTTAACTTGTTAATTATTATTTTATTGTTATAATTAAATTCCATAATTAATAATAATACATATTCATATAATAATGTAGTTGTGGTTAAATTTTTATGAAATCTGTACAGGAACATTTTACTTTATGACAATAATAAAACTGTATTATAATACTACATCCAATCATTTTCAAGTTGTAAATTAGACAAAATGTTCAACAGTTCCTATCAGTACTAACAATATTCAGTGATGTATTATATGCATGATAAGGGAAATAGGGAAGTCTTGTAGATTGTTTTGTACAAACTTCTACCTTAGCTAAATCAATAAATGTATTTTAGTTACAAACACACAACATAATCATCTTATAAAACACTGAACCTTCAGTGCACTGCATCTATCTAACCAGTTGTTGCTACACACGAAAGGAACTGACAAAATGACTTATTGATTTTTGTGAGCTGATGATTAGGTATATAATGCAGAGAAGATTAAACTATCTCCACTTCTATTGGAAAAGTCAGCCTGTTGCACCAAGACTTACATCTTACACCTAAATGAAGAGCCGTAAGTTTCTAGTCTTATATGATTTGAAAACCTAAAGAAATTGTATTTTAGATAACTATTGCAAAGAAAACTTATAGTTGGTCACAAATGTCTGTGTTTTTTTAGAGCACGCAGGTATGGTGAGCAGTAGCCACACGCTGACTGAAAATTGTACCTCATCTACTGATGGTTTGGATATGATTGACATATTCATAAAAGAGTTGAAAAACTGTTTAGACAGCTTGCAAGCAGACGATGAGTTTGGTGAAAGATTTGATATGCGAGACGCTGCCTCTACAGTCAATGATGGAGCTAGTGAGGACACTGTAAGCTATAAGTGGCTAGCTGACCTTCACCCTTTACACAGGTCGTCCAAGTACATGCTGGATGATATTACAATATCCGAAATCACAGACATATGTCGAAAGATAGATGAGAAAGAGATTGAGACGATGCTGAAAGAAATGCAATATCAAGTAACATTATGTAACAGTCCAAATCAGTTGCTGTCTCAGGTGAAACATATGCTGTCGGAGAATCTGGTACAGCATGTCAGCGCTGCCAACAGCGACAGAAGCACACCAAACGGTTCACCCCGTAGACCAAGTGTGTCCGGAATGCTCAACGCTCTCAAAACTTTCAAACGTAACAGAGCGACAGCGCACGCCTCTGTCGCTGCCTCAACTACCGCACATGTTCAAAACTTTGACATTGAGGCTAGGCAGAGCACAGTTTAAACTGCTACATGCTGATATCTATAGCACTATAATGCTGTTTTATATACTTATATCTTGTAACTATGTACTATATACTTGTATAAGACTGTAGTTTTAGAGCAACCAATTTGTATTACTGTAACTTTTTAAATGCGTGTAAACTGTAACAGTTTCATGTGCATTTACCAGTCTACTTTTATATGCAGTAGTTTTATATTATGATGAAGTTGAACCTGATTATTATCACAGTGAGAATTGGAATAAAAATATGGTGTAATACAAATTTAAATAAACTAAATATATTAGAATGTATAAAAAGTGTATTTTTATTTATATACAAATTTTGGATAAAATTAAAGTCACTAAAAACACGATCTTTACAAAACAATAATATTCAACAGATAACAAGGATATTTAACAGGTAATAACATAGCTGAGTTAAATCATTTACTAAATCTACACTTCAAAAAATATTACAGTTAATATTAATTTTATTCGTATAATTCTTAGAATAAAAACGACAAAAAGCACAATTGGCATATGAGGTGTTTTAAAGCATACTTATAATTTAAAAAAAAACTTATGCTATCAACTGCATCCAGTATATTAGATCATACTTTGAATAGAGTTACAAAGATTCGTAAAAATATAATGAATACACTGTATGTTTGAACAGCGGGAAAACGTAAGCCCTTGTCAATGGCAGATCTAGTTTAACAATGCTGATAAGTACAATAATGATACACTTGATAATGATAAGCAAAGAAAGATTGTCAAAATTATGAATTTGTAGAACCATATAAAGAAAAGACTACATAGAACAGTTAGCTACAAAAACACATAAATTACAACTTGATTAGAAACATTCGATGCCAAATGGCAAAATAGTGTTTTTCAAATTAATTGACTGTACAAAAGTTTGCATAGAAAACACAACTCCTAGATTAAGAATATGGAGCTCCTCTAGTAATAGTTATTAACATCTAAATCAGTCCCCAGTAGAGTTGCATCAAATTTAATGAAACATTTGTTATACAGAGGTAATTAGATACTCAATATAGTCTATAATACTACTGAACCAGTTATAGTACTGAGTCAGTTAGTACTGAGTAGTACTGAGTCAGTTAGTACTGAGTAGTACTGAGTCAGTTAGTACTGAGTAGTACTGAGTCAGTTAGTACTGAGTAGTACTGAGTCAATTAGTACTGAGTAGTACTGAGTCAGTTAGTACTGAGTAGTACTGAGTCAGTTAGTACTGAGTAGTACTGAGTCAGTTAGTACTGAGTAGTACTGAGTCAGTTAGTACTGAGTCAGTTAGTACTGAGTAGTACTGAGTCAGTTAGTACTGAGTCAGTTAGTATACTGAGTAGTACTGAGTCAGTTAGTACTGAGTCTATCAGCTGCAGAGTTACACATCCGCTAAAAGTCCACTCATTTCATCCTCCAAGCTGGTCTCCAACTCTGGACTCATTTGACTAACTTTGTCCAGTGACTGCTCACTCCACCTGACGTCACATGAATTGAGGGGAGCCAACTCCAAATGATATTTGTCACCACCATCTACAGTATCAGTATTGCTGTTGGTTTGAAGTTGGTTTGGGTGCATCCCTTTGTGATTGTCTTTGCTGTTTGAACTACAAAACATACAAAGTTTTACATATTTGCCAAAATACATCAGCATAACATAATCATCATGCTAGATGTAGTAGTTAACCATTTTACTTTAGTGCTTAAGGAATTATTTACTCTTTAAATAATATTGCAGCAAGGAAAAATAACTCCAGAGTTAATGCTTGATCATCACAGCACTTTTTGTCTTAGGTTTGCAAGTGTGTATATATATAGCTCTTTCATAGCAGTTAGCTTGAAAGCAGTGCCATGCAGCTAGGAGCCAAAACCAGGAGTGGTGCTGTAATGCTTACAGCATGTAGCGGTGGAGAAGGAAAGAAAGGAAGTTTCTAGGTCGGTAAATGATAAATATTGCTGCAGGACAAAGATTTTTTACACTGTTAATCCGCATCAAAATGAGCAAAAAGGAATAAAAAATATAAATATACACTGCCATTTCGTTGCTTAGCAACCACAACAGCAAAGTTCTACAGTATTAAATAAGCATAGTGGAGTATGCATGCCGCAGTTGTCTTTCCTTGTCCCTTGTTAACAAGCAAGCATAGACATTAATAACTAGAATATAATTGTACCGTTCACTATATTATGTCTATGACTCTCACTGTGACTGTGTGTGAACTGGTTAATAGAGAATAGGCTGAGAAATATGGACAGACAGGTACCTCAGCCCCAGCTATATACATGCTATGTAGTCTAGAGGCCTACACTGCAGGCGATAGTACGTAACACTCTAGTTATATTACCAATGATTGTATGCGGCATGCATGGATAACCGTATGCATGCCTTGTGCTGGCGGGCTGACTGCGCAAGTCACATGGGGGTTATGTACTCCAGGTCACTAACAATCCTGCATCCAGTAAAATTCAATGAATAAATACCCTACACTACAGTGCTATAGGCTGAGAGTATGCAGTACTATAGGCTGAGAGTATGCAGTACTATAGACTGAGGGCACATAGAGCATTCAGCTCTCGGGCAGCATGGTGGCAGCACCAGAAATAATAAACTACTGAAAGTCAGCAATAAAAGTAACAGCTAGTAGCTCTGGGAATGACTGAGTGAAGAACAAAACAAACGAAATACTTCAGCAGCATAAGCACAGGGCTAAACAAAATGGATGGCAAAACAACATGAAATAATATTCTGTTGAAAAAAAATTATTGAGTGCCCCACTTGGGGCACAATGACAAATCTGTCGCAGGAATAAAGTAAACAGTCGAGCTAATTGTTACCTTCAAATCCTTATTTTTTATATTAAAGAAAGGTGGAGCCCTAATGCAGACATATCTCAATTATAATGGGAAATTTTAGAGTCGTACTTGAGTCTATCGGCGCTTGAAAACAGAAGCCCATTGTTGTCCGACTTGAACGAGACTAGAGTTGCCTTCCCTAACATTGGTGAAGGAGATTGAGGGGATTCCAAGCTAAGAGCGAGACCGTCGCCCTTTTCGTCGTAGTTGTGTGCTGAGGGGTTGACCAACTCTTGGGTAGGCAGATTCATGTTGCCCACCCCCTTACGCTTCAACGAATACTCCCCCTCGGACTGTAGCTGGCTCCACTCCACATCCGAGTACCGCTGCTCCTGTGTAACAAACACCGAGTATGTTAAGAGCGAAACTCACAATGCAAGTGGGTCATTTTATTTAATTTAACAAACACTCAAAACCTTCAGTTTTCAGCTATTTTTCAAAATTTAGCAATATAGCATCATGGTCTGCTAATCAAAATTAGATAAATAATTAAGAAAAAACATGGGAAATTAAGCAAAATTAAAAAGAGCCTTGATTATTTAGTTGTATTTCTTAATTTTTTATTAGTTTAGAGCAAAAACCCATATAGATTAGCAGCTAAATTGTGAAAAGTAGCTAAAAACTGGAGATTTCGAGTGTGTACTAAATTAAGTAAAAAGACCCAAGTAGATTTAATATAAAAATAAACAACTGTAACACTAGAAATGCACAACACAAACATTGTAGTTGTTGGCTAAGGATGGTGTACCAACATTAGACACCACACCTCCTTGACAGCAATATTTACATATTTTGGCAGGTGTCAAAACTGGACAGTAAAATCTATTAATGCAGACATAAGTTTCACTGTATAATCACGGATGTGAGGCCCAACATGGAAATCTCTCATTCTCATCCAGCACCTGTGAAGGCAAAACTTCAGTTGCCAATTCATTGTCCTGTTTTCTGATATGCTAATATAATTTGTGAATGCTTCACAAATATTAATGAGCAAAACCTTTTTTCGAGAACTCCATAAATCATTTACTAAATGAGCCAGAAAAATTGGGGCATCTTCATTATTTTTCTATTTAAGATTTTCTATTTAAGACCCACTCCTTTCCATGAATCATAAATTACTGTGTAACCTATTTTTGTGGGAGGTGCAGGGGGAGGGGCTAGTGGTTTGAACCCTTGACCTAGTGAATACCAGGCCAAGGGTTCAAACCCCAGCAGGCTAGTAGTGATGTCAGAGAGCATTTCATCATAATCGCACCTGTGCTATATGCCTATATGAAGTAACTTCACGCACAAGAGAGTATAAAATAGATGATTGTCTCACCCTGGTACACCAGCTCCAACAGGGGGCGCAGTAAAAGAAACACCCAGCACAAGCATGGGACTTCTCATCTGTACCTCCAGACGAAAAAGAATTATACTTGGTAGGGGCTGTATACCTGAAACAGAAAGGTGTATGTTATACAGATATATATGCTAAATACAGATATATATGATAATACAGGTATATATATGCTAAATACAGGTATATATATGACAACACAGGTATATATATATATATACATATATATATATATATATATATATATATATATATATATATATATATATATATATATATATATGACAATACAGGTATATATATATGACAATACAGGTACATATGATAAATTATTTTATAAAAACTGATTTATAAACTTTTAAAGTCAATACTTAATTATTCTGCCTACTATATGCCAAGCTGGTCATTTGATAACAAGGAGTTATTTTTCCATTTTTCTAAGCAAACCAACTTACAAAAAGGTAAAACAAGGCTTCAACTTCAAAATGGAGAAGTTGTGAAACAATATAAGTATTCGGGTGGCGCTGCACCTTTTTTAACCACAGGAATTACAAATAACAAGAACTCAATAACATGCTGTGTAGTTTAAAATATTTCCAAGCGGATTTGGTTGGCTCAGAATATGCAAATAGCTAGTCTGGGTATGATGACATGTGATGGAATGTTGCAGGTTGGTACAGATTGAAAACTCCAGTAGCAACTGCTGCAGAAGAATTTGTAGGGTAGCTGATGCTTTTATATAATAATGAGAAATGACAACACTGTACGTGTAACAACAGCCATAAATCTTGTCACTTTGGGTGGGGGCCTGACACTTGAACAAATGGCTAAATTATAAGTCGACCAAGTTGTAAATTTAGCCCATGCAATATGCATGAGTCTCAATTTAGTTTAATAGCAGGCATATTTCTCTTATCCTAGTTTTACTGTTTTGATGCATTTTTACCAAAAATAATTACATAGAAATTTCCCCATCACAAAATTAGCACGTAAGCAATGTTACATAGATCATTAGGTAGAACTATAAAACATGTACGGAATACACCAAACCCTTCCCTATGTGCCAAGCTGCGCGTTGGGCTGCATATAGGAGGGGAGTGGCAAGGCGCAATGATTAGCGTTTCCTGTTTTATTGCTTAAATAATGTATAAAATAATTATCGGGATTTTAAACAATTACCAGCTATTAGCATATTTTGCCTCCATCTAACATTGCTGTAAGATAATTCAGAGTTATGCTATCATTAGCTAATATTGCTATACCACCTTGTTATTACCTGAAGCTAGCAAACTAGGCGAAACCAGTTTATCTTATTTTGCTAATAAAATAAACTGGAAGATATTTAAATGTTCAGCAAAATACCACCACGAATAGACAGCCCTGTGTTTGGCCAGTTCAAACAAACTATGATGTCACATGTACAGTGACAGTCCCTAAAACCTAACCACACCTTGGCTAAAGTTATATTAAGTTACAATTATATAAAAACATGTTAAATCACACCCATGATTCAGCACAATTATTTCATGACTAATCATCAAACCAATGCTTTCTCTCCCCTGACATCTTTTACATATACTCGGAAGTTTATTCTTTAATGGTTTTAACTCATTCATGTCATCAATTATACTGAAACATTTAAAATTCATTATTTCATTAAAATGATGTGGTTTTCAGATTACCTCCCTTCCCTCCGAAGTTCATACACCTTGTACATCCTTACTTGAATGGATGCTGGTATTTATAATATAACTCATCCTTCCTATGTACCAGCAGAAACTAATATAAATTCTAATTAAACATTTTCATTAAAATTTTCATGAATTGGAAAATTTTCTGAAAATGCAAAACTGACGAAACATGTCATACAGAGAGTTCAAGATTTCCCTAGCTGACCTCTAAGTCATCATGTAGTCTGGATACGACGCAACGCATGATCTCAAATTGTACTGCATTATAACATTAATTATTATAATATTATATTAAGATTATATAATATTATATTATTATTAGATCACATTATATTATAGACTATAAAATATTTTGTTATATTATATCATGCTGTATATTTTATTCTAATAAAAGTGACATAGAGTAGTAATTAGAATTCATATATTCATACAATCTGTTATGGAATTACAGTAAAGTGATTAGGCAGTCAAAACTGTAACAACTTGCTATTTCTAAGGTGATACCAAGTTACACTACAACATTGTGCCCCCCCCCATGTGTAAAAACTATTAGTTTGGAGTTTTGAGTGGGAGAAGCGGCTGTTTTATTTAGTGGATAGACAACTCCTAGATATATTTATTCTCCGCTATCAAGATCTTAGTGACTTGTGAATTGTCAAAATGCTACAACTTTCCTCAAAATATCAACAACTAAAGACAGCCAACGAATGACATTTCAGAGATGAAATGAGATAGTGAAACGAGATGAAATTGTGTGTAGGAGAGACAAAGAGACAGACACTAGTTAAAGTAATATTGTGTAATAAGAGCTAGCATTACTATAGTTACTATCTAAGCAAGGTGTGTGTGTCATGTTTTAACATGACATAAAATGTTTAGTAGGAAATTAGTACCCATCCTACTAGTAAATATCTATTTCACAGTTCCAGGTAGCAGCGCTTTGGGAACACACGTGTATGTATAGCAGCACCATCTTTAGGTAAACGTGCAGAATTGCAGTTTTTTTTAAACAGCTTAAGTTTACTCAGAATTCGGTAACTTGGGAAGTTGTCTGACTGTGAAATGACATAATCCAAAAACCACCAAACCAAAACTACAAGCCCAGGCAGAGCAAAGACCTACATCTCTAAATCTACAGCTCATTTGCATGTTTGTTAATCTAATAAATCCATAACTCAGATGAGAATGTTAAACAAGCAGCGACAGCATTTCATAGACAGCAGCTGATAGAATTTCGCTGGCTTTGGAATAGTAAATAGTCTAACCAACAGTAACCACCAGCTCTGTTTGGAACTTTCAGGAAAAACGTTTCTCAGCTTTAGATCTAAACCTACAAGGAAGTGACTCAGAATATAAACCCCCCACCCCAATCTCACCCCCCCCCCACCACTCAGACGACAGCCAAGGTTAGCCTAGTATTCTATATTAAAGACTTACCTGAAAGGTTGGGTAGCCACGTAGCCCACAGTTATACATATTGCCAGCTCTAAAGTACGAAAGGCTGTGTGGTACCCCCACCATCTCCAAGGCTCCGGTGTCTTGTCACTCACAAACACACCGTACACGTCTGCCATGCCGTACACTAGTAGAACAACAGTGAGTAGCCCTAGTATGGATGAGATGAGTGTGACTATGGTCCCTAGGCTAAGTGTGAGTTTGTGGTGCTCAGGCTTGCCCTTGACACTGGCAGTAGCACTGAGTTTCCTTGAAGTATACAAGTTCATCTGCGTTTGCCGGTCTTTAGCCGCTTTATACAGACGTCCAAATATGTACATGAAGCCAACGAAAAGAAAGAGACCCCAGACGATGTAGAATATCTGGCATACGAAGAGAATGATTCTGGCGTCGAGATGGAAGACGGTGAGTACGTCTGCGGTGATGGCAAGGATGAAGTGTACCAGTATAACGCCAATTATGACGCGGGGCTTCTGTATGGAGGGGGATATGAACTTCATACGGGTGGCGGCTAGCAGAGAGAGGAAGAGCAGACTAAATGTGGAAGTGACGCAGGGGAGGAAAGTAGTGTAGAGCATGTAGGATACGATAGGGGGGAACCGCTGGTGAGTGTTATAGCCATCCACTAGTAGATATACAGAACGTACAGTCCCCATCAGGAAT
This sequence comes from Bugula neritina, assembly GCA_964035545.1. NCBI lineage: Eukaryota > Metazoa > Bryozoa > Gymnolaemata > Cheilostomatida > Bugulidae > Bugula > Bugula neritina. The sequence goes on from OZ037768.1 coordinate 3,121,594, forward strand.
ACCAGGAGATTCAGAGATATGAAGTACTTCTGACTGAGTAGATGTTTTTTCTTCCAGAGGCGAATGATGCTGAACAGTGAATAGAGGGCCACAACTCCAAATGCTACTCCAAATAAATATATGTGCACCTACAAGAAGAAAGTTAGAGTACATTAAAATGGGTACATGAGCTACAGCTAGCGGTCATACACGTATGAGTGATGTGATGTTGCATTACAATTACAATGATAAATGTATTTTTTTTATTTAAACACAATTTATAGTGTTTTGACAACATAAATTGGCACCACTTGAAATTATGTAAATACATCAATCACCAAGCATGAGTAGACAGATATAAAATGGTCATTGTTTGCAATAAAAACTCTAAAAAAAGTTTATAACTGGCTCTCTTCTCTGATAACCTGTCATGAGGCAGATGAAATTTCACCTACACTCGGCTTCCTGGAAATTCAAACCGGCTTACAAACCATGACTCAACAACACCTGTGTACTGGGGTGTAGGGATACAGACATGGCGTGAGAGAGTGAGTGAGTGAGTGAGTGAGTGAGTGAGTGAGTGAGTGAGTGAGTGAGTGAGAGAGTGAGTTAGTAAGTGAGTGAGTGAGTGAGTTAGTAAGTGAGTGAGTGAGTGAGTAATTCAGTGAGTTAGTGATTTAGTAAGTAAAGGAAAAAGGTGAGTGAGACTGAGAGTGGGTGAGACTGAGAGTGAGTGAGACTGAGAGTGAGTGAGACTGAGAGTGGGTGAGACTGAGAGTGAGTGAGACTGAGAGTGGGTGAGACTGAGAGTGGGTAAGACTGAGAGTGGGTGAGACTGAGAGTGAGTGGGACTGAGTGAGTGATCTAAATAGCAACAAAGATGCAACTTCTAGCTTTATTGTCCGATTAGAGACCAGAAAAGATGATGTCAGACATAGCAAAACAGTAATGCTGCCAGAAAACTGTCTGCTGCTTGAATAGGAGGTCACACTATAGATGTTATTGCGAACCCAACAAGTTATTCCATATCCAGAATCCACAGTCACAACCAACAGTAGTTGTTTGGCATAAAGTTTAGTCACATGACCACAGAACATTATAAAACATTGGTGATTCATATTCCAGTTATGAATTATTTACATTCAACTCAACTCAAGAGATAATGTTACTGTAGTAACTCTACTGAGACGCATCATACAACTAGTCAATGTGAACCTGTGGGATTTAGTTTCAGTTTATGTAAATTGATTGATTAAATCTCAGCCAAGTTTAGAGCAGGTAAAGGTATGAAACCCACCACCTTTAATATCACACGCACACTCCAGACCGCCCATGCATCCTAGACCACCCATGCACCCCCAGACTACACCAACACCACACAACAAACCACCCATGCACCCCAGACCACCCATGCACCCCAGACTACACCGACACCACACAACAAACCACCCATGCACCTCAAACTACCCATGCACCCCAGACCACCCATGCACCTCAGACCACCCATGCACCCCAGACCACCCATGCACCCCAGACCACCCATGCACCCCAGACCACACTGACACCACACAACAAAAGCAGATGAGTCACAAGTAAATGAGAGTTGACTCACCTCCCAGGCATGGCCATACAACAACTTCGCCTCCTCCCAATCAGGTTCTGGTTCAGCAAATGATGGCGATTGTTTGTCGGAATCTTCAGTTTCTGGTTCGGCCTCTGATTCAGGCTCTGGCTCACTTTCGGGCTCAGCTTCTGGTTCTGGCTCCGTCTCTGGTTCACTGGTTGTTTCCGGTTCACTGGTTGTTTCCGGTTCACTGGTTGTTTCCGGTTCGCTAGTTGTTTCTGGCTCACTGGTTGTTTCTGGCTCACTGGTTGTATTTGGTTGAGCAGATGAACTTTTCAGCCCTCGAGAAATTGCAGGCTGTGTAGCAGGTGGTGTAGCAGGGGGTGTGGTGGTAGTTGTCTGATTATTCCCTCCATTTGTAGTTTGTGCCGACCCTCCTTGAACAGCTAGACTGATGACTGTTAGGAGTAAAGTCAGCGCTAGACAGCGCACAACCCTCATACTTCTTCTACCAAAACATAACAACTCCAGATTCAGTATTATAAAATAACACATAACTGGTTTCCATAGAAACCAATATCATGGTGGTGTGTTTTTCTTTACCAAATGCTCAATTTCTAAAACTAAAACTAAAATCAGTAAGCTGTGTAACTGAGACTTGATATAAAAACACTAAACGGTGAGTAGCATAACCTAGCAAGACTCAATAAGCAAAATTGTGTTGTATGAATAAAGTATGAACTATTAAAAGAACTATATAGCAGACATAAAGTTGAACATAGCATGAAGTGTGTTGGTATGCAAGACAGCATGTGATAGAATATGAATATTCCAGGGTGAATAACATAATGTTATGCTGGCAGTCTGCAGCCTTCATTATAATAATGTTATACGGTACATGATATGTTTTATTGTAGATTATCACCACCTAGAAATGTTGTAATGAACAATATGCAAACAAATGCCTTATTTAGAAGATTTATTACTAATTAACTCATGCAGTGAAAATCAACTTCCAAGAATAGAATATCAAAAAAGGTGTTGGCCTTTACATATCCACTACAACTATTCTCACTGCAATTTAAAGCACCGAAAAAGTTTTTTTTTTCAATAAAGTGTCAGATTCAGTAAAATATTTCTCAAAATCAGTTAGAAAAGCTATTGGAAAACTGCATTTAGGTACATGTGTGTACATTTATGTACATAACTTCTTACCGGAGTCTTTCCCGAGCTTTGAGTGTGAAAGGCAGTGTATTATAGTACACACATATATTATAAACACATATATACCATACAGAGAGTATATTATACTATACGCATATCACACAGAGAGTATATTATACTATACACATATCACACAGAGAGTATATTATACTATACACATATCACACAGAGAGTATATTATACTATACACATATCACACAGAGAGTATATTATACTATACGCATATCACACAAAGGTAAGTTGCTAACGTCACAACAGAACTCTATGATGACATGTCATGTAATGATATGTTGTGAAAAGCCATTAGACTCTAAATTACCCGTGATGAGCGTTGGCTGACTGGGGGGGAGGGGGGAGGGGGGGTGAAAAACAGGGCCGGTGCAGGCGCAAGAGTAGAATATGTGTCAACATGATCAACATAACATTATGTAATATAATATTACAGTATCTATATATTATATAAACAATATTATAGTATTACTACAGTCACTATCTATGTGCATATATTATAGCAATATTACAGCTTCCCTTTCAATATTATATCATCTAGTAATACAATCTCTCTCTCTATATATGACTGTATATTTTAAAAAGCAGATACACCTTACAGTTGGAGCTAAAGACTTGACCAAATGAAAGAAAATGGACAAAATGAATTAGAAGTAAAAAGAAATCAGCAAAAGTTATTAATATATTACCTTGAAGGGTCAAGTTGGTGGCATTTGATGCCACCACGAGTTTACTGATTTCTACTTTCAAATTGTTTAGAAGCTCTGCTGACCTACAAAACATAGGCAGCAAAATTTTAGAACATAAATAACAAAACCAACTGATGCCTCAATGAGTTGATAAAACAGTCAAGAAGTTAAGGAACTGTTTGACTGTTTTTGAGGTGTGGAACCGTCATGTTTACAGTTAGTTGAGTGAATTTGCTTTTCAGATATTAAACCAAACCCTAGATACAGAAATGTTACTGACCCCAGAGACTATGAAATGTTTTCCAAGGCTGATGAGTTAATTAAATCAATTCTCTGTCAACAAAAAACAAAAACAATGTCAATCTAACTGCTGGCAGGTAAAATTAATTAGCCAGGCTCTGAAGTAGAATACAATAGCTGTAACTAAGAAGATAAACAATCATAAATCAAAGTACAATAGTGCTCATCTCAGTATCTCCTACATAGCCTCTGTTCTAGCAAAATTCTGCTACCACGAAAAGTTAGCTAGCTTAAAACATATACTTGACTCGAATCAAAGTTTTAGGAAGAACTTATTCATTCGAAAGTGTAGAATTTTACCTCCAAGAGTTGAGAAAATCGAAGTACAACTTTAAAGAACACAATTGCAAACTATGGAGATCTAGAAGCTTCCATTTACTCACCAGATGTAGCAGAGAAGAACTGAGAGTGTTGGACAAAATAATCCCAGTGTTTATGCAGAGAATGGTTGAGTCAGACAACTGATTCACAATGTGGTGATTCTACTTTCTAGTGGTGACAGACTGATGAGTGTATAGCAAGTACTAGTAGTAGTAGATAGCCATATAATGACTATACCATGAGTTTAAGAGATAATCAAAGTGCATGCACTCAAGAAATGATGGAATAGAAATGAATAGTATACCAGCATGTCCCACAGAACATTTCAGCATGTGGATAAGCGAATAGGTAATGCCTCAAAGCGCAATGTGATTGTACGATGAATGTTGCTATAGTGTTGATTGGATGGGTGGTGCTTTCTATTTGCAGATGATGGGTGGAATAATTATATTACATTTTATATAACTACATGGTTAATTAAAACTATAACTCAGTCAGTTTTTTATCATGAAGTGTCTGATTTGACCAATATTGGCGAAATTTGAAGTGCAAAGACACCATAATAGCTGAAATTTCACTGATAATGTCTATAAATATCTTAGATACCCAAGAGTGTAAATGGAGCAGTCATTGCCTGGCATATCATTATAAACAAGCCTTTTAAGATCTTTGCTAAAGGGAAAAAACTCAAACTTGTTATTTCAGCTAAAAGTTTCATAATAAACAAACTTTATTAGATAAACTTCAAGTTGAAAGTTGATATAATATTTACTTTTTCAAATACATTGTTGAATAGTGTTGGTTTATTTCGAACAGCTGAACTTATTTATGGACAAGTGTGGAGGAAAGGGCTAACAAAGGGCAAACAGTTCAAGAACAAAATTTTACCAAAATAATTTCTATATAACATTTTAAAATGCATTTTTGGCAAACCGATTTATTAAAACTTACAAAACTGATGTTTCTTCAGCAATGATTGTTATCTTCCAAGTTCAAACATGCCACTCTATATTCAAACATGCAGTTAGACCATCTGATAGAGTTAGTGCCAACTTTACATAGATATCTAACTTCAAAGGTGTTGTAAGGAGCTAATTAGTATAGAAGGGCCATGGGCTATGATCAGATTACAAGGTTAGTTTATGTAAAGAACAAATGCTAGCAGATATACAGAAGCATACTATAAAATAGAACAACGGTTATTATTCCATTATCTCTATTAATTATACCGGATTAATTCAACTTTTATAGAATCTCACAAGGCTATGTGCTGAAAATACTTTACATCAAGGCGTTTTGTAATCTCACCCAGCATAGCAACTCTAATGATATATCATTGGTGACAAATTACTAAAGGACACTCCATTTACATTTTTATGCATGTAACGCCAGGCATAACTAAATGCAAGATCAAGTGATATCAAAGACACAGAATAATGTATCTGCGAAATTAACTTTAAGACACAACTAGTTGACTTCTGCTTTACCAATCTCAAGAAAAGTTTCATTATCTATATTTCAAAAGGATGTAATATATTCTAAGATTCAATAATGAAAGACGAATCAACTTTTTAAGAAGAACAGTTCATACAATTTTTAAAGGTGATAGATTTAGCGCAGATAAAGAAAGGCAAATCTACAGCCTTTTATTGAGTCACACTACATGAAGATTGAACATGGAATCTATTCTGTGCATTACTTCGTAAATATTAAAGTGTTTAGTATTCGTTTTGGCTCAGTTTCACCATTGAATCTTCGCATCACCAGTGTTCATAGCAGTATGGAGCAAGTTTATATTTCTTTTCACAAACTGGTCAAGCAACTCACTAGATAATTATATACAAGCATGTGCACTAAGCCTGTTTACTCTAAGGACAGCATATTACATGATGCAAGAGTCCAGCAGCAGTGAAGAAATATATTTGCTTTTATTGGCCGTTAGCCAACCTCCTTTATAGTTTATAGAATATATTATGCACTGAGCAACAAATTGTTACAGAAATAGCATTAGAAGAATTACCCATATAAATCAGCTATGTTCTATTTCATTGAATAATATATAATGAGTAATATTACATTATGCATGTAACATCAAGCATAACCAAGTGCAATTTAACTTTAGATCAAAGGCACGGAATAATAGAACTTGTCAAATTAATTTTCAAATATTACAGACTAGTTCCTGTTTTATCATAATATTTTCATTTATCATTAATATGAGAGTAACAGAAAGTGATAGGTTTAGCACTTTAGCTGAACGGGTTCAGCTTATACCTGAGTACTAATGTAGTGCGCTACTTCCGCACTTAAATTTGGAAATAAGCTATACTAGCATACATAATGCTAGTATAGTCTATTATAGAGCTATTAATTACACCTGGACAAGAATGGCTGCCATGTCTAACAAAAGGTTAGAATTACATTATAGCACACTGAAAAAAAAACTATTATTTAATGTTACAAAACTTTGAAATAGGAAAAATAAAATGTAGTCAATGATATCTTTTAGGCATGAATCAGGCAAGAATAGATTTTAGCAAGTGTTGCAGCATAAGGTGTCTGCCAAATCCCAAACTAATAGGAAACTTCCGTGAAGTAAAGAATGACATCTTAGTACACAAGTGAGATGAGATGTTCATAGGCAAGTGACAAAAGGTTAGCATTAAACAGCATTGGCCAGCATCTACCTTATAATGAACAAGCATCTCCATTTGTGTTCTAAAAATACCATCACCAAAGTTACCGAGTTGATGATTAAAATGACTTTGGATTTGATCGAAGTAAAGGCAAAAAATATGAAACAAAAAATAAAAAAATTAGAAAAAATGGAAGAGTAGTAGTAGCGTAACGAAATACTTCTGAAATTATCAGAAATGAAAGAGAATATACTAGTATAAAACAGGTATACAGGTGTAGATTTTATTACTAGTAAACCACGCAAGTAATTGTTAGTAGCATGTCATCTCTAGTAGTACCAAATGTTATGAAACAATGATTCTGTATCTTTTCAAACTTGCAATATCTGAAAACCCAGGGACTGAAAATGGCCAAATAAAAATTTACCTCTTTAGAACTTACAGTGTTTTCAACCTTATTTGATATAATGCCACTCAAATACATTTATCAAAATAAAGCATATATTGTAATAGTTTTATTTAAATAAAACAGAGCACAGCCAACCATGTATAGTTCTTATGACAATTTATGTGATTTAAACTTGGCAGAAATTATAACTATTCTATTAACTTAGTTGATCTAGCCAAGTGTTCAAACTTATCAAGATGAGAAGTTCCAAAGCGCTACAAAAACACAGTTTAACTGCAATATAGGAAAACTATAAAATATTGTTGGGCATGTATTGAACATAATGTTATAGCATTAAAAAACCAAAATGTCAGAGAAGGAAAAGCAACTCCAAATTATTTGCTCTCTTTTTAAGTAATGAAAAGTATTTTTATATTTTTAAAGAGCAAAGAATCATTATATAGTAAAATAAACTAGTATATCACATTACTGGGAAGGTTAGTACAAGGCACAAATGTTATTTCTATTTGGTTAAAATAAAGCTAGTCTTAAACTAATATATTTTAAAGTATATCATTTCAACACTAAAAGTATGGTAGTGTTTACGATGACATATTGGTAAAGGCACTTGTGCATTCGTTTAAGGGATTACGTTTTATTATTTACCACAGTTTTATGCAGTCAGCAGCCTATTTAATTATGCTAGATTCAACACCCAAAAAGAGAAATAATGTTAACCATTTAAGTCATGTAAAGATTTGAATTCATTTTAAAACTTTTCTATAGACGATATACTATGAAAAAGTGTATCCACACCAACAGACACCTAACAGCTGGCTTTAGCAATAAAGATAATCAAAATATTGCTGTTCTACAAATCTGAGAAGTGCGGCCTGGGAAAGGATTAAACTATGCTTATATTCAGTTTGATAATATTTACAAGTTAATCTACTGCTGCTGCCGTAGAAGGCTTTTACAATAATCTTTTGATTAGGCACCCTGACTAGTAGATGCGGGAATAAAACTCTTTAGCTCTGAAATATATTAAGTTAATGAAAATGAATACAGAACTAAAATGAATGGTTAGCATATCCATTATCTACATTCGTTTATAATATAACAATATTCTTAATTATGGTAAGCTAAAGAAATGTATTTACACAAGTACCACTACCACTAATTTGTCAATGAGTGCAAAGAACTGAGTCTAGGTAATAAGTATTATCATAACCCTTGTGATATTATAATGCCCTTTAATCAGTAAAATGATGAAGCAAGCTTGCATTAAAGCAAAGCATAACAAATTATACAGCAACACAAAAGAGATATTTATTTAAGTTATTAAATTTCAAAGAGAGGAAACAAAAACCTAACAATTAGGTCATACATGTATATAATATATTGAATTGGTTGCATGTTAAAAATAATTGATTAAATTTACAGTATTTTTGGTTAAGCTACTATGCAAACACCTATATGTAATACGCAGATAGATTGCATATAGCATATTATATATAGGTGTTTGCACAGTAGCTTAACCAAAAAGATTGTAAATTCAATCAATTATTAATAATTTGCAACTAACAGCCTATATCCAACATAGATTAATAGAGGGAGACTGCTACTTAATAATTTCAAGTCTTTTTTGTAAAGCAAGTGTTCAAGACAACACAACTTGGAACAGTCTTCAAAATTAATAGCAAGCATTTAGATTTTTGTTCTGTTAAATTTCAATGACCAGATAGGATTTTGTTGTAAATTTACAGTCAACTAATTTCAGTAATATTGGAGAGCTCTATCAGTCATGGCAATTAAATTGCATTTCTTTTTTATAGTTTCTAGATGAATATAAATATTCAGTATAGTAAAAACTGACAAAACCAAGTTATTTTCTATTTTAACTGTTACAAGTTGATGCATGTGTGAATTTGTATAAATAATGCACCTATGAATGTCTATGTAAGTATTAGAGCGATGAGACAAGATTTGTATTAAATACATGCAAGTCAATTCAGAATAACCAATTGTGATACTCCAACACCTACAAATTGCACATTCACCCAAAGATCTAGTTTCTCCACAGCTTGTGATAATCATAACATAGCATAGTTGTCAACTAGCTGCAGCGCTATTGAGCCACAAAGCCTTGTTAACAGCATTATATGCATTCACTTTAGACTAAATATAACAAAAACAATTACACTTACCATGCCAAAATACAAATGAAAATCATAGGAACAACTATAAAAAGATGAGTTTGATTCACATCTATAAATGAGACTGATGTTGATTATAAACTCAAATTAAAATTCAAGTGTAATGAGCATAGCTTTAATTTATAGTGGTATACCACTATTAAAGATAGTACAACTACAAGTTTAACATTATATATAACTATAAGCACATGGCTAATCTAGGATTTAGTCTAGTGATAAGACTAATGAGTTAGAAATGACATGCCATGACAAAGTAAATCTGTTTATGGCAAAATAAATGCACGATTATTGACAATTGTTATATTTCATTATTTAAAAGCCAAAATAAAGATAAGACTACTATTACTAATAACTTAAACTATGACTATCAGTATCAATAATTCATTCAACATGTCTGTTACAGTATTGTGAAAAGAAAGCTAAAACACCACAATCACAATAAGTCAATAATCATAATATAAATCATAATGATAATGTATAAAAAATCTTTTCTTGTAAATAAGCACAATCAACTGAATTATAATCATAATGATAGTGATATATCATATATCACAGTACGAGTGTGAGCATCACTATCTGACAGTGAGTGTGACTATCGAACTCTAAGTCTAAGTAGTAAATAATATATGAGTATCTAACATTTTAACTTCTAAGAGTAAAACTAAAAGTAAGTAATTTACTTTTACAGTTTTAATTTTAGCGATTGACTGACAGTGAAAGCGACTGTCACACTCAGCCTCACAGTCAGTGTCACTGTGAATCACTGAATGCGATTCTTTTCAGTACTCATAGTCATACTTTCTTCAGTTACAATTTCTTAAATATTATTTAATAATTATTGAACTGATTAAAATATACCTGATGATTTTATACTCAATTCATTAACCACAAGCACTTGCACAAAGTCAAATGAGCATGGTAATGGTGTACTTTCAAATTAAAATTGGTGTACTCCCATCTTTCCTATAAAAGCCCTAAGATCTCAAAAATGTAAATAAAGAATTTTAGGTTATGTTTTTCACTTCGTCAATTATTTACCTAAGTTTATTATAACCATCTCATGAAACGCGAAAAGAGGTCAACGTATTTTTAAATTGCACGTACAATGCTCAGTACTTATTGTACAATTTTATTTTTGTATGCCATTTTATGTTTTCGCAATTTTTTCCATTTCTAGACAGGAAATGCAGGGAGTGTAAAGTTGGAAATTTTTGTCAATTGATCATTTTCAATTTTGGTTCTTGGTCAACTTCATTGTTTATACTTCACCATAGCTCTCAGTTCATAATTAATCGCTATACGTTTGGTAACAGCTTGACATTTTAGGCTTTTTCTAACTGTACGCATATGTTTTGAAGGATGCTTGAAATATGAGCGTACGAAAGGAAGCAGACATGTTTGTCAGTAGAGCCTTAGAAAAAATTCTAGCTGATAAAGAAATAAAAAAGCCAGCCTATTCGCAGTTGAAGAAGACATGCCAGGTTGCTTTGGGTATGTTCGTAGTGATAATTATCTATTGTCGAGATTACTAATAATTCACTAATACTAATAGTAATTCAAATTGTACTTATGATGATCATAATATTAATAATAATATTAATCATAATGATAATATTAATCATAATGATTAAATTTAATGATCTCATAAGTGTTCATATTGATATTCATTAATGAATATCAAAATGACTATCATGAAACAGTCTTTAAAGTTGTACCTGAGCATAGTTAAATTTTGGTAGATTGTTTAAAACCCTAGTTCCTTTTGTTTCAGAGCAAATCAAAAAGGACCCAGCAAGTGAAAGGTAAGTTTTTAATGCCATTTGTACGACGTTTGTATGGTTTTTCTAAAATTTAAAAGAACTAGCATGCTAGAAAAATATAAAATAATTTAATTATATATTTTTATAGTTTACTTTAGTGATGCTACAATGTGTAAAATCCAAGTTCAATGTTCATTGTTTTTTTATCAAACTCAAAGCTATATTCCAACATTTATAAATATTTTTTTTTGTGTCGTAAAATAAAGTATTAATTGAAAAAACCTTTTACAGAGTATTCAGCAACGGTTTTATTCAATGAAAATTATGGAGTTCTGGTTTTTATGGTTTGCAATTGATGTGATATACTTTATGAAATGTATGATTATAGTTCTACAGTTGAAGATACTATGAAATGTTTACATATAGTCTAATGTTGTATTATCACAGTTCTACTGGAGATAGTGGAACCTTACCTCAACCAGTTGGAGATGAAGAAAGCGTTAAAGTTGAAAAGTATATTTTACCCTTTGAGCTCGCTTGCCAGTCGAAACATAGCAGGTTTACCAACACCTCCCTAGACGTCTTGCAGGTAGTTTTTTCATCAAATGCTTAATCAGTTCTTTTTTTTCGTGTCAAGGAAAGGCTTGGTAATCACTAAATAAGTTAAAAGTCCATTACTAATTCACTGTGTTATGGTAAATAGAAGCTCATAGCCTACGGCCACCTGGTGGGTAACTCAGAAGATGCGATTCATCCCGGAAAAAGGCTGATAGACAGAGTAGTGGAAACTGTGTGCGCTTGTTTTATTGGTACACAGACTGATGAGGGGGTGCAGCTGCAGATTATTAAGGTGTGTTCTGTAGTAGATAGTAACTTGTTTTCTTGGTACCTATGAAAGTGCATTCTGCAATGTTTTATATTACTCATGTCTTCCAGTTGTGTAGTTTTATACCGATGTGCCTTTCTCAATAATATCATAGTTAGTCCTGATATTGTACACGTGATAACAGTAGGAGGTGCTGTAATGATATAGTAGCAATTGCTATATATGTAGTCTGAGGTTGATTGATATCCCAATTTAAGGATGTTGTGATTTGTAAACAAGTAAATGGGGAATTTTATAGTGCCTGTTGACGGTGATAACCTCAACCAATGTGGAGATACACGAGGGTACTGTACTGCAAGTTGTCAGAACCTGTTACAATATCTACCTAGCAAGGTGAGTCGTGATTTGAAACTGCAACTGTCAAACTGGGACAAACACTTGTCGAGCTAAGTCACTTGCTTGACAAGTATTAGCCAAACAATGTTATTTATTCATTTTAAAGAATACTCTATACATGTGATAATTTGACCATATAATTAGCTGGATGTGACATCGCTTGAGAGAGTATTGCTATGTGTTATGGGGAAGAAGCAAATAATAGTTCTAATAAATACCGGCTACTCTACTGGTGTAATTATGACCCATAGTAAGCAGTTCTTGGTTTCTTGCAATAGCTAGGGAAATGTGAAAAGATTTGAACATATCTGAATGAACAACTGAGAACTAGTACTAATATTGTGGTAGATGTTGCATTCTGTTTTTCCCTGTAAACTACAAGTAATTTGCCAAGTCTAGCCTTTCCTGTGACTAGCCAAACTCCCTTGTGTGCTCTTTTTAATGCATCTCACAAGTATGTTATGAAGCTAAAACAGTAATGTACTGGTGTACTATGTTCAAGTGTGGGACTCTGGTTGTAGCAAGAATCTGATAAACCAGACTACGGCTAAGGGAACTCTCACTCAGATGATAAATGTCATCTTCAGTCGCATGGAGCAGCAGGCTGTGCAAAGGGCAGCTGCGGCAGCGGCTGAGATGCAGCAGAAAGCAGAACAGGTGAGTGATCACAGGGTATAGCTGTATGATACATTACACAGAGTATAGCTGTATGATACATTACACAGAGTATAGCTGTATGATACATTACACAGAGTATAGCTGTATGATACATTACACAGAGTATAGCTGTATGATACATTACACAGGGTATAGCTGTATGATACAATACACAGGGTATAGCTGTATGATGCAGTACACAGGGTATAGCTGTATGATACATTACACAGGGTATAGCTGTATGATGCAGTACACAGGGTATAGCTGTATGATACATTACACAGAGTATAGCTGTATGATACATTACACAAAGTATAGCTGTATGATAACTGTAGTGTCTCTTCTAGTTTATTATTGCATTCATTGTGGGGTAAACTGTGTTAAATCTATAAAACTTACGGTAGATTAGAATACTTTTGGTAGAGTTGAAGCATTTATTCCAATAGATAGTTTAATAACCAGAGCTGCTATAGAAGCATTTTTTTTTCAAACTTTCCTCTAAGGATGACACAAGGCTTTGCTAGAATGTTAAGATGCAGTAAACTATACTTCCACTACTTCCAGGTTTTGTCATTCAGTAGTAGCTAGTGACTTGCAGTCTTGTAGCCTGTGTTCTATGTTTATTGTAGCAGAATGAGGAGAAGTTGGAGCAGCAATCTGACACCCACTCAGTTGACACTCAGAAGGTAGGCTACATGCTCACTAATGTTACCCTTCTGTTCCCATGTCGTGTGCATCTCAACGACTCTAGCACGCTGGCAGACTCAATTATTTTCTGTTGTGTGTTTGGTAGGCATCGGAGGAAGGCAGCAGTACGACAGCTGAGGCGGACGCCAGTTCACAGGACATAGACGATGCTGCCGACCCGACTCAGCTGGCAGCTGAAGTTATCAGTGATATAATAGAAAAGGTGGTTCCGTCTGAAGAGGAGACGCAGCATACTGGTTCGTATCAAACAGGAGGTTGTAAGCTCAGTGGATTCTCTCTGCTAGCATGTTGACCTCCTGACCTCTGCTAGCATGTTGACCTCCTGACCTCTGCTAACATGTTGACCTCTTGACTCCGTCTAGCATGTTGACCTCCTGGCCCCTGCTAGCATGTTGACCTCCTGACCCCTGCTAGCATGTTGATCTCTTGACCCCTGCTAGCATGTTGATCTCTTGACCCCTGCTAGCATGTTGACCTCTTGACCCCTGCATAGGGTTTGGTAATGGTGCAGTGTCTATAGTTCCGCTGCGACTATTTCCTGGTTATACAGGATGTAGTAAGTTTCATATCTTCATTATGGACAAGGATTGAAGTTTTCAACTATAATACTATGCATGACACCTCACTGTATAGCAGCCTGAAAAGTATGCGTCTAACAGACCCTCCTCCCTCAGAAAAACTTGTAGTTGTAAAGAATAACTACAGACATCTGCAGCACCTGTTGTATTGCAGATAAAACAAGCACTGATGAAGCTATACCCACAGATACACCTACTCCAGATGGTCCCCATAGTCCTTCCGTTGTAGCTAATGGTATAGAAGGTTTTAGCTCATCTCAAACACCTACTGCTAAGCATGTTGGTTAGTTACTTGCCTGCTTGTTATGCATGTAGATAGTGTGTAGTTAGCATGTAGCTGGAGTGTAGTTAGCATGTAGATAGTGTGTAGCTGGTATGTAGTTAGCATGTAGCTGGTATGTAGATAGTGTGTAGCTGGTATGTAGTTAGCATGTAGATAGTGTGTAGTTAGCATGTAGATAGTGTGTAGTTAGCATGTAGATAGTGTGTAGTTAGCATGTAGATAGTGTGTAGTTAGCATGTAGATAGTGTGTAGTAAGCATGTACAGCGTGTAGATAGTGTGTAGTTCTTAGCAAGCTCTATTGTTGATTTTGCTCATCAGGGGGAGACACGGACAGCCTGCACAGCACCGATAGTCTAACTATGACCTCTTTTACCAGTGTCTTACAAATGGATGCCTTCTTAGTGTTTAGAAGTCTTTGCAAACTTAGCATGAAACCATTGAATACAGACGGACCACCAGACCCAAAGTAAGTGTTACACGTTCCACGCCTCCTACCAGTCTCGTAGTAACGTACACTAGCCTGCATTCATTTACTTTTAACTCTTTTGGTCACATGCAGTTCAACAACCATCTCCAATCATTCGCTGTTGAGGTTAATTTTAAGCTTTCGAACCAATTTTTTCTAGTTTTAAGTTTTTGTGTACACTTTTAAGTCAAAGTTTTTCTTTTCATAAAGAAAATTTATTACAAGGCCATCATTATATTCATCATGCAGGCATAATATTTTAATTTACTTAGCAAAGCTGGTATAAAAAATGTTGTTTGATGAAATGTTGTTATATACTTGCATATCTGAAAGTTACCTGCTGTATCTAAATATAGTATATACAGCTTCTGTTTATTATATATTGCCCTTAAGTACTAGATAATAAATACTATATACTGTAAATTTGTTATTGGTGATGTAATAAACACTATATGTGCTACATATTGCATTTATATACTATACCTGAATACATTTATATACCATACCTGAATACATTTATATACTATACCTGAATACATTTATATACTATACCTGAATACATTTATATACTATACCTGAATACATGGAGGTGTTACACACTTTCTGCAGGTCACATGAATTACGCTCCAAGATCCTCTCACTGCAACTACTCTTACAGATTCTACAGGTAATTGTCATTAAAATTGGTCCAGCCTAATATTTGTTTATGTCCTCACATAGTTTATCTTACTCTATCATTCTTTTCATGTACTCTCAGTAGATCTCATGAATGATTATGATTTTAAATATTAAAATCTATAGTAAATTAATGAAAATTATGTAAATTTAAAGAAAAATTCAATCAACTAGTAAAGGCATAGTGAAATTTTATCAAAGGTGTTCGTCACTCACATGGAACTTTGTTGTATCAGCGGAGAGCTTGAAGTTTATTGTATAGAGTGTAGTTCACGTAGGAATATATTATATAACTTAGGAAAACTAAAATGTCTAAAAGAGCTATCAATGAGACACAATTTAACCTTTAATAATATTCTCTAGTACCACTTGCCCTCATATAGCATGAAGTTTATTTGGCTGCTGTATTATATGATTGCCGTGAATAATATAACATCTTTCCTTATTACAAACAAAACTTATTGCTATGCTTTTTACTTGAGAGTTTTTAGTTTCCAAGAAACATTAGCTATGTAGTTTTATGAGCCCCATTTAACTTGTACTTTTGCCTTCCTACCACATAGGAGTTATCTTTCCTATACTTATATCTTTATATGCAGTAGCATCAGTAAATCTCAAGTTTTTCAATGACGTAGAAAGCCCTCCAATCTCGCAGTGGTTTTTTCCATTCAGCTATTTTGATGTTATATTATAGTTTAAGTCGTTGTGAGATGTACTGTCACAAACCATCTAACATGTTGTAGAACGCAGGACCTGTGTTCAAGTCTAATGAAATGTTCATCAGCGCCATCAAGCAGTATCTCTGTGTCGCTCTCTCCAAGAATGGCGCCTCGTCTGTGCCAGAAGTCTTTGAGTTGTCTCTGTCAATATTCCTCATTCTCCTGGCCAACTTTAAGCAGCACCTGAAGAGGCAGATTGAGGTTTGTGTAATATCTATTAGTCTGCAACTAGCAGAGTAATTGTCTTTAGATTGTAAAACTATAATTAATATTCATATTAATTATAGTGATAGTAACTGGTTACTTAAAATTATATGATTTATTATTGTTAATATCAGAACCTAATTCAAGTATAGACATACACAAGTACAGACATACACAAGTATAGACATACACAAGTACAGGCACGCATAAGTATAGACATATACAGGTATAGACATATACAAGTATAGACATACACAAGTATAGACATACATAAGTATAGACATACACAAGTATAGACATACACAAGTACAGACACGCATAAGTATAGACATGTATCAAACTTGTAGGTGTTCTTCAAAGACATATTTCTGTTCATACTGGAGACAGCTAGCAGTTCGTTTGAACACAAGTGGATGGTGGTACAGGCTCTCACTAAGGTGTGCGCAGATGCTCAGTGTGTGGTGGACATCTACGTCAACTACGACTGTGACCTTGGACTAGCCAATATCTTTGAGAGACTCATAACCGACCTTACTAAGATTGCTCAAGGACAGCAGGCGGTAGTGTATGGTAAGTATGTTGTAGTGTATGGTAAGTATGCTGTAGTGTATGGTAAGTAAACTGTAGTATATGGTAAGTATGCTGTAGTGTATGGTAAGTATGCTGTAGTGTATGGTAAGTGAGCTGTAGTATATGGTAAGTGAGCTGTAGTGTATGGTAAGTAAACTGTAGTGTATGGTAAGTATGTTGTAGTATATGGTAAGTATGCTGCAGTGTATGGTAAGTATGCTGCAGTGTATGGTAAGTCAGTGTTCATATTTTTATATCACTGATACTATTTTTGTCATATTTTATGGTAAAATTCCAGAGTTTTTATTTTCTTTTTTAGTATGAATATATGCTAATCTTCAATTATTTATCAGTTTGTCAAATTTAATTGGTTTTGGTTCTGTTCTTGTTTTTACATATGTTTGATTTTTGTAATATAGTATGTGTGTACATAAACGGTACTCTACACTAGCTGCAGTATTCAGTGTAAAGCTCCTTATTAGGTTGCCATAACTCTGGTGTTTTCTTGGCTGGATTTAATGGATGTGTAAATAGGGGGAAATATAATTTCAGGGGCCACTCCGGCACAGGAGCACAACATTCGGTTGAAAGGTCTAGAGTGTATTGTGTCTATACTCAAGTGTATGGTGGAGTGGAGCAACGACCTCTACGTCAACCCTCACCAGCAGTCTAATCTGGGTAAGTCTTTGCAGTCACTGTGTCAGCATACGTCAGCATCTGTCTGCTTTGTATGTCAGCTTTGTAGCCTCAGTCCCTGTTTCAACTTCTGGAGTCACTAGAACAGTGCCGTGGTACCTGAATGATTCCATGATTTTGAAATTTTTTCTCAGCCAAACTGACACGTCAAGGAGCACTGCCATCTCAAAAACTTCAGAGAGAATTTCGTTCTCGTTTAAATTAATTGTTACAACTAGCTATTAGGTTGAGTTTAACTTACATGTTGGTCTAAAGTAGTTGCTACAGTTGGTTAGAAAGTTCTTTTAAGTCATCACTCCGGTCTAACTTGAAAAAGTAATTAGAGTACTATGCCATGTATTGAGTTGTCAAGGTAGTCTTGATATTGAAGTATTGAGTTGTCAAGGTAGTCTTGATATTGAAGTATTGAGTTGTCAAGGTATTGATAGTACAACATTAGTAGAATCTATCCAGTATGTAGGTACTTATTTTTCATAAAGATAGAATATTGAGTTTCTTCTAAGGAACTGTATTTATAAGGTCCTTCTGCTTTGTTCTCGTTCTATAGTTTTATACCATCAAAAGCATTTGAGTGGACCTAAAGTTCTCCAACTGAATATTTTCTTCTTTATTGCTTAGAAAAATATTGCAATGCTAGATAAAATAGATGTGATTATTTTATAGGAAATGAAAGAATGCCAGTGTCAGCTGACTTGGATACTGACTCTGGTAAAGGCAGCACCATGGCAAGTTATAACAGCGCTAACTCACTTAATGAACCCTCGGCAGCCCTGGACAGTCCGGAACAGTTTGAGGAGTTGAAACAGAAGAAAGAGATTATAGTGGCGGGTATTGAACTGTAAGTATGAGTGACAGTAACTTTGAGTAAGTACTAATAACTGTAAGTATGAGTTTAACTGTGAGTAAGTACTAATAGCTGTGATGGTATATGTATCTAATGGCATTAAATATCCCATCACGTCATAAGTATATAAGTAACATTTGTTTTGCCTGCTTCAGTTTCAACAAGAAAGCAAAGAAGGGAATAGCCTTCCTGCAAGAACACGGTCTGCTGGGAACTACAGCCGAGGAAATTGCAACTTTCTTTCAGACAGAGGAGCGGCTGGATAAAACCGTAATCGGCGACTTTATGGGCGAGAATGACAAGTAGGTGTTGTCACTGTATAGTAACATCTGTATAACAATATTTCTTTATGTTCGCTTTGAACTAGCAACTTTCTGTTGATTATTGCTAGGAATATGTTTGAATAACATGTTGGCATTCTGAACACTTTCTGTCTGACGTATATCTCTGGGATGACCTTGACACTATATAGAGTGGATGACTCATTACGTTGTCGTCTGCATGATATCTGTAACCAAATCTCATTAGTTTAAGTCTGAGAGATATATAACCGCCTACAGTAATTATACTAGTATTGAGATGATAGCTGTAGAGATCAAGCAACGCCAAGGTGTTGATATTACAGGTTCAATAAAGAAGTCATGTACTCGTATGTTGACCTGCTAGACTTTGATGAAATAGCCTTTGTACCAGCCCTTCGGAAGTTTCTAGAAGGGTTCAGACTTCCTGGTGAAGCTCAGAAAATAGACAGACTGATGGAAAAGTTTGCCGCAAGATATTGTCAGTGTAACATAAGGTTGGTTTACAGGGTGTTTAGCATGAATCTTGGTGTAGAAAAGTGATATGTTAGTATAAGTAGTGTAATATTATTGAGGTAGATATGAAAGCATGCTAATATTTTCTGAGTATTATATATATGTATATTGTATCTAGTGGCGTTATTTGTTTATTCACAACACTACCGTATCATCTTATTATCTTGTCAGTGAATCCGTGTTTGCCTCTGCTGACGCTGCCTACGTCCTGGCATACTCCATCATCATGCTGGCAACCGACCTTCACAGTCCTCAGGTATGCTGCTCTCAGTCTATATAATATACTCTCAGTCTATATAATATGCTCTCAGTCTATATAATATACTCTCAGTCTATACAATATACTCTTAGTTTATATAGTATACTCTCAGTCTATATAGTATACTCTCAGTCTATATATTATACTCTCAGTCTATATAATACACTCTCAGTCTATACTCTATACTCTATAGCATATGTCATACTGCTATATGTACATGTATGTACACATTGTATAGGTTAAAAATAAGATGACAAAGGAGCAGTACATTAAGATGAATAGAGGAATCAACGATAGCAAAGATTTACCCGAGCAGTATCTCTCAGATATTTATGACGAGATGGCTATGAATGAGATACAGTTGAAACCCACGTCTGCTCCTCTGGCCAATAAACATGGCTCTTCAGCTAACCTACAAGGTATAATTCAGCTAATCTACAAGGTATAATTCACCTAACCTACAAGGTATAATTCACCTAACCTACAAGGTATAATTCACCTAACCTACAAGGTATAATTCACCTAACCTACATGGTATTCATTTTAATAACCAAACATTTATCCATAGTGAAGTACGTTCAATTTTGTAATTATAGACCAGAGAATTTAAACAAATTAATCAACAGTGTATCTGAGGTCACTGAATATAATTGAATACAATAAAACATAACTCTTACAATGTCTCACTAAATCAGATGTTTCCTGTGTCATCTTTACTCTCTGACCTTGAACTTTATTCTCTCACTGTCGCCATCTGCAGGTTCCACAGTCACTCCGAAGCAAAGAAAGACGATGTTTGACACCGAGATGCAACACATGACCTCGGTGGCCAAGGCCCTCATGGAGAGCGTCTCTCATGCTAAGATCGAGTTCACCAGCGCTAAGCACCATGAGCATGTCCGGCCCATGTTCAAGGTAAATGTCTCGGCCTCATTTAGTGTACTGAAATGTATATGTTGTATACTATAGATGTATATATTATATATTACAAGAGTATATATCATATATTACAGATTTGTATAATATATATTACAGATTTGTATATTATATATTACAAGTGTATATATTATATATTACAGATGTATATATTATATATTATATATGTATATATTATATATTACAGATTTGTATATTATATATTACATATGTATATATTATATATTACAGATGTATATATTATATATTACAGATTTGTATATTATACATTACAAGTGTATATATTATATATTACAGATGTATATTATATATTACAGATATATATATTATATTACAGATGTATATATTATATATTACAGATTTGTATATTATATATTACAGATGTATATATTATATACTACAGATGTATATATTATATATTACAGATGTATATATTATATATTACAGATGGTGTGGACACCCTTCCTGGCCTCATTTAGCATTGGTCTACAGAACTCAGACGACCCTCAGATGTTTGAGCCGTGTCTGGATGGCATGAGATGTGCAATTAGGATAGCCTGTATTTTCAGAATGGAGTTGGAAAGGGACGCATACGTGCAGGCCCTAGCCAGGTAACCCTTCTCACCAGGACTTCATACTCAGTTGGGGAATGTTTTTGTAATGTTTTGGGTTTTCGTGGAACAGTCAGCCATTTTTGGTATGATGTTCTGTTTCGAATTTAGTGTGTAAATTCTCCTCATAGATTTTGTTGACTTGTCGGAAGCCTAATTTATGTTTTAAATGACGGCAGAAAGGGTGGGGTGAGAGTTGTCTATCTTATGCTAAGCATTTGATGAATAACCCGTATATTATATTAAAATTTTATCGGTAGCCTTTGCAGCATTTCATGTTTGATGTAAAGTTGTTATACCATCTTGTGCTTTACTTCTCTATAATCTGGTACTGTAAGACAAGGTGCTGCCAAACTTCATATATTCATTCTGCTGCAGATTTACTCTGTTGACTGCCAACTCCCCGCTGACAGAAATGAAGACTAAAAACATAGAAACCATCAAAGCGTTGATCTCTGTTGCTCATACTGATGGAAACTATTTGGGTCACACGTGGCTAGAGGTTAGTGTAAACTTGTACATCACATGCTATGCCATTATTAAAGTAATGTTTGTAGAAAAAATTGTTTAATAATTGTTTAATTTTTAAAAATGTTTAATAATTTTTTCATATTTTGAAAATAAAAAATTTTATGCTTTTAGAATTTTGTAAAAATATCAATTTTGACCTAAATTAAGTCAATCGCATGCTTCACCCTTCAGTCTAATTGACAGTGAGCGTGTTCCAATACTAGAATACACTGTAACTCAGTACTCTGTGTATGTAACTCAGTACTCTGTGTCTGTAACTCAGTACTCTGTGTCTGTAACTCAGTACTTTGTGTCTGTAACTCAGTACTCTGTGTATGTAACTCAGTACTCTGTGTATGTAACTCAGTACTCTGTGTATGTAACTCAGTACCCTGTGTCTGTAACTCAGTACTCTGTGTATGTAACTCAGTACTCTGTGTATGTAACTCAGTACTCTGTGTCTGTAACTCAGTACTCTGTGTCTGTAACTCAGTACTTTGTGTCTGTAACTCAGTACTCTGTGTCTGTAACTC
The DNA here is from genome assembly GCA_964035545.1 of Bugula neritina. Classification (NCBI taxonomy): domain Eukaryota; kingdom Metazoa; phylum Bryozoa; class Gymnolaemata; order Cheilostomatida; family Bugulidae; genus Bugula; species Bugula neritina. Next base: position 3,143,967 of record OZ037768.1, read on the forward strand.
AGTACTCTGTAACTCAGTACTCTGTGTATGTAACTCAGTACTCTGTGTGTGTAACTCAGTACTCTGTGTCTGTGACTCAGTAACCTGTGTCTGTAACTCAGTACTCTGTGTATGTAACTCAGTACTCTGTGTCTGTAGCACAGTACTCTGTGTCTGTGACTCAGTACTCAGTACTCTGTAACTCAGTACTCTGGGTATGTAACTCAGTACTCTGTCTATGTAACTCAGTACTCTGTGTATGTAACTCAGTACTCTGTGTGTGTAGGTACTCAAGTGCATCTCTCAGCTTGAACTGGCCCAACTCATCGGTACTGGAGTTAAGTATAATGTCCACAACTCTGGATCCAAGGCTAAAGACAAGAAGACTGCTCATCATCTCATGGAGTCTTTTGACGCCGAATGTGAGTGCCTGGTTTCCATATCTGATTTGGCGCATCGTGTGTGAATTTGCTGTTGGGGCTTTATTAGTAGGAAGTAGACAACCCGGTGTAAAGAGAGAGCAATGTGTTGAAAGTGGAGTTAGAGATACTTTAATTAAGTTGATTTTTTGCTCTGTGAAATTCCCGATGCGGATATTACATGAGCTGACCTATGTATTCTCTACACTAAATCATATAAAAGTTTGTAGTTGTGCTGGCCAATATTAATATTAATTATCATAATTTCCTGAACAGAATTCTCTTGATTACATAATATCTCGCTGTAGTGCTGACGAGAGCTGACTCCAAGAAGCTGGCATCTCTCCAAGGTCAGATGATTGAGACGAGCTCACAGAGTGTAGTAGTCGCCATGGATAGAGTCTTCACTGGTTCGGTTAAACTGGACGGCGATGCTATTGGTTAGTTTTCCAGTCTTTCCAAAATTATTCTCATTTCTCTTCCCTTCCTTTTTCTTCCTCTCTCACTTACTTCAGTCTCTAAAAGTATCTTACAGGATTTTATTATTTAAAACCCTAACTAGTACTTACTGCATTGCAAGTAACAACAAATAAGCATAAGTTAAAGGGTTGTCCTCTCTATGTAATGGTTCTGCTTGAACAGTTTCCTCTCAGGTGTTTTGTGTTTATGTCCCTCTTTGGCATGAGAAGATGACTTCTTCATTTTAGTCAAAGGCAATCAAACCTGGTAGTCTCTAACTATAAGCATGCAATACATATTATACATAGCACTGTGTTTACTGTGTGCAGAGAGTGATTGTATTGCTTTATGCATACACTTGCACAGTATATTGCTGTACTCTAGTCATATAATGTGAGTGTATATAATAATGCAGCCTATTGTTTTATGCTACACTATCATGAGTTATCTCCCCTGCTGTGTTTTAGTGGACTTTGTCACAGCGCTCTGTGCAGTCTCAATGGACGAGTTGTCTAACGGCTCTCACCCGAGGATGTTTAGTCTGCAGAAGATAGTGGAGATATCCTACTATAATATGGGCAGAATCAGACTACAGTGGTCCAGGATATGGGCTGTCCTCGGTGAACACTTTAATAAGGTACCCATTTTATACATACTAGTGTGATATAGTATACTATCATACAGTTTATTATAATATAATACGGTTTACTATATAATATAGTTTAGTATAATATAATATGGTTTGTATGATATAATATGGTTTATTATAATGTCATACAGTTTATTATAATATAATGTAGTTTAGTATATAATATTATACTGTTTAATATAATAATATATAATCATAATAGTACTCCTTGAGCAGGCTGTACCCTGAGCTAAAGAGCCTCTGTTTATTTTCAATTATAGCTCTAGACTTGTTTAACTCATTCCATTTAATATTTTTCTTATAAGCACGTATGAACTCATAGCAAAAAGACAGCTTTATACAGAACAGTTTCTTGTGATGAGTTGAGTTGTTATACACTACTGCTGTGAGAGTTATCTGCTCTCTACTACTCTAGATATTACACATGTGTCGTATACTATGCTTGCAGGTGGGGTGTATACAAAATGAAGATGTGGCGTTCTTTGCCGTTGACTCGCTCCGTCAGTTGTCTATGAAGTTTCTGGAGAAAGGAGAATTTGCAAATTTTAGATTTCAGAAAGACTTCCTTCGACCATTTGAACATATCATGAAGAAAAACAGGCGAGTGTTTGCCTGTCCGCTTGTCTCCAGACTAGTTTGTGGGCTGCAGACGTTATTAATTGCAATTATTCATGCAACTTAGTAGATGAAACCAATCAATGAACTGTGAACTCTAAATGAAATATCTTATTACAAATATTTTAGAGTTGTTTTGATAATATTTCAGATCATTAACAAAATTTATGTTTGAATTTGTTTTGGTAATATTTTCTGCCATTAAGAATTATTAAATGCGTACTGAAGTGTTGGCTCTCCCTTGAATAATTGTCAGGTGGTTATTTATGGCGTTTGATCCGGAAGATTTGGTTCGGTTGAGTTTCAATTTTCGAAGCCAAATTAACCATTATTTGTCACAAGTGACTGGCCATCGAGGTCAAATTCTGGACTCTTTATATGCTCATTAATGTTATCCGTGTTTATAAATGTTGTAAACAATATTCAAAAAATGTTGTGTTGGTCCCAAGAAATAGTCCTGTGTTGAGTTATGCGAGTCGGTGTTTACTGTTTGTTGGCGTCTCTGTTGCAGGTCCATCTCCATCCGAGACATGGTAGTGCAGTGCGTCTCGCAGATGGTGCAGGCTCAGATGGCCAATATTAGGTCAGGTTGGAAAAACATATTCAGTGTGTTTCACTTGGCTGCTTCTGAGAATGAGGAGACAATTGTGTCTTTAGCATTCCAGACGACGGGCAACATTGTCAGTGAGTAGCCTGACCTAGTAGTACATTGTATACTGCCATGTAGTACATTGTATACTGTCATGTAGTACATTGTATACTGTGATGTAGTACGCTGTAAGCTGTTGTAGTACACTCTACACTGTAGTAGTATGCCATACACTGTCGTATTTCAATTTGCAATGTGGTGGTACAATTTATGATGTAGTAGTACACTATTTAGGAACTATATTAAGGCTATGGACTATACAGTAACTACTGTTATACATACTCGTGTGATGCATTTCCTGTATGCTTGTATACCTGTATAATATTACTGCAGGTAAAGTGTTTGCGCAGTACTTTGATGCTGTGGTTGGCAGTTTCCAGGACGCAGTGAAGTGTCTATCGGAGTTCTCTTGTAACATTTCATTTCCTGACACGAGTATGGAAGCCATCAGACTCATTCGAGCCTGTGCCAGAATTGTTGCTGAGAAGCCAAAGGTTTGTTTGTATGTATTGTGTGGTATAGTTTGTGAGGAGTATTAGACGTGCCCTATGAGTGGTTAGTGGTTGGAACTTGGGCTTAGGTCATGGGTATTATTGATGATGTCACGAGGGTGTCAGGTCATGGTTGCTCCTGAGAAAGTCTTCATGCCATGTTGCCACCAGCATGGTGAGAGGCGTAGTGCTTAGCCCATATCAAAAATTTACTACCAGGACTTCTAACAGGGATGGAGACTTGAATAAATGCGAGTTTTTTATTAGCTGCGTTCCTGTTAATTGATGTTACTAGCAATATGATCTCGCCCTAAAACTCTGCTGCTTCAGTACATTATTGTAGCAGATTCCTTAAAACTTGTTCAGTAAGTTAGATTTGTCTTCTACTGGAACTACATTCATTGCATTGAGTAATATATATTGCACTTCAAAACAGTGTCATCACAGTTTATGTTAATAATAATATCTGCATGTTACCAAGTGTGCATTCTATTTACCTGCAGTTATTCCGAGAGGCTGGGGCCACACACGGAGCTGAGCAGGGCGAGACTCACGTACCCGTCAAGGAGGGAGATAGAGTGTGGGTCAAGGGATGGTTTCCCGTCTTGTTTGAACTCTCTTGTATAATAAGCAGGTGCAAGATGGACGTGCGGACCAGGTGAGTTGGGCTCATTTGTTTATTGGTTACTTTATTAAAACAATTTTGCTGCTTTGTTTTTTCGCGGCTAGGCGCTGTTTGTTACTTTTTCAAATCTTAAAACAAAAATAATTGGTCTGCTTGTGAAGCTCAAGTTATAAGGAGAGCAGATTTTTCCTAAACTAAAGCCACAAAAACATGTTTTGATCAGCTTGTACTGCTTTGACAGGTAACTAATGTTGAGCACTTTCATTAATAACTTCCAAACCATTTTATTGGCCAATTTCAACAATTTTGAAAAATGTTTTTTTTAATAGCTATTTGAACCAGTTGGGGCAGGGATTCTTCTAATAGCTAGATAAAAAACTGGGGACTTTAAATTATAACTGGCTATAATTAAGTCACTTGGCTCATAGTGTGGGGAATTTTAGATATTCGTATTTGCTGTGACGTGTTTTCTGGTTGATTTACCTGTAAAATCTTGTAGCTTTTACTTTGCTAACAAAAGCACTGAATAATTTGAATTAGCATAAAACTGATTTAATCAATTAATAACATGCACCAAAGTTTCTTTTGTAAATGATGAATGAATAGCATGCCTCGTGAGTAATAAATTGTTTGAAAAGGTTAAAATTTATCTTCATTAATAATAAATTAAATTTTTTAAATTAATGGTCACCTTTGGTCACCCTTCACCGCCATGGTTACTTATTTACCCAAGAAAATGTTTAGAAAGCAGTATGGAAAAAATTACAATTGACATAAATTGGTAAATATAACAAAAAATAAGATGCCAGATGTTTATATGCACAGTAAATGTCACGAACTAAAGAATTGTCTGCCCCTGTAAGGGATGTATTGTTTTTGTATTGCAATATTTTTTCCAATTGTTTCATTTGGCTACATTTTTAATGCAATGATTAGTACCAATCTTTCTCTTGGAATACAGACTAACTCTGAGATCTCCAACGTTGTCTGTTATTTTTATTGCTGTTGTTCCTCTTTCTTCGGTTGCCATAACAACATTTTCTAATACCTTTTTATTGGGTTTTGTTCTGTAAAACCTGATTGGTTTAGTATTGCATAAGTTATTTCATGTTGTCGAAAGACTTGTAATCTCACAGCTTCTTTCATCTTAGAAATGTCTTATTTTATTGAGAAATTTCAAGTTTGTTATTTTTAATTTTAATCTCATGTAATTCGTGTTGAATGATAAATATATCATGATTTGCGTAGAAGATTATGTTGCTATGAACCCAGTAAAAGTTCAAGTATTCCTACCTCAGCTTATTAGCACAGTTATAATAAATTGTTTTGGCTTTGCTTGTTAAAGCTGGAAGGGGTCTAAGAAGGGCAACCCGTGAGAACGTGGCTATAGTTGTGTATGACATTCATCATACTGTTGATGTAATTTAGATTAGGCGTTGTGGCCCCAGTAATTCTCACCACATCTTGGTAATAGTCACATTTATTTACCCAGAAAGAATAATTTATCATGTTTTAGGGTAATAATCATAAAATATTCTAATGGATTGTTGGCCAGGTGTTTTAAAGCCAACACAGCAATTCATTTGAAGTAACAATTAACAAGTTTTATCACTGAGATAATCCTTCTAAAACACAGAAATTGTTACGGCATTAAAAACAAAGTTAAGTAACAGCATTAATATGGTATGCACATAGAGCAATGATTCAATTTAATACCGTATAACAAATTACAATTAATGATGTATAATAATTTATTGTCTGTGTCTTTTTCTAATAGCTTTTGCTATTTATGTAGTCTTAGTATCTGTATGTACTTGGGAATAAAAAAGTTCTAATATTTTGAATGAAAATTTTCAAGTAAATTTGTTAATTAACAATTTTAATTATCATTTAAATGTTTTTATTAGAATGCTGGCAAAATATTTTGTAACTATAAACTTTTTTTTCGTTATAATATTGTGTATTTCTGCCAGCAAATGCTGTAGTTAGTTAGTGAATGGACACCAGATGAATTCTGATATGATTTATGCTGATGCAACAATATAAGGCTGTGTGTGCATTAATAGCCCTCTGCAGATGTACTAAAACTCAAATCCATCTTCCAAACAATTGACACCAACTAATGAAGCATCTCAATTCATATAACTATTATCTGAGAGTTAATCTAGTTTACTGCATTTAATTTTATTATCTGTTGAACCATTTGTCATACTTTTGGTGACATTGAAGTCATGGGTCTAGTACAGAAGAGTGATTTATGAGGATTTAATAGTATGAGAGGAGACTGTAAGATGGTAACCTCACATGTCTAAGTACTAAATAAATGCACTCAACTAAGCTGCAATGTTATATAATGATACCACCACCGGATATCTTTAACACAATATCCCTTGTTAGCACTCATGTTCCTTTCTGCTTAATAGCAAATGAATTAACAATCTTTATATTACACTCATGTTCCTTTCTGCTTAATAGCAAATGAATTAACAATCTTTATATCATATCTTGCTACAATATAATGATTACATAAAATACAGTTTGACCACTCTAATTCGACTACCAAATGCCATTATTACATCAATCGATTTTTTGTCATATTTTTAATCATTACTATTTTTAATTTAATTTTTTTGTTATCAAGTTAAATTCTGACTTGTAATCATGACTTAACATTATTTTATACTTAGTTTTATTTTCATTGCAGAGATTACACATTCAAATTTTAAAGTTGTTTGAAAGTTACAAGAGTTTAAGTTTCGCCCCACCAAGTCGGTCAGCTAATGCAACAAATAAAACAAAGTTTTCAATTATTTTTGTGAAATACCATGGTATTAAAATACAATCACTAATCACTTAGCAAAATGACACGGGATGCTGTTCTGTCCATATATTTCTTGTACTTGTGTAACGACAGTATGTTAACTAGTGAGAATATCAGAAATCTAAAGTGATTTTTACTACCTCTATTATAAATCTTAGTTATAACTGTAATAAAATTATAACCACAACTGCAGATATTAATCATGTTATGAAATTATAAATTTATAAATATGTAACAGAGTTAATTTTTATGAGTTGAGATATCGATAACATTTCATATTTATTCAGTATTAAATTTGGTACAATTGCAAGCTAAAAATAAAAATGATGATTTTAGTTGAATATTTTTCTCATGGTAGAAAGTTTAAGGAGTTATAAAATATGTGTTACACTAGTTGGTCTGAGTAGGCTCATGGAGGTATATCTTTGCATCTTGACTGTAAAATGAATTCAGAAATAAAATGCAAAACGAATGGTTGCTAGCATAAGGCTAATTTATTACCTTGCTTATCAGCAATATTGCTAGCCTTCAACTTTTAGCATAAAATTATCTGAAATTTTTTCCAAGAGTTGTGTGTTACAGTGAACTATTTTAGTTTTTCAGAAAAAGAACTTGCAAGTCTCAATTGTGTAGAGTATTTTTTCTAATCATCATTTGAATTATTCATGATTCTGCAAACATCAATTAAACACGTATTTTTATTGGTGAAACTATAATATTTTTGGAAAACAGAGATTTAAAGTTGACCTCAAACTGTGATTAAGCAAAGGTCAAGACAGAAGCCATCCACTTTTGCACCAAATTTCCCCCAAGGTAGACGAGCACAAACCTGTAAACATATTAATTCTAAATTGCTTCCCTTTCTCTGGTCAACCAAAATCAACCTAAAGCTTTTAATCTCCAACAACTTAATTAGTTTGTTGAAAGTTGAATTGCGTATTCAGTAATTTAATTTATTTACCGTCTACAATAATAACATTACATAAGTATAATATTATGGTAAATACAATGCAATATTTAACAAGCACATAATTAATTGAGAATGAAGTTAGATTTCTTGCCAAGTTCTTGGAGGTTAGTGGCCACAACGTAGATTACTCACCATTCATAAAGATAATAATGTGATTAATACAACTTCAACAGGAAAAAACATTTATTGTTATCGTAAATAATCATGACTTTAAGTCCTTCCATGAGTAAAAATTGATACAATAATTAGCAAAATGCATTTTCTATATAAAAAATTAAATTATGTTGATTAGAGAAGTGCTTAAGCTGGGTGACCTCTAACCTCTTTCAAAGTTCTAAATATTGACAGGCATTTTTTAACGCAAGCAGCCATTTTGTAAAATCTTCATAAATTGTGAACTGAAATCTTATGTTTTGTATAAACCTGTAATAGAGAAGTAGATCCTTTGTTAGCTGTTGCAGTTGAAATTAAAATGTGGATTATTTTGCTTTGTTTGCACAATAACAATCCCACAGTGTGAAAGTACAATTATGTAAATGAGTTCAATGTTACAGTTAATAAGTTTTTCTTCAGTGTTGCGTTTTTAATGGTTGGTCAACGAATATCTATTTCCATTATCAGTGTGTTACTATCCCTTAGTTAATCAAGTTTGTGAGGAGGCAGTATATAACAGCTTCTGTTGGGACTTTACATAAGCTGGGAAAGCTTTTCTCTAATTCATCATAGCTTTTCATGTATCATCTCAGCTATGCCAGCTATATTATGCTTTTTCCACACTCATTATGGCTACTACACAAAAGCTAATCTTTTTGACTGGTATAAAAACCTAGCATTTTTGCTTATCTTTGATACTTGCGTTTTACACTTACAACTTGCAAATACACTTATAACTTATGATGCTACGGTTTTTCACATTGCTACTTTCTTTCAGTCTGCCACAATAAATATTTCTATATACTAAAACACAACAGCTTCAAAGCCCGAGGTCAATTTTTCCTGTATATTCTACTAAACTGTCAGCTGATACCAGCAAATTATGTTGAACTGTTGAAACAGTTTTACTCACATGTCTGTAATTAAACCTTTTTGGCCATCTTTAAACCAATTGATAAAAAATTTGTGAACATTAATGAAGGGACTGGACGTATGTTATGTATTTTTTGAAAGTTAGACATTTGTATCCAAAGTAAGATTTATTACAATATAAAATTTTGGTTGGTAATATATAAGAGCCACCCCCCTCCCCTCCCTTCCTCCAAGTAGTTGTTGAACTATTCTTAAGCAATTTCATTTTCTTGTGATTAATTGTGAAAAGCATTTGAAGGTTTTTATTGAAGCAAAGCTTCGATTCAGATTTGAAATTTTAGCTTGATATGAAAAGTGCTTTCATTCTGTATAAAGACTTGTGAATCATATTTTCAATGTGTACACAACTTATTAGAGGTAGATAAAAAAAATTTTGAAAATGTAAGTGTTAGAAATATTTGTAAACGTTAAAACGTTGCACCCTGAAGCATTTATCTTTTGTAAACTCGTATTTTATTTTTACTGAGTCATTAGAAATGCATGTATCAAGTGGTAAACAGTCCGGTCAATTGGAAGCTGGCGTTTCTACAAACTACCTGTGGTTTACCTATGATGTACCTGTGGCTTACTTATGGTTTGCCTCTTAGGACTTAGGAGAATCAGCTATTATATCATATTATGTTATATTCTATTACATTATATTATATAATGTTAAGTATACTGGCTAATATTGCTGTTGATTTGGCTTCAGGGGTCTCACGGTGATGTTTGAAATCATGAAAACTTATGGTGAAGATTTTGAGAGACACTGGTGGAAGGATTTGTTTCGGATTATATTCAGAATATTTGATAACATGAAGCTGCCTGAGCAGCAATCTGAGGTAAATTTTCGTTCCTACCTGTGTGTTCTCTGTGCGTCACCTTACCTGTGTTCTCTGTGCGTCACCTTACCTGTGAGTGTTGTTACCTTATCTATACCTGTAAGTATAATAGAATAGTGTAATATAATAAAATATAATATAATAGTATATGTACTATAATCTATATAATATGTTATTCTTGTAGAAGACAGAGTGGATGACTACAACATGTAACCATGCCCTGTATGCAATAGTAGATGTCTTCACACAATACTACTCTGTCCTGCAAGACGTCCTTCTCTCTGACTTGTATGATCAGCTGTATTGGTGTGTGCAGCAAGGTATGCTGTACTGTACTGTGTGTACTGTACTGTGTGCAGTGTACTGTGTGTACTGTACTGTGTGTGGTGTACTATGTGTGGTGTACTGTGTGTAGTGTACTGTGTGTAGTGTACTGTGTGTACTGTACTGTGTGTACTGTACTGTGTGTAGTGTACTGTGTATAGTGTACTGTGTGTAGTTACTGTGTGTAGTGTACTGTGTCTAGTGTACTGTGTGTAGTGTACTGTGTAGTGTATTGTGTGTACTGTACTGTGTGTACTGTGCTGTGTAGTGTACAGTGTGTAGTGTACGGGATATGTGTGCAGTGTGTAGTATGCAGCCTGTAGTGTACTGTGTGTAGTGTACTGTGTGTAGTGTACTGTGTGTAGTATACTGGATATGTGTACTGTGTGTAGTATACAGCCTGTAGTATACAGCCTGTAGTGTAATGTAGTGTACGTGTTTTGTATCTTCTTATTTTCTTGTTCCTGTGTGTCCCAACAACATTTATCTTGTGAGTAGTTTAACAGAGACTAGCTGTAAAGGCAACACATTTGATGTAATGAGATGCTATAGTGTTGACCTGAACTACACCAAGCTGAGTTGTTATATCACAACATAAATTATCCTTTCTATAAATAGTGTGACATAAATATTTTCGTATGGCAAGCGATTGAAATAAATCACTTAACAATACATGTTTCGAGTCATCGGCTTAGAATTTTTTTAGATTTTTGTCAACGTTGTTGTAGATTTTTGGCTTCGAATTTACAAGAATATTGCCAGGTGTTTGATATTTTCCCTCATCTATTATTACGAGTGGTGATGCGAGAGTTTATCATAGCTTGGCAGTTTCTCCTCTGTGTTTGATTGTTGCAATATTTATATAATCCAGTTGGCAGGCCATGCAAACTCATTACAAGAGCGCTTCTCTTACCCTTGGATGATAGTTTTGTAAATAGACTGAGGGGTTTGGTGATTGCTAGCAATGGTTGGTGTCTTTCTATACACCCTCTGTACTCTAATATTGCGAGTACTTTGCCTCGTTTCGAGTCGTAATTTGAATGCCCCTAACTTGGCTATACTTTGAGTCGTTGAAACAAAAACGAGGAAGTGCAAGGAATTTTTTTCTCACGAATCTTACTTTTCAAAACAATCAATTTAAATCAATCGGAAAAAACATGTGAATAATTTATGTAGCTGTTTGACAGCTTCCAATGCGAGTTTGTATGTTTTTGAAAGTTGATAGACGTGGTGTCTCATGGACTTTTCAATTTGTATAGATAATGAGCAGTTGGCGAGATCCGGTACGAACTGCCTCGAGAATCTGGTCATTTCTAATGGTGCTAAGTTTTCGTCCGGGGTTTGGGATGAAACTTGTCAGTGCATTGTTAAGATATTCCAGACCACTATTCCACAACAGTAAGTAATAATATACATGTAAATATGTCCTATATTTCCACAACAGTAAGTATTAATATACCTGTAAGTATACCCTATAATTCCACAACAGTAAGTATTAATATACATGTAAATATATCCTATAATTCCACAACAGTAAGTAATAATATACATGTAAGTATGGTTTACAATTCTACGGGTATACAAATGTGTATTTCAATTGCTATTATTAAAGCTCTTACTAATGTTACCATCTCAGTGTGTGCTTTGCTCAGTATACTCTCGGATTACATTGTTACAGTCTGCTCACCTGGGCTCCAGGAGACGTCTCCGCGGAGTCATCGGCAGCAGACAATCCTAACAGAGCTCTGGGCAGAAGTGAGAGTAACCAGAGTGTAGTCAGCCAAGGCAGCATTCTTTCGCAAGATCCAGCCAATCAGAAGATACCAAATATGAGTGAGTATGACTCATTTAGTCAACAGAATGGCTTATGAGTTATCTTCCCCTGTTACATACTCAACTGTCTCTGCTAGAGTTTTACTTAATGTAACATGAATAATCAGGTTGATATGTAAGCCTTTTGTTGAAATATTCATTTATAATTTCCCTTAGCACTGCTCAGTAGTAAATTACCGAGTTACTAAAGACATATGTCACGCTCAGTGTAAGCTGCTTAGCTTAATAATAATTTAGAAAATTTATGAAATTTTCTAACTGCCCAAAATAATGCCTTCTGGAGGATGTCAAACCACAATAATTATACTAAGTGTTACTCTTACCTGCGTTTTGAAATATTTTTCAAATGACTCACTTTTTATCTAACGTTAACTTACTTTACACATTACCTACTTACTTCGCGTATCACGTTACTTACTCTGACATTACCATTACCTCTCCTTTGTAGAAGTGCACACACAAGACAAGCTATTCTCCTCTCTGCTCATCAAATGCATTGTACAACTTGAACTCATCCAAACTATAGACAATGTGATATTCTACCCAACTACTAGCAAGAAAGATGATCATGATAACATCCTGGCTGCTCAATCGGTGAGTTTAGTTACTGTTTACTGTGTGTAGTTACTGTGTATTGTGTGTAGTTACTGTGTATTGTGTGTATATACTGTGTATTGTGTGTATATACAGTGTATTGTGTGTAGTTACAGTGTAGTGTGTGTAGTTACTGTTGATTCTGTATTGACTACAACATTTCTGACCGCCATGTTTTGTCTATTTATAGAACACGTCTGCTCCACCCTCCAGCGATTCTGCAGACGCCAGACTCAAAGCTCACTCTGACTCTATAAGCAGTGTCAATGAACAGGGAATGTACTCCTATCTTAATGAGCAACAGCTCTTCCTATTGGTCGATTGTTTAGTTGAGTCACACCGATTCGCTGTCCGGTTTAATGCTGATCATGAGCAGAGAAATGCCTTGTGGAAAGCAGGTGTGGCCCTACTTGCAGTTCATGTGAACATCCTGTGTGAAAGTGCTTATCGCTGCAGGGCTTCAAGCTCTTCTTTTATTTCTAATTCTTTTGGATTTTCTGGAGAACATCTGAAATTAAATATTGATTTTATTGTAATTTGCGTAAAAAACGCAACTGTGTAAAGATGTTTTTGACTTTCTGCTTTAAAAGAGTATTATTTTTCTATATCTGAATATTCTCTCTCTAATAATATGTCGTGTCTTTTCTGACCTTCCCTCCATCTCATTGCTGTTAATGAAGCTGTTACCTCATAGATGCTACTCCACCCCCAGCTGTGTATAAAGTGCCTGTTGCCCTGAGGCTAGAGCTTGATTGGGTGTATATCAACTCTCCCAGCTATCATGCTGCTTACACTCTCTGTAGGTTTCAAAGGCAAAGCCAAGCCCAACCTGTTGAAGCAGGAGACTCAGTCTTTAGCCTGTGCTCTCAGAATACTGTTCTCCATGTATAGTGATGAATCTATGGCTAGTTGTAAAGAAAAGATACAGACCAGACTTACAGAGTATGTAGGCTACATTATTCTCGCTATAACTCTGTACTGTAACTTTGTACTCTCTACTATAAATCTGTACTCTCTGTACTATAACTCTGTACTATAACTCTGTATTCTGTACTATAACTCTGTACTATAACTCTGTACTATAACTCTGTACTCTGTACTATAACTCTGTACTCTATACTATAACTCTGTACTCTGTACTATAACTCTGTACTATAACTCTGTACTATAGTCACACTAGGCTTTTAAAGTCTGTCTCCTTCCAGCTATTTCTATTCCCTGACTCAACGCAGTCATACTGCTAATTGATACGTGGGAGGAAAATTCTCTTTGATCATTTTGATATATTTATGTGGGGGAGTTGGCACTGCATAGTGTGTGATGTTTCCAATACAGGCTGTGCTCTGAGGCCCTGCTCTACTACCTGGCGCTGAGTAATGATGGACATAGGGATGCGTGGCGGGAGCTCATGTTACTCATATTCAACAGAATACTGAAGTTCTCTGATGCAGAGGTACGAGATATGTATTATATTATATAATATATATTATAATTATATTATATATAATATTATATATATGTTTCAATATATATATTATATTATATTATATATGTTTTCTTATATATTATATTATATATATTATAGCTGACTCAGTGAGTAGTTTGCTTGTCCAAGAACTATGCACTGTTTCCTGCTCCACAAACTTGACAGATGGCGTGGATTTCATTGTTTTGTTAAAAATGATATTTTAAACTTTGCCGATTCGTTGAACATATTCAATAAATAACTCAATGCCAGCTAAAGTGATGTCATTGTTAACAAATAGACGTGTATTGTTATACATTGCGGTTTAATGCAGTTAGTTTCTAGTAGCTGCAGGAAATAATGTTCTGTCTGATGAGATATCTGGTTCAATCAGACTCTCCATTTCTGTTACAGTTTCAGTTGCACGCTGCCACACACTATGCTGCTGTGTGTGACCTCATATCCGCTGACATCAAAATGGAGCTCCGCGTGATGCTAAGGAAGTTTTTCTCTCGGTTAGGACTCGTCTATGAAATCATTCCCTCTGCAGTAACCGTCGCAGCAGACAGTTAGACCTAGAACGCTGCCTGGCATTGTAACTAGACTACGCGTGCTGCCAGCAACTGACGCTGGCAGCATAGACTGTGGCCTGTCACTTAGTGAACCTCGAATTCATGTATTGCTTGTAACAGCTCGGATATTGCTGGTGGACAGCTCTCGATTGCAAAGGAAATACAAAATTTGTTTGAGAAAAACTCCTAAGTTTTATTTTAATAAACGTATTATTGTATTCAATGCATTAATTTTTATACAAATTTTATTTAAAAGTTATTTGGCGAGTGTACAAGATGTGATGTGTTTTATGCGTTATGCCTCAACTTCATGTATTTGTCTCAACTTTTATATTATTGTTTTTCATCCTTGACCTTGTCTGTACCCAACTTGATTCAACTGTTGTGAGTCTAATGATTAGTATAGGTTCCCCTCCCTGTGTTGTCTTGTGGGTGGAGTATATTATGTCGTATTATGGCCAGCCTGTAATTAAGAAAACTATGCCAGCCCTTTGAGGAGATTCTCGTTTAATTATAATTTTTATATTTATTACATGTCTCCAATTTTCGCCTCTGAAAAACCAGATGATTGATTCGTGTATCAAGGACGGCTTCCTCAATTTTCCTCGAGTATAATATAGTGAGGGTTGCAAATTCTAGTTTAATTCCGTAATATAATTAACTCTTGTATTTCTATCAAAATGTCATTTTAATGTAGATAATTTATTGGCTGTACATCATCAGTAGCTGGTCAACGTTTTGATGTAAAATGATTATTTTGGTATTTAAAATATATCATATATTGATCATACAAACACTTTGTGCAATAAAGTTTTAAGATCAATCTTGTTGAAGATGAATTGCTTCATAAGTGCTACTCTATAGATGTAAGGTTTCGTAAATTGTTACAAAGTTTGAGGCCTTCCGAGTTTAACAAACGCAACAGAGCTTTTACCCAGTAAAAGTATCTTTTGCAAAATCGTACATTAGAACTACAACTCGTTCACATGATGTAGACATAAACAAGAAAGTAATTTTATGATACACACATCTGTATGCTAAGGGGACTCTTGTTTTTCACAGAAACACTGGGTGACAGAAAACATATTGAGGATGAAAATTTAAGTGATTAATTTTTATTTGATAGTATTGCATTTGTGCATTGTTAAAGCATGCTTAAATATTTTAGTAGAGTTCAAGTAATCTTGGATCAGAAATGTACGTGTTTAAATCCACGGACAGACTGATGACTAAATACTATCCTTATATTAGTAGGCAAGCAGTAATTTTTATTGCCTATATGCTATATGTTCTGAAAATAGCCTTGAAATAATCAAACTAATGACACTATGTTTAATGGCTACCAAGAAATGAAAATTTTATTTCATGAATGCTTTGAATATAATTATAGTTGGCACCGAGGGGCATGGAGTCACTTTATAAGTGCTCTTTCATTATTGTTTTATTGCACAACGGCATGCACGAATGCACAAAAAAGTTGTTAGGAATTTGCATTTATCAAAAAACTAGCATGCTGCTTGAAATGATATTTTTAGTATATATAAAAAGTATTATCAAGTAAATTGTTTTTGGTAAAACAAAATATAAAAATTGAAATTGGTTACTTGCTACTTTATATGTTAATAAACTAAATAACTTTGAATACAAAAATATTTATTGTTCACTTCATTATGCAGTACATTAAAAACAATATGCGTTTGTCTTTTCAAAATTTTTATATTATTCAAATATTGTTTAGTATGCACAAGGCTTTGCCTTAAATTTTTAGTAGCAAAGCAATATAACATTACTATACTACATTATAAAATCCACAAATTAAATGAAGTTTCGTAAAGCCACATATGAAACTTTAGTCCTTTTATTTAGGGTTATCTTCTCTTGGATATCCTTTATAAGCTACGGGTGGTTTTCAGTGCAGCCGTTTGACATCAAATAACACATTAATCTGCTCCTGTTGGAAATATCTGGCCTCTCCCAGAAAATTGACAAATGAAATGTTTAGCAAGAAGGCTATAGCTGGTTTTCACACCCAAATCATGTACCAATGCATCTTCTTCAGTTTGACAACATTGATTCCCTTCCAACCGTGATCACAGGCCATGCAATAGGAGGTATACGATGTGGTTGATCAGATCGAATATAATTTGTATAGAAACATCATCAACTAATTACTAGTTACTAGGTAGCTGTCACTCAATAAATGCATAAATTTGCAAAACAAGGGCCTTTGTGCTCAGCTGTTTGGCAGATGTACAAAATAATAAGCCACATCAATAAAGTTATTAAATAATGAAATATGCTTCCACCATTAAATATCAAGTTATTATAATAAATTGATATAACAAGGCGATGTTGAAAATGCAACACTGATGCTTTCATAACAAATTTTCAGCTTTTACTAAATAGAAAATATTTAACTTAAAACTAACAAGTTGTGGCAATTAAATAGTTACATAAAAAGATGAGGAAAACTAGAAACATTTTCTGCCATTCATTTATTTATGTCGAATTTGTATATAAAATGTTTTGTACTGTGAAGTAGAAAGAAATCTCTTATGTTTTGATGAGAACTTTTTAATATTCAACTCAAGTATTTTGCATTTAATTTGGATTTAGGTTGATGAGTAGCCCTCGTAGAAATATTATTACATAATCATATTAATAAGGAAATGAACAGCTAAGTATATCTATTCAGATTTGCACTGGTTGCACACATTTAATCACCATTAAATGTTTGCTCTTTGTCATGTACTGCCATTTTTTATTGTGCAACTGTATTTTTATAATATTCTGATAAACTAATTTTTGCTTTGTGGTGACAGTAAAGCTTTTCTTATTTCTACAGACAATTAAAATTAGATTTAAATAAATTAAACTTGGGTGTAACTCTAGAGCTAAACTATGCTTAGTATTCTTAAAATATGTAGCTGCACTGTAAGGAAAGATGCTAGTTTGTATAACAGAGGTATTGGCTTTATTTATATACAATAATTTTGCATTGTACATTGTCAAACATTGAAACAAAAATTAAAGATTGTTCAAGTCGAATGAATAAAAATTGGTGTTTCAATAATAACAAGAAAAACATATAATATCTTTAAACTGCTAACAAAAATAATAAATTAAGAATAAACTGATAAGCCAGTTACTGAGGAGCTAATAATAAATGTGCTGGCATGTGGTAGGGGTGAAACCTGTCTCGATGTCGCTTATCTAAAATAGATGACATACTAGATAAAACAGATGATGGAGATTTCCTCCTGTGACTAGAAGTAGGAGATGCTGACTCAACACGTTTCTTAGGACTAGTTGGCTGGCCGTCATCTGACGGTACTACTATACTGGGACACGCCATAACATGAATCTTCAGATGACTCATCAGATCATCTTGTGTACGAAATCGTTTGCCGCAGTAACCTTCAGCACCCACCCAGTGACACTCTATTAGCCTAAGGCTACTGGGAGGACTTTTAGACTTGGGTACTTGCAGATCCATAGGTTGATCTGATACATCGGAGTTTTTAGGCGACCCTAAGCTGGTACAAGAGTTAGCTGAAGTCCGTCTGCTACCATAACTGTGTGCAGACGAAGGAGATAAGTTTGAAGGTTTCAGTCTTTTGTTGGATGGTAAAGGAGACACTGAAAGTCTATGCATAGGATCTGGAGTCTCGTCTTGTTGGTTTAAACCGGCAAGTCTGTTGCTATAAGCCAGCATTGCAGCTGCAGAAGAGCTGGGGTTGAGCATGGTAAGCATGTGACCGAGAGAGTTGCCGTTACCAATAGCGTCGTGTATACAAGGTCCACCAGTGTAGCCTACCGACATCATACATATATTACAAGGAGATTTAGATTTGCTGCCAGCTAATTGTCTGTGTTCCTGTAACGTTCCATTGTTTAGTGCCGGAGCTCCGGATGATGTCTCTTTGGCTCTTTGAAAATACTCTAACTCAGCCTGGTACAGTATTTGCTGATACATTGCTTGGTATTGTGAAGCCAGTGCAGCAGCAGTTAAGTTTGATGGCTGATTCCTCATTTGAGACTGTCTGAACATATTGGCTGACGGCTTAGTTAAGGCAGCTTTGTTCTGTGAGTTGTGTAAGGGTGAATGGGCCTTAGTAGCTTCACTGCTTGGTGAAGTAGATAGCCTGCTCTTTCTTGAATCATATGCAGAAGAAAGGGCGGGTTTAGCACCAGACGATGCCGATGACTTTGAGAGCTCCTGTCCAATACTGCTACAAGTTTCCACCAACATTGCAAGTGGTGACTTTTTTACCTGCAAGAAAATAAACAAGCCACTGTTATTATGTTAGTTAATTTAGCTGTTCCAGTATCAACGAGTAATTGATGTTATTATAGCCGTTTGTTTTCTAAAATATTTTAATTTAAAATGAAGAAAAGATACTTACAGTAGAAGGAGGAGGAGAATCTGGTCGTACATACTGCTGCTGTGATCTCTGGGTTTGAGAGAGGTTACAAGATTTCTGCATTGTCATGTTGAATATTTACCATACGACAGCAACGTATACATTTACAGCAATGAAGACAACAAAGATGCGCTCAGCTTGCTAACCAGTCGACTAATAGTCATGTGTCACTGTTTCAGCGTGTTATGTAGCTAATATAGAGACTAATAAATAATAATGCAACAAATTCTATTAGGCATTATCATAAATCGTCATGGTTACAGCGAGGTGTAGATCACACCGAGATAAGTAGACCTGTCAATCTAGCCATAGTGATTACTGTCAGGCTATTATCAGTCTCTCATTACAAAATATCTCTCTTCGCAATCAATCACCCTGATCACGTTGATTGATTGGCGGTTTTATGCTATGATAATCTGACTGGAGCATTGTGAAACTGTCAGATAAAAGAAACGCCTCAACCAATTGGAATTAGTTTGTTTTTAAACCGCCCAATGAAAACATGTTGTTTTGAAAAACAAAGAATGAGCTTGTTGGAACAAACTGACATAACCAGTCAAATTTGCTTGATGCTTGCAATAACAGAAAGTAGGCTAAAAGTTGAAACATTTGTAGGACTTCAGCATACTTTTATATTTTGATATCACCCATGCCTTAAAGTTAGAATATCATTAGAAAAATGAGTTTTACATTTTTAAAAATTATAACTGTAAGATGTTTGACCTACACACAGGTGAATATACGGATAAAATATTCAAATTTCAAGTTATATACAAAAGCACTGATGATGATCAGTAGAAGGTCATTATGTTGAAGGCTATTTCGTTTCAAGTCTTGTTTTTTCCTGCAGCTAGCTGTTTTCTCACCTCCTATACAAGTGAAAACAATAAGTAGCCCCTGCTAACCATTGTGTAATAAGCTATAACCATACTATGTGCATGTTATGATTAGCTGCACATCTGAATGATGAAATTAAGTAGTGAGGTAGACATTCAAGATTATTTCCAAATAGGTGCAAATTGTTTAAAAATGCATGATTTGATTATGTTATAAAGTAATCATGCTTTCCATAGCAAAATGTTTTTCGTAAACAGATTGATTTTAAACTGACGTTGGGCTTTAAGATGAATTTATGGTTTAGTTGTGAGTCAACATGATGAAAAACAAGACAGTTGAAGCGAGTAGTGATGAGTGCTAAATGGATTCACTGAGTTAGACTAACAGGCACGGAATTATGTAAGTATATAGATTGCGTGACTGTAATGCTACGTTATTATGATTTCACCAATGAAGAAAGTTACAATTGCACTATTGCATATATATTAGGTGTAAAATAATTAATGACAGGGATTAGTCAATTCTTTTACTTTCATGAGACGAATTTTTGACATCAGTGTGAATATATTGATAGGGTTGAAGGCTTAGCAAACCGAGCATCTCCGGGGTACCGCCAAGTCTTGCGCTATCAGGTGTTTACATCTATGGGCGTATCTTTGGCAGAAATAAACTTCCCTGTAATTAATTGAAGTGAAATGCACTCAAGACCTACATTACTCAAGCAGTGTAATTTTGGCAATTTATTTGCAAGTTCTATTTGCTTTGAAAAATGGAATTTGCATCCAAAATTTATAGGCACTTCTCAAGGGTACTACATCTTGGATGGTGATAGATGCAGATGTATGAGAATAATAAGAAAATCAGCGGTATTATAATATCATTTTTGTAGCTTTTCTAAAGGTAATAATCGTTAACAAAAAAATCAAGCCAACCATTGATTTAAGTGCATTATTTAGCTAGCACTATGCTCAGCTATTGAAGGTATTGACAGAGGAGGGATTTGCATCTGCGTGTATGTATGAATGCATTATTGACTAAATAAACGAATACATCTAGTTCAATACTCTCTTAGGCACATTGAAAGTTACTGAGAGCTCATTGTTTGCATATCACCTGTTTACATTAGTTACAAAATGGCTGCCCTGTAAGTTATGTGAAAATTGAATGAGTGAGTCAACAGTGAGAAGGTAAGTAGAAGTAAGGTATTAAGATAAGCTAGGGCATTCACACAAGAGTTGAATTGTTTAACTAGCTAATGTGGGTCTTTTAGTAGCAGAAAAACAGCACACCGACGCAACTACTTAAAGCCACTGGGAGTTCTAACTAAACGTGAGACTTTTAGGAAAGCAAATGAATGGAATAGCGAATGGTACACAGACTTCTGCAGCTAACAAGGAATTCTGCTGTAACTTCACCTAGTTTCTAGGATTTACTAAGACTTTCCTACTTGCAGGAGGGCAAAGCCAGAAGTTGATTATCAAATGAGAGACAATCAAAGGCTGTTGGAGGGTAAAGTAACAGATATGACACACAATGGCATTGTGGACATAAATAAGAACCAAAATCTTAACCAAAGAAAGCTTGTACTTCACTTTGATATCAGAAACACTTTAATAGTGGCTGATACAGTGACAAGTATCACGGTAGAGCAAGCACTCAACGCATACTTGACAGGAGTATTGTGGGGGAGGGCTTCAGAAAACAATCAGTGGGAATGGAAAAGTAAAGCACCAAGTCTAAATGCACCGGAACCAGTAAGTCAACCACTTTACTATAGTATCTATTACTGGTTGCTTGATTCGCAGTGCAACTGTATCAAATGTTTTATCTTTATTCACAATTTTTATACTAAATTTTGGATTTGCTTTGGTGCCAAGTTTTATTACTGATCTTAGACTAAAAATAAAGGTGTCCACCAACACCTTCTGTCAGATTAAAATGCAAAAAATGTTTAACAATTTCTCAAAAATTTTATGTTTGAGTTTGACCTAAAGAACATGAATCTTCAACATTTCCAAATATTAGATACAAACTAGGGGTTTGCTCCAAGTTTGAGAATAAAATGTTTGAAATTCATCAGAGTACCTGGCCCAGCCTCTAATGGCAGTTGATATTATTTAAAATGTACTTCCACTTATAACTAGACAATGGCTGTGTGCAATTTATAAACTGACCCTACGTCTTATGTGTAATTGATATGTTCTTGCCTAACCTGTCAGCTATTACGTGTGATGTAATACAAATAAAGCAAGGTAATACCCAAAGGAAAGCTTTAGCTAACATTAATGTTGAGTCAGTACATAGCTCAGCCTTGGTACCTACTCTAGTATTTGTTTTCAGTATCTTTGGTGTTGGTTCTATGACCATATCGTTAAGGTACTGCTAGTTGGAACCCTGTCACAAACGGCAAACGTATTTTGTAGTTAGTGCTTGGTGCATCATGCTATACAATTTCAGGAAATACAAAACTTACTTTAGTTTTGAGTCATTGCAAAATGCAATACTTTAAAAAATTTTTTTAACAAAATTGTAAATTTTTAAAAGTAGTTTTGTAACTTGCAACAAATGTAAGGATATTTGCAGAAGTGCTAAAACACAGTTTAGCAACCACTCAATTTCAACACCTTTGGTATCTTCAATACTGGCTCAATACCAGCACCTTTGGGATCCTCAATACTGGCTCAATACCAGCCTACGTGTACTTTTTTTATAATATTGAAACTAATCTCTATGAGGCATATAGGCAAACCAATTTCTTTTTCATGCTAGGATACCACGACTTACTACAAGCATTTAGAGCGTATGATAGTGAAGACACCAGTTGACAGAACTAAGCTAAGACTAACTGTTGGTGATTTCGTTGGCACAGAAGTTGGGTCCTCCTTTGACATCTATTACCACAACAACCTGAGAAAGCTTGAGTGGAACCACAAGAAGGTTGACCCAAAGTTCACTTTGCACGGGAACAAGGGGAAACACTACCACTACATCTTACCCGCAGTTTACAGACTAATACAGCATTTATCCGACACTGGCAGAGATTTCAACATAATTATTAGAACCTATGGTTTAGACTGTGAAAATGTCCTACACAGCTTAGACCATGCGCTGAAGTCTAAGAGTCACCCAGCCTTTCCTCATCTTCCCGATATGAACCTCCACCGTAAATCAGGCAGGATACTCAGACATGGTAACCAAGTTACAGTTGAGCAGGTAACCAATGCAATTGAAATGCTTGACTTTACACCTTGACATTGGAACCTTTCTGGTCTACTTTGAGCTCAAAATATTTTAAAATTTAGTTTTTATTTCCGACAATATGGTTTACAAATTCACATGCAGTTACAACTGGATTTTGACCAGAAAAGATTTTTAATGTTTTGGCAATAAAAAGTGGTTGTCCTTCTTAAGACTTTTGGTTCCACTTTAGACCTTTTCATCTGCTCTTAGATAAAAGCCAACAGTTCACAAACCTCTTGTGCAAGTGTCTAGTTTATGTAAACTGAAATTCCCCGCAATGTTATGCAATGTTATGTTATGTTGTTATCTTGTGTAAAACGCTATCACCTCTAATCTGTGTAAATAGATGGTTCATAGTTGAAAGTCCTTCAAATATTTAAAGCATAATATAATATTCAGATCAATAACAAATAGAGAAAGATGTTCATGCAGTATATAAGAAAACTTAAGCATTGAATACCATTGAAATAGGATCAAAGAACCAGTTATATTATACGGTTTTTTAGCAGTTTGATGTGATCTTTTAAACCGCATGCAAGTTAAAATTTAGATAAAACTTAGCTATAGTGACAGAAATTGTATAAAATATTATTCATCAGTTCTTTGCTATAAATAGAAAAGTTGATTGGAAAAAAATTGTGACAGCAAATCAAATACACAGAGCTGTCTTCAATAGGTAGTAATACTTTCACCTGCTGTCGACAAAGTTTATTTAGACAAAAAGTTAAATGATTGAAAATTACATGTATAGTTTTGTAAAATTTTAAATTTTAAAAAGATATTGTTTATTTTGATAATGAAAAAAGGTTTTTTATTGTTGGCAGATGGCAGATAAGGAAACGGTTGAAAGACGGCTAGAAAATGCTGATGACATCTATAAATTTATGAGCGAGTTTGAAGGAGTTTGTGGGTTTCGAGATGACTTTGAATTCTGGCAGAACCATGACTACAAGCACAGTTGTGCCAAGCCCTTGTGGATAGATCCGAGTGACAGCTCGTGTCAGCATATTATATTTGATGACAACTACAGGCCACACCATGCTGACAGCATTGTGGACATACGAGAGAGAGACCAAAATGGACGGTGGACCAGTCTCGACAGCGTGCAACTAGACAAGTATGACCAGAGCTGTTTGGTGCAAGTGGATCTGCTGGAGGCCATCAACAATGAGAACTACTACATTGATAAGGTCTTTCGCTGTGAAACAAAATATAGTAATATTTTGCAATCAACAAAGGTTTAAGTTTTGGTTGACAAAATAGAAAAAGTTTCCTAGGCTAAGTATCATTTGCAATCTTGAATTTGGCTAGCTTCCCATTTAAAACATATCTAGTATTAGAAGGTAAATATTTCTATTTTCATAATAATATTCTTTTTGAAAGACTGTAGATGTATTAATGACTATTTTATCCTTCAAAAGTACTCTGGGTGAAAGAATCTTTCAATATTAATTTAGAATCAAAGTGCCTAGTCTATGTTATATATAGTCGTGTGATAATTGAGATTGGCCTGTAACAGCTATTCATCAGCCTCTACCATATTTGTTGAACATATAACATTAAAATTACATACATTTTTAATAGTATTTTGTATTTCAAATTTTTCATCATAAACACCGATTACTGTAGAATCATAATATTGTTTTTAAAACAATGGTACTTTTGCTCTTAGATGGAAAGCATAAATTTTTGAATACACTATTTACAATCTGTCTTTTGCAGTATGACCTTTAGTTGCAAACTAGCTTCCTTCTTTTGTTTCATGGAGGGTAAAGCAGGCCTCTCCAACCACATTGGAGTTACTGCTGCAGCACATTAGCCTATTACAGCAAGAAACTACACCAGCTGCAAGTCTTTGTTTCTATAATGCTGATTTGTACTCATGCAGATAAGCCTTAGCATGATAATCTTTATATTATACAGCTATAAAACCTCAGCAAAAAGGATGCAACCATCTTCATGGTTGACACAAATGAGAAGTGCTTGTATAATTAGTTAAGAAAGTTTGAAAGAGTAGCAAGTGTGGAATAGTTTTTCTGGTGGTAAGAATAGGAAATAGTGTTTCAAGAGGGGAACTTGTTACATAACCTCTAAGTTAATTGTACAATGATTAATGGTTTCCAAACCTTTACATATACATTTCTAATTTTCATAAACTTAAAACAGTTTAAGTTAAATATTTTACCAAGAATGCGTTAGTGATTGTAAATACTACAACAGCATCAAACAAACGTACTGAAATTAGCCAATTACATCATTGAAATCAAAAGATACTTCAACTCAAAATTTATCAAATTTGTTTCCCTTGTATGTGATTATTGAAAATGTACTAAAAACACTTTTTGATACTTTTATTTTGACTTCAACAATATGTACAACTTCCACAAAGAAATAATTAATAATGATACAATATACAGCAATACTAAACATATACATTCTGTATTCTACGTCTGCTGACAAAATATAATACAGATTGAATTACACAGCATCATATCAACTTATTTTTGTGAACAGTTTAGAAAGTTAGGAAATATATATTCGGTGATAATCATTAGCTCCAAAAGCAGCATTGCACTTGGGACACTTTCTTTGACGAGTTTCGTAGCGAGTTTTCAAGCATTCCAGACAGAAAACATGGAAGCACTTAGTAAGCACAGCATCTTTCTTCTTCACTTTACATGATGGACACGTCAGCTGCTCCTGTCAACAGATTCAAAGGTAATCACTGGCAACGCAGGTGTAAATTATTCTATCATATGACCTTCTTTTACCCAAGAATGACAATGAAATGCTGGCAATAATTACATGCCCTGTGCTGAATAAATATACATTATTACGTTATTTAAAATTAATTCTCTGATTAATTCAATGACTCAGCATTTCAAATTAATCATTTATTCAAAAGGCATAGCTACGTAATGTAGAAGTTACCCAATAATGGTATTTTGGTAATTTTGCAAACAACAGCTACTGACTGATTCAGTTTGAATGCAGCTACTTGACCATAAAGAATTATTTCAAAACTAAATACTCTGTTGATTTGTTGAATTATTCAGCATTAGGACTTGGTCAGAAAACTTTCCTTTAAACATCTAACTGCATGCAAGCTAACTCACTGTCAGAGACTAGGATTTTAAAGAAAAGTTGGTAGGGCCAAGGAGGTGCTCCGCTTAAAGAAGTTACATTATACTACAAAGGTGTTAATAGGAATACTTTCTGCTCTAAAGAAAAGACATTAAACTATACCTACAAGTTGTAACAATATTTACTCACAAAATTTATCCACCCCTACATGTAGATTCAATATTTAAATGCATGTGTCTATACTCTAGTTCTGGTGAATTTAGAATTAGCCACATTAATTCAATTTAAAAAGCTAATCATCCTGGGAAAGTAAAATATGTAAATAAATTGAGTAAATGTCCACTAAACACTAGAGACTTAGTCCAACAGTTTTCCTATATTGAGTGAAACTTTTATGGACTCAGATCACAATTATTCTTTCTACGAACTAAAATGACAAAGGCTGTTCTAGCACAAAGAATTTGATTTATGGAGTATTGAACAAGAAATATCAATCTTATTTTCAGCTAATACAGATTTTAAATCACATTTTTATCTGAGGAAATTTACATAATATTCAGTAGAGGCTGTTTTTTCAATTTGCTAATGAATGTGCTTCATGTCACATGCCAACTTATGTAACTGAGTTGATAAAAGATGTTTGATTTTGGCAGAATGTGATGGAAGTTATTATGTCTATAATTTATTGCACACAGAAAGAGATGGATGAAGATGAAGGAGCCATTGTTACAGTCTATTAATAAACAGCACAGTGATATGCTGATCCTGTTGGGTGTTCCCGGCAGCTGCTGCCTTCCTGCCCCGGTGGAAATGGCGGAAATGCTGTCTGACACTTGATGGTGGAATGCAAACAAAATGTTGAAACCAGTTGCCAGTTTAGAAACTAACAACATTTGGATATCAACACGAGTATGAGGAACCCAAGTGACAACTTCTGATTCGAATAAAATCAACAAAAGCGAATAATTGCAGAGGAGAAATCAAATTAGCAAAGACCATCTCCAGAAGAATTCTAAAATGGCGCTGTTGTAGTATAGATATGTATAATGATGGGTAGCTAAGTTGTGAAATGCTACCTTATATTCTCTAATTTCTTCAAGTAATACTTCGTCAGTGTTGCCCATTTGCTCAATCTTTTGACTTCTCTCATATTTTCTTTTCACCGAAGCCAGCTCCTCCTAAACAAGTAAATTAAAACTGTAAAATGTTCCGCTCATCAAACTTACTGATTGAAAAAACTCTCATTGGAAAAGTATGCATTATATGTATTTAAAACGACTAAAAACAAAAAATCAGCATTACTATATTGGCGTTCCTTCTCTAACTGAAATATAAAGTTACTTTTACAGTAATTAGACAAAAATAGGTTATAAAAAAGTAGGCATTGCCTGCCAAGCTATGCAGGCAATTTAATTACAATATATATTATTAGGGTTCTATTAACATTTTTCCTTTTCAGTGACTGACAGCTTGAATCTAGGAAAGATATTGTGGCAATGTCCACTAACATTGCTATCAAGAAGTATATAAATAGCTTATGAATTATTAAATATAATAGTTAGTTGTAGAATTGTACTCTTTATAATTGGCATTTGATGATGGGAGATAGAAAATTGTCAGCTAATACCACCTCAGCACTTCCCATAAGGTAATTATAAGCACAAAAATATCACCCTGTACCAATTCCCTTGGTGAAATAGCAGCACCAAAATATTTCTAACTTTTACTGCACCAGCTATAGTAGTATATCACCTAAAACTATAATCTTAAAAACAATTATAAAACTTTACTAAATACAGCTGCTGCTTTATTGTTTACAACCCTTTGTGTATAAATACAATAATGTGAGATAACACATTCAGTTCTTGTTTGATCTGTGACTAGCTAGGAACAATGCAATGGTAATGTGTAAATACTTGCTAATGATATTTATCACATTGATATTCCACGACTGACATGTTTAGGAGAAAATGAATAACACAATTGTGACATTGATAAATGCATTCAAAAATTGCAGAAATTTATTCTCCAATTACAATACAACATATTCCATTAGTTTGAGTTTTACCAGAAGAATTGCAGTAAACAATATGCTAATATAGATTGCTAATTTATAAATGAATGTCTTCCAAGTCACAGTGAGTCTAGGTTTGATTAGCACCAGATGTAAGACTCCCTAAAATATTTGTTATAAAGTATGATAAATGACTATTATATGACGAGTCAATCAGGTATGTGGTGCATAGTGGGATACAGAAACTACGTGGTAGGGACGCAGTACGCTACCTTGACAACAACGTAGCGTACGTGTAACTTAACAATTCAGTCTCTTTGCACAGTCTAATCTATAACCAATCTCTCCCTCAAGGTGGTCCAATGGTGTAATAATAAACATATCAGAAGGTTCCGGTGAGAGTTACACGATGTAATGGAGTGAAACTAGACAGCCCAGAATCTGATATGAACATAATGGGGCATTGCGGAGACATCTGAGACCAGTGTGTCCTCAGTAGGCCATTAAGTATGAAATATTGGGTAAAGTCTTAGATACAAGTTAGCAGAGGTAAACATACGCAGGTATCTAAAAACTATGAATGGAAGAGTTGCGTTCCCTGACTGATTCATGCC
Organism: Bugula neritina; assembly: GCA_964035545.1. NCBI lineage: Eukaryota > Metazoa > Bryozoa > Gymnolaemata > Cheilostomatida > Bugulidae > Bugula > Bugula neritina. The sequence continues at coordinate 3,172,552 of OZ037768.1, forward strand.
AACTACTACTCTGTACCAACCTTCTTAAGCAATGATTATGTAAACAGGAAGTTTCTCCACCAGCATGCCATTGTAACGATCAATTTAACTGGTAAGTTGCAATAAGCAAATCAGCACGCATTCCACACTTGCAAGTTTGAAAGGCATAAATATTACGAATGATAATATATACAGAAGTTAGTCACCGAAGATATAAAAAGCTTTGCTGATTTCACGGTAAATTAATAAATGAATGGAAAAAGTAAATCAGTGATGCAAGGGTTTAGTAATGAAGATAGGAGCTATGAAATGGAACAGACATGTTACAAGTTATATATTCTTCATCCACAATGAAATTATGCAGAAAAGGCTTTAAATAATTCCAAGTGAGTAGGATTTGGCTAATCACCATTAATTTGTTTTCGGCAAATGATGGCGGATAAACTAAAACAGAGGTGTTTACCTACAGTCACATGACTCATCTAGAGAGTGGAAGTAGCAAGGGAGCTTAAAACAGAGGAGAGGATAAAGAAAGTAATTAGAATGATAGGGGGTAGAACATAACTGCAAATATTTTGGATCTGAAGACAGTAAATAGTAGAATGAATCAACTCAAAACAGCTAACAGTCTTACAACTAATGTGAGAGTAAGCTAATGTATGAACTTGGCTTCTCAAAGTGTTATTTACACAGCAGAAAAACGGTCACTAACTAAAATATGTTAATTCCATCAATCAGTGTTACAGGGAAATAACGTATATTTCACAAGGTAATATATTGCTTTCCACAAATTATGCACCACTCAAGATCTGACATAATTGAGAAGGCTTCAAATTTGCATTGTTTAATTAAAATTATTTATTATTTATGTCTGTAGAAGAACAAATTAAGTGACATTAATTTAATTATCTACCAACTAGGCGAAATTTAAATTATAAACCAATCAATCAATAACTCAAGACTTCCAATAATTTGCTATTTAAAACTATTTGTGCCCAAATAGTTAACTACTTGTGTTGACAAAAGCACCATAATTATTAATGAGTTTAGTGCAACTGATAGTACAGGAGAGAAAAATGCCAGAGTACAAACAGTTCTGTCTAATGCTTACAATGGTAAACTGTGGCAGTCGGAGTTTTAACTGCTGGAGATTTTGTAACTGTAAATCAAGATAAAGATTCAAAGACAAAAGATGTAGAACTACTCTGATATTGCAATATTTTGATGGATAACTTCCTCCTGCTGATTTATTGCAGAGGTGGATTATGTGGGATAATCCTAACTGTAATAAATCATATCAACTTTAAATATCTACTTGTTTATATGGCGGCTATAATCCACTACCTAAATAGTGATAGGTGTGGGGCTGGCATGGTACACTCTGATTTTACATCTTAAAAACTCGAGTTCTACCAGAACATTTAGCAGTTATGAAGGGTTTGTCAAGTGTGCAAAGAACAAACATTCAAATCAAATTTGATACTAAAAACTGGCTGAAATAATTTATACAAAACCGGTGTTAATGATGCCGCTGACTTACCGCTAGTTTAGAAGCGGCTAGTAAACTTACTGCAATTCTGCGGTACTTGAAGGACTGCTGGTCTAGTGCCGTAGTCTTGTCTGCCACAGCAGTCTGGGCTTCTTTCAGCTGAGAATGGTACTTCTCTAAATGTAGCTTGAGATCGGCTGCTGTTTGGGAGCTCTCCATTGCCTTTCTCTTAAAACTCTCCATTGACTGGGTTCTGAGGCTACACATGAAACAAAACACAAAACTTTGTCCATATTTTAAAGTATAACAAAAACAAATCTACATAAAAGACAAACTTTCAACAAAGAAATTGAGTTTCCTGTTTATGTTGTTTCTGCAAATGTTTCATTTTTTATATTGCATATTTCCAAAAGAAAATTCCATTTTACATAAGATTTTTCAATAGGTGGAAAGCGAAACACTGCCATAATTCTCTAGCATATCTGCAAGGCGCCAAAACCTCTTCAACAGGTTAAAAGCTATTTTAATGATTAGTTTATTTTATATCAGAAGATAATTTTTTTAAATTCCTTGAAATTTTTTTATTACTGAAAAAGTTAATAAAAGCTAGTCAATTTACTTGATTTATTGCAAAGTTAAATGTATAACTGCTGAACGTCAAACAAATTCTATTTGATATGAACATGGCTTCACTAAAAGCTGAAAAGTCTTCTGAAAATTGTCCATTAACACTCACCTACCAGATAAGCTGGTCAATCAGGTATTAATTATGCAATTTAGCTTATAATTGATTTCATCAAACTGCACATCCCCATATATTGTGTTATAAATTATATAACCACCATAAATAACCAGGAGAGTATATAACATTAGCTTTGTGTGATTAGCTGCATTTTCCTTATTAATCAACGAACATAAATCTGTTTAACGGCAATGTGAAGGTTGGCTTAGAGAATAATAGTCTCAACACCACACATAGTTGCTGGCAATAAAACAGTCCCTTCGTCAAATAATTAAGCATTTTGCAATTAATTTTATTATTTTTAAATTTATTTAAACAGAAATTACAAACTATGCATAAATAACACAGACTGGCGGAACTCAATTTATGTATTTTGGTAGAGGAACTGAATTACCCATGTGATTGACTAGAATTGGGGTGTAGTTGTATACATATGGCCAGATTATTCAGTGAATTGAGCCAAAAAATTAGGTACTACGTGTTAAAAATAAACGCAGCTGCAATTACCTAGTATGTGCTTACTTTAGCTAATACTTTAGCTTTATATACTTCCCTATACCAAAAAAACTAAAGTATTATTTTGTTTTTGCATCTAGATTATATAATTATGAACGACAGCGTAGTTATAACAAAAGCTCCTCTGAATTTTAATTGCAATGTATAAATGCATAAGATTGATATTCACATGTTAACAAAACCATTCGCTTTTATACGCAGTGAAATTTGCTGATTCACTGGGTTTGTTAAATAGCGATATAAGCCATCAATAAGCTGCCAACTGCCATTAGCACAACTATTATTATCGCTAGTACTATCAGTATCACTAGTACCATCAGTATTACTAATACTATCACTATGACCAACACTATTATCATTATCATTATCACATATCATTCTACTGTTGGTTTTCAGAAGATGGAGTAATTATTATAGCTTTCCAATTCCAATTTTAGTTGATGAGAATAAAAACTCAAAAAGAGGAAAGCAGCAATACCCGAGTTCTTTTTCAGAGTTGGACATGACACTCTGGAGTATCCTCTCTTTCTCCTCCAGTTTCCTAACAACGTTGTTCTGAGCCTCCACCTGGTGTTGCAGCATAGTCACCTGCTCAGTGTACGCGTCCTTCTCCTCCTTCAGTAGCTTGTGAACTTGAGCTGACTTTATTCTCTGAGTAAAGTCAAAGGTCAAGGTGAAAGTGCTGACACAGATTCATTTCAAAATGTGCAGTTACCAAATAGATATGAGTGCTACTAAGAATACAGATTTTATTACATCACATTACTAGCAACATTGTATACCGTTTGCAAGCAGCTGTGCAATAGCACATTTAATGTTACAGCACTAGATCACACCTAAGTAGTATTTGATGGATGTCACACATTGACTGTAAACTAGTAACTATCAAACCTCCGACATCAGCTTAAAGTTGGCATCATCTTTCTCCTTCAGCTGCTGAACGAGTCGAATATTCTGCTCCTGTTTCTCTTCGTATGCCTGACCCGTCAGCTCCATTTCTTTCAGCAATTCTTCTTCCTCCTACACAAAAGAATCATTTTGAAAAAAACAAACAGCAGGCGCACTTTGAAAAAGTAACAAAAATAACTGGCTTTTACCATTAAAATTATTTAGCAAAGATTTATAAGCAAATGCTAATAAATAGATATAAAGACTCGGCTATTACTGCTCGCCACCATATTTATGATTATGTAAAATTGATGCCCAAGATGAAAGACATAGCTTTTTTAACTTTTCATAAAAAACAACAAAGTATTATGCCATTTCCAGCAGATTTGCTGGTATAGACTGAAAAGAACAAGAAAACATAATATTCATAGAGTGAAAATGTTATTTCTGTTAAACCATTATGAAAATAACTATCTAGCTCAGCTGGAAAAATCTAAGTCAAGCCATTTCTGGCAAGTCTGCTTCACCCAAGAGGGCAAAAAATAGATCACTAAATGTTTTGATTTGCACATCCTATTCCTTCTTAGAGGAATATCCTAGTTGTAGCTCATCTGTAGCGCCTGAGTATATTGCATAACCATAATACAAGAGTTTGCATACATTTACAGATAATGACCAGAACACTGCTGAGCTAGGGCTCCCTCCCGGGCAGCTTTGGTAATAAGCAACACTTTTCTCATAAACAACATAATTTGTAAAAAATATGTTATATTGTTGAGGGCCGAATTCTGTTTCCACATATTGAAACGAGGAGTAAACTTTATTTGTGATTAGTTTGAGAATTTTTGACTTGATGGAAAAAGGAAGCTATAAACTCATCAAACTTAGACAGAAATGAACAAATTAAACACAAATACGTCATATAATTGCCTAAACCCAAAGAAACAATTAGATATAAACACAAGTAATAAATTAGGAGTTGAATGTTAAACCTCAAGCAAGTCCAAGCTAATAAGTTCGCGAGCATACCTATAGTAGGGAAGTAAACCTGACTGTCACAGCCTGACACTAATAAATTATACAATTACTAGTGGGAGATGTCTAAACACATATTGCAGAAAATTCTAAGAAAACCAGAAAATTGGATACAAAACCAAAATGTGAGCGAATGGAATGCTTTTAACTTGCTGTTATTTTTATTATCATAGGACAGCAGCTAATCTCTAAGCCTGTTCTCCTTCAGTGATGGTAGATGCAAGATGTTAGTGAAATTCCAGTGAAGATAGGTGAAAGTTTTACTATCACTATTTTACTGAAACAAGATCTAAATAAACTTACAATTGTTTATGAAGTCAAAATTCAAAATTTGCAATTAATCACTAAATTCATTCTTTTCACTGTTGAATAAGGAGATGAAACTAATAATTCGTATGAAGTTTGAATATTCCAACACACAAGAAGCTAACTTTTTGCACTAGAGATTAGGTAACCCTGCATGTATTGGTAAGATACAACAAAAGGCTAAAAGAACCATCTGATATTTCCAAGTTGATAGATGAGCAGCCATAACGCATAGATACGAGCAAAATTTAAACAATCAGGATATATATGTGTATATACAGGATAAAAAACAGCAGGTTTACACCTCAACATCGGCTGTTTATTCGAAGCAAGTAAGACAGCTGCAAGTAAGACAGCTGCAAGTAAGACAGCTGCCAGTAATGTTTCAGAGTGCATCACTTCATATTTTATTACACTATTGCCTAGAAGTTTTAATTTTATTGTATTTTAGTACTTTAAAGTTTTAATTACTGGGTGACTAAAATTGCCTGTACTTCGGAGCCAGTTGCTAGGTGCTTCTCATTGTACAGAAACAACTTTCATGCTGACAATTTTAAGCCTAATCTGGAGAAAAGGTTTTGGCACCCTTGTTTTAAATTGAGGTCTTTCTGATATTGTCGGTAAAGCTGGAAGATATATGATTAGGTAACAGTTGATATTTTAATAGTCTTGAAAATTTAGACTTTTTGCCCAATAACATTCAATTATAAAAGGCCAACCTTGTAGGTTAAAATTGAATAATATAAGTTTAAATTTGATGGATGAATTAGAAAAATATTAGTGTGCAAACTAGCCCAGTTACAGTAATGATTAATTACCAGTAGAAACCATTAATTAGCCAAGTTTCAAGTACAGTGAGATCATTAGATCTTCCTGATGGTGGTTATGTCTTGTAGCAAGAAACCTGGAAGGGCACCTGCTCAGGTCCAACACCTGTCTATACCATATTTTCTGATTGAAGAATGTTACAGCTGAAGTAATGTTCTGAAACTTGGAATTAAACAACTGCAAATCTACACCCAACTGTACATGAGAGTGTTACTGTAACTCTGGTCTATTGATAGAACCCACAATATTTGCTGCAAAAACATATTTTTTTGTAAAAAAAAGATATATATAGTTATATACTCTGCAGCTACACAACGCTTTGAAATCTTTCACCACCTGAGATTACTTTGAAATGTTACCAGGTGAGCTAGAGGGGTATATATTATGTGCAATTATGGTGGTGCTTTTTCTGCTAGCATTGAATTCTCTTGGTTTGAAGTGCGGGTTGAAGGTGCGTCCATTTTGAAAATCAGAAATATTGTTCCATTTTATACAACCGTTATAATTGTCAAACCTATATGCATGCTCAAAGATGTGCTTAATGCTGTCTCTAGTCTCTATAAGAATGAAAGTAGCTTTATTTTCAAAACCTTACTAAAAAAATCTATAATCAACTAATTCCAGATACTGCACACCACCTATGGATAGGCCTACTAGTAAAAGTTTACTGTTAGTTCAATGAACTTTATTGTGAATCAGTTTTCATAAATGAACATAAGGATCTAAAGTTATCAATATTTTCATATTTACATATTTACTCAGAGCCATGTTGATTTCCAGCAACTGTATATAATTTTTGACGTTTCACTGACAATACATCATATCAACTGAATAAGTAATACATTTGTATATGAATGCTGCCAAAAATGATGATTTTTGAATAAAAAAAACATTTGTTACAGAATACCTACATGTACAAGTGAATGTCATAACTCTGAACATAACACACTTGACAGGTTATAAATCAGTTTTATTTAGTAAAACATCACCTCTAGTCTTTATAAAACTGCTGGGTAATGTTTGATATATTTTATTACTTTTTTATTACACCCAGATTCTAGCCTCTAGCAAACGAGATATTTTAAATGACTGTATCAGATAACCTTTGGCAGATGGTATATATTTAGCAAAATTATATATAATTTAATAGACTATAGAAAGAAGTCTTTGTTAGTTATAAAACAGTATTATTGACAAAATATTACTTGTGGCTATGGCACATCTGTGTATTTTTACAAGACGTATACCAAAACCCTGGGGGGGGGGGAGTAAATAATCCTAATAAGTAAAAGGTTAAGTTTGTTGAATCCTTCCCATTCAGGTATACACATGTATCTGTATCTCACTGTTCTCTTTTTCCTTCCATAAGTCACATAAGGTTTTGGAACCCTTAGTTTATGCAACACATGTACATACATTATAACATACCATATAAGATGGTAACTGAAAAACATCAACTGGTGACGAGGCAAACGGAAATGTATCAACTAACTTATATTATGACTCATTTATAACTCCTAATAACTTTAGGACACTGACTCACAGATTACTATAATGTAGACTAGAAGATTAATCAGTATTCAATACTTTACAGTCATGTAGAAGCTGAAGAAATGAGTCATTAAACAATGCAGAGTAGCTTAAAGTAAAAGATATTTACCTAGCAACCTTGTAATTATTTAAATTGTTTTTAATATACTACCTAAACGCAATAGAAATGAGAGAGTTGATTTAAAAGCCATGTGATCAAGCACACGTTTATTATAAAATTCCCATCTCTGATCTTTTTCAACATGGCTGGGACAACTCCAGCAAACAATGCTTAATTATAGTTGCCTAATTAGACCTGTTTTGCACCTGTCAGATAGTAGGGTAACCTGTATGACCTGCTGCAATGACACCCATCACTTCTAGGAACTTAACAAGTTGGCAAGTTTAAATAATTGCTTTCAGTAGGTAACACTAGAAAACTGACACCAACAACCCAGGACTTCGCTTCCCTTCATAGATGTAACATATTTTATAGCAAAAGGCATTATCTTTCTGCACCAGGAAAGAAATCCAAGGGTATAATGCTTTTTTAAACACTAATGAAGAGCTAATCACAACCTACACTGCTGCATTGGCCGAGTGACAGCAGATTGACAGTATATCTAGTATATCCGCATACTGATGGCTCCTCAGGTGTTGTAGATCAGACCTAGTCCATCCTACACGTAGTCAAACCGCCAACAGCTAATATTAGAGATTACAATAAATAATCTTGTTGATCTCGAATTGAATAAATATTACTATCGGTATCTCTGTCAGAATCCGACCAGCACGTGACACGATAATGTCATTTTGCGGCACATTTAATAAATCTGATCGTAATAAAAGCTCTATTTAGTATGATTGTCTGTAAGCAATTGAATATCGATGTCGCGAATTCTTCGTATCCTGACGACATGAATACGTGGCCATTCCAAAAATCACGGATAAACGTAGTATGAAAAATCTGGTGGAGTACCAAATGGCTTATCGTATATGTGGACAATTTTGAATGGTGACTATTTGAAACAAAGAAAAGTCAATTGTAGAGGTAGCATAGATTATAGAATTATTAATTCATTTTGAAAGATTTTAATCATTTTAACCGGCTCAGTAATTAGCATTTATGTTGGCCTTTTAGTCGTCACTTATTACTAGTTATTATCTGGGTAGCTCTTTATTTCATTTTACTTCAGAGTAGTACAAACCAAATATTCTTTATTTAGTAGAAGCAGTTGAAATGATTAAACTCTCTAAAAAGACAAAAACTTTATTAGTGCGGTATGTTCAGCTCCGCTTGCTAAAAAACATTCTCCAAAGTTCCGGTACCTGGTAACATATGGTGAGATCTGAAACACCTACCGTTTTATGATGGGCTAGCTCCTTCTTCAGCTCACACATCTGTTCCTCATACTTCTTAATCTTCTTCAGGGCATCTCCATCAGCCAACTTTCTCTTTTCTTTTTTCTCAGATTCCTTCATAGATTTTATATGCTCTTTTAACTCATCAATTTCTTGCCTTGCCTTCTTTTCTGCAGTCATCAGCTGGAAAAATATCCCTCACTAAATTATTTGCAGAACAAAATGATTTTAATGCCAATTTTAAGATGAAATCAATTACACAACTGTCCTTTGTTGGAATTTCAAGGCATTTCACAATCTTCCAATTAACACGACTAGCTCAGTACACAGTAGTTACTATAGGAGTTTAGGGAGAGAAATACAAGATTCGCAGATCTACATTTTTGATAGTAAGAATTGTGTACTTAGAATTGATGATTAAATTACAAATATATTTGCTACAACAGAACATCTTTATTAAGAAACAAATTTCAGTTTTAGTTAAAAGCTAATGAAAGTTGTCTTCCGCTGTAAGGGTATCGGGCTGCACCAAAAATAATAAAGATGGCTCTTGTTGGTGCCTGGAATTATGCAATAGAAAGCTCAACAGTTGCATGAATTTGTTAAACTGTTTAAAAAAAAGATTTTTGCATATTCAAAGAAATTTTCACTCATTTAAAGAAACTATCTCTGAATTTGTAAAAAGTTATCCCCATTTTTCTAGCAACAAACAAATCAAAGTTTTACTAGACCACTAAGCTTTGGAACATTTTAACTGCATTTAACTAAATCATATGTCACATTTGTAGAAGGATTGCCAGAAACACCACTTGTTGTCAGTTAAGAGTATCAACTTATGTAACACAAACACCTATTACAGCAGTGAATTGAGACTGGAATGTGATTAATTTGAATCCTAAAACTGGCAAGTTATTAACTTATTTTAAAAGCAGCGAAACACATTTATAGTGAAAGTGATTATTCATATAAAAGTTATGCAACGCCTAATCTTCACAAGCTTTATATAAAAATAAAAATTAATTACTGTTATATATAGCAGTTAGATTCCATTGATCCAACTCACGTAGATACTTTTCCTGCAATAAATTATTTTTCTTGTTATTTGAACTTTGACAAAACATAGCAGGGTTGACCAAATTTGGCAGCTACACAGGAAATGCAGATTGGTCTATAAACTTTCTATTTTGTCAATTTTGAGACTTTATGACCTAAATTAATATGTTGTTATTACATCAAGTGGTTTGCTAGATGCAATATGCATCAAATATGCCCTTTGATTTCCACATTCTTACAATTGGTGTAAGCGTGAACAAATCTTAGATTCCATATCAGTTGCAGAGCGTTGAAGTACATCTTTTAAAAATAAATAGAAAAACTGCCGAGTGTAAAAAAAGGGTTTGAATTGTGAATGAGTCACTGCCGTGAAAGGATGGACACTTGTTGGCAGAACCACTGGTGCATATTTCTGCAAATCCTTCAATAACCAAGGATGATGAGATGGTGAACAAGAGATGCCAAACTATCTGCTTTTAAAGCTGCTACCAATTTCCCTAGCCTTGGTTTCCTGAAACTTAGAGAAAACCTTATTTTAATAGAAAAAAAGTGTGAAAGAACTGTAACCAGCGGCTAAATGTTTACCTCACTTGTCTCATTCAGAAATTGCCTTGAGAAATATTTTATAAACAAGTCTAACAAACCGCTTAATTCAGTGACTTCCCGATGGCGAGCCGCTATGCATTATTTTAACAGAAATTCAAATGATTAACATAATTCCAGACAACCTGGTGTCATGCAAATTATTTTTTCTAAATTTTTACCGAAATTAATAGGTGAGTTTTTTGTGGAATATATATTTCTTTTTAATTAACACTTGCTTCCACTCTAATTTCTCACTTGCAAACAAATTATTCAAATGCTGGGTTAGGAAATTATTCAATTTATCTAGCGTTAGGCAACAACACCTCAAGTATAGAAAACATTCTAGTAATATATACACTCATGACATACAACCAAGGTCTGTTTATTGCTAACATTCAAACTCCAAAAGCCAGTCTAACATAACACGATTGAGCAGACAGTGTTTGTGCCCCCTGCCTAGAAAGGTTGATTTAATTACATAATAAGGTGGTGAGATACTGACAGGTAAGAATGACATTCTGACAAAGAGTAGACGAAACTGGAGCCTGCGTTTAGAGCCTGCAGCGCAAATTACCAGATGAAAACCTATCAGCAAATGATTTCATGTGAAGATACACAAGATTGATGGGTATATAATAAAGGCATTAATCAAATAGCATGTTGTCAACAAGTTGGCAGATTACAGAGAGAAATTAATCAACATCTCTCAACGTTGTAGATCAGACAGAAAAATCATAATGTTTGTTCATATCACACAATTAATAATACCTGCCAAGTTGTGGAGAGCGGAGGGGCGGACACACCAGAGCACATGGAAAAAAGGAAAGGTTATGAGCGTTGATTTTGACCACAACAAAAGATTTACGTATTACAATCAGTGTCACTTATACAAAGTTACAACAAAGAAAACCCATGAACTAAAAGATATTTAACTTCAGCAGAAAGTTTTTAAAACCACTATCATAATAACCCCATAATTTAAACAAAAACATTTTTTTCACACCCTGACCACATTTTAAATTTTTTAGATTATGCTGAGATCAAAACAATAAACACTGACTTGCACAACTCTACCTGCGCCAGGAATACCTAAATTAAAGCCAGAATGAAGTCAGTGCCTAACTTCGGCACCTCTTTAACATTAAATGTGTTTATCCACCCAGTCAAAACACATTCCAATAGGTGCAGTGAAGTAATTAATTATAACTGTGGACTAAAACACTGTTACCAACACTAGGTCTGGTTACATTTGAGTAATAATCCTTATTTTAAGATAGAAAATAATGATTTAAATGATATAGCTCATGTATTGCAGTGTAGAATCACGAAATATGTTTCCTCAAAAAGTAAAAGCTTATTGTATTTTTCATCATTATTCCTAAAACTTTTTGCATTGAGAAACTCTTTCAATCTACATTGACACCACCAAAAAACCAGGTGCAAAATAATGATTTAGTTTATTATGGTATAAGGAAGGAAGGGGACACAAAAAGGAGGGTATAGATTATTACAGTAAACCATCATATCTTTCAATCTCATTCATCAAATACTAGTATATCATAATAACTACCCTAACACCTAGTCCTTCTGAGCATCTGATTGTTTCTTAACAACACTGTGAACATGTGAGAAAATTCTTTGAACGGAGGTAGAGATTAGCGTAAGAAGTGAATATTATTAAAAAGTACCGGGACCAAATAGCCTATAGTGGCTACAAAAATAAACAGAACTTTTACCATGCCAACGCTATGTATCATGACATATCCTTAACCATATCTGATAACTGATTAAGATATCAAGGCAACTTCTTCAGATTTCCGCCAGATTAGATCAAATTTAAAAAGTGATAACAAGTATTAACTGATCAAAACCTTTAAACCATTGAGAAAGCTAATCAACCACCAAACAAAGCAGGCAAATGCCATTCTAAACAGCACAAGGCATGAGGTAAATGTTGACTTAGGCTGATACACTCTACAAATACGTATCCAGGGAAAATACTGACAGAATGCTTCAACTACAAAATTTCTTCACAGCTTTTCTAAATTGCAACCAATTTTGCAAAACTAATCCATAACTAATAAGAAATGGTGAAATGATTAATTTATCTATATTTTACAGAAGCAGCTGCAAATAACAGGATAAGAAAAGATGCGTTCCAACAGATCACCAACCTACCAAAACATCATTGTGAAAGCGTAAATCCCCAAAGCAAGCCAGCAAAGCTTAGTGCAAAACAATCAAAATATGACACTTTATGAAAATATTGCCAATAAAAAGCCAGTGTTGTTAATATTTAAACAATTTCTATATAATGACATTTCAACCTTGTGGTCTTCCCATCGGTTTTGTGATAGCAGATGTCGGGTGGTAAGTATATTCACAGTTGCAGTAAATATATTTAACAAAATGCTGGCCTGCCAAATTTCAATTTTTAAAATTTTATATCCTAGGTAAGCTAAAATCTCCCAAAAACTCACACTATTTGCTCTACAATTTATAAAATGATTCAAAGTTTCAAAGAAAAGTTGGTTTTATTATTCTTGCAATATTCCCATAAATTTAACACACTGCCTGTGACATGACAGCTGCTTGATATTCATAGTTGTCAGTATTAGTTCCTCTTTCAAAGTATGTTGTCTATGAAGACATCTCGTACAAAGGACAACCACTCCCAGTTGATTGACAGCTACACCCAATAACGCTCAAGACATTTCAAAAGTTCAACTAATTGAACAGGAAGGCTGGTGCAGACCATCGCAGCTGTCAAGTGATGGAGATAGCAGGACTGCTGCCAGAGTTCAGCCTTGTTTGCTCGGAAAATTTTATGTGAAACTTGAGAGCTGGCAAATATGAATAGTCTGGCAAATATGAACAGTACACGCCCAGTTATTGTTAAATGCGGATAAAAACTGGTGGACATGATTAAAATCATATGACTTAATTCTCAACAAATCAAATACAGCGAATGACAAGCTTGACATAAGTATTTAAATTATCTATCCTGGATGTGACATCTGTGAACAATTTTAATTTAATAGAAATAAAAAGGAAGATAATGATAGAATGACAGTGAGGTTTCCTAAAACACAGTCAATAATGAAGCAAGAATATGTCAAGTGCAATGCGCTGCATGTTACCATCCCTTTTCCTCCTGCGTCTGTTAGCACCACAACAACTTTTTAAACAATTCATCAACAATAAAATTTAAAATGAGAGTTATTTTAAACAAGTTCTGCCGCCTGTCAAGGCTGATATAAAAGTAAATGAGAAATATTATTATCACAGAGTTCCGAAGCTAAATTATGAAAAAAATTAATATCACAGGGTTCCAAGGCTAAATGAGGAGATAGCAGTTCAGGAAAAGGAACATCAACGAGCTCTATTTACACAGTTGACTAGAACCTTTAGGGTAGGCAAGAAACATGAAGAAGAACACAGGCAGTGTAACTGTAAAGTGCAAATTGAGCTCATCACAACAAAAGGTGATATTTTACCTGCTAAACTAGAGAAATGGGAGCAGCTTTGATCTCTACTTTAGTCGAAGTCAGATATCTTGACAAATGGAGTCAAATAATTATTATCTGTTGAAAGGTTATTACCTAGAGATGGCCACTTGAGATGATGAAGTATGTGTTTATATTTTAATGAATACAAATGAGCACTTGAGCTGTACAGAGCCTTTTTATAACTGAAGTATATGCTGCTATATCTTACCATTAATTTTAAATGAGAAGATGTCTAGAAATGATGTTTTTTACAGTCAGGTAGTTGTCAGGTAGTTGGGAGTGACAGCAGCATATTAATTATAGGATTGATTTATGTGTCCAACACTACTGGGTGCCACTCACACTATTAAACTGCGACATTCAATGAAAAATACTTTAAATAGTCTTTTAGATGTGCTTATGACATAGCTAATCACCTTACCCCTTGTCAACATTATAATATATATACATCTATATTAATATATACACGGATTCTACACTGCAGTTGGCTAAATGAATCAGTATGAACAATTAGTGTTGCTAAAAACCAATGAAAATTACCATAAATAATTTTAAGCAAGAATAAATTTAAACATAATAGAGGCCAATAGGAGTTACCCTTCCATTTCTCCATAATTGAGGAGTACCATACATTTCATAGTAATATAAATATATTTTACTACAAATTTTATCTATATGTATGTGTGTCCTTATATAAACTATAAGATACAATATACTTCAAATATATTACAGTGCAAGCTAATCTAGTATGTACATGTCTATTTATATTTATTTCAAGATGTACAATTTTCGCTGACTACCTAACTCAACACCTCATGTACTGAAATTCCGGTGAACTGTAAACGGTGAAATAAGAACAAGCCGTACAATATATCAAACTATACCTGGACTTTATCTTTCTGTTCTTTAGGCGCTGACTTGTACATATCTAACAGCAGCTTCATTTCTTTCTGGCTGTCTATTGCTTTCCTTTAAATATGCCACATAATGAGTGAATCTACCTCCAGAGTTACACCAACTATTTATTATACATATCAAAGTAAATACTCCTTCTAACCCTCCAAAAACAACCACTTTCACACAGTAAAAGTATGAAAATAAAGAAAGACAAATCTCAAATACGCTGTGAAAGAACACATTTAGTTGCCCATCATATAGTACTATAAAATATTTAAGATTTGTCTCCCCAACAGTGCAATTGTTGCAGAAGCAGATTTATTAATGTTCAATCAATTCATTGCCCATTTGAGATACTATGTCTACGTCACAGTAATCAATACAACTAATTAAGTGAAATCAAGGTTACTGGTACATCTACCAATGCTATCCAACATAAACTCCCACAACAATTACCCCATAGATATAATCTAGCGAGTCACACGGGATGTTTTACCAACTCTAAACTTACTTCAGTTGCTGCTTCATGTTGGATACGATGTCTTTGTCAGCCTTGCCTTTACCTTTCTCCTTGTCCACAAACTCGTCTACCTCGTGTTTCTTGCCGGTCAGCTCCTGCGTGGGAATCTCTTTAGCAGGCTTCGACTCTGTACAGCTAGATGGCGTGCTGCCTTCCCCTTTCTGTAGCAAACAGTGATGCAGCTGGGAGCTACTTGAAACTCGGGTACAAAACTACAGCCAACTACATCGACAAAAGGCATCAGACATGAAATTAAAATTATTTTTTTATCATTCAATAAACAGCAGAATAATTTCAGAAAACTCAAGCAGCATTTCGTTAGGTTAATAAGTCTTCAGGACTCAAAGTTCAGTAAACGTTTGAACTTTCTGGCCTACAGTTTTCCTATCGGTTTCTACCAGAAAAATGGTTTATAATTTTGACACATATTATTTACTCTATCCAGGGTTGTATATGCCTATTATGACAGTCTTCACGTGTTCATAGTAAAGTCTACACATGTGGATAAAAGTGACTACATCTAGAGAGTTGACTAGTTAGTAAAGTGCATGTATGATCGACTCTTACCAAATACAAATAAATTTTAGATAAAAACTTCAAAATTTACAAAACTAGGACTTAAAATTCCTTTTATATGTCAACATTTCATTGAAATATGAAATGAAAACACAAACTTGTCCCACAAATTAGATACTGTTTATTCAACTGTTGTGAATATCATGGAGCAATGAAAAAGGTTTTACTTACCGACTCCGGTTTCGGGCTGTCTCTGTCGGTCAGACGTAACTTTGATAGTTCAACCTGCGCGTCCTTGAACTTCCTCTTGTACCTCTGCAACTCTGCCTTCAGCTGCCTGTTGTGATTCTGCAAACTACTAATCAGGTTTCGCATCTCCCGGTTAATTGGGCCCGTCTGCTCGTTGGCCGCTAGGGTTTGTTCCAACTCAATACGAGACATCTCGTACTCTTTCCTCACCTGAGCCAGAGTGTCTTCCAGCTGAATGATCTCAGTTCTCAGTCTTTTCTGACACTGCAACTCATCGCTCTGTCAAACAGCAGAAGAGATGCAGGCGTTTGCTTCTATTAGAATACAACTGCCGGTTGAATTGGATTCACAGAGAAATCCTGTATGCAGCAGCAGGCATGTTGGAAAAAACCTTTCAGTTACCTTCATACATGTAATGACAATGAGGTGATGCAATTCTTTGAAAAACAGGCTACAGTTGCTAAGCAACAGAATAACGGCAGTTGAAGTAATGTTAGACTCAGAGTGTATTTATTTATATACATGCTTACAAGGTCGGGCTCCCCTTTCACATTTTAGCATTTAGCTACCAGATAAAAG
This sequence comes from Bugula neritina, assembly GCA_964035545.1. Taxonomy (NCBI): domain Eukaryota; kingdom Metazoa; phylum Bryozoa; class Gymnolaemata; order Cheilostomatida; family Bugulidae; genus Bugula; species Bugula neritina. The sequence goes on from OZ037768.1 coordinate 3,189,135, forward strand.
AGCAACTGTAAAGCACATAATGTTCACATAACACTCCAGTCACACAAGATGTTAGCAAACGAGTATAAGATGTGATACACTGTGCAGGTCACAAAACTCGGCGGGCAACGCTACTTTTAATGAAGCTGTGGAGATGGGCTTACCCTACCCCCCCCCCATCTGGTCATATTATATGAAGGAGGGTATGGATCTTACCCTTGCCAGTTCTATATACACAAAGAGGGTACGTACCCTACATTTGATGGTAAAGAGGGTAGGATATATATTACTCACATCTGTTCTATTAGATCTAAATACAAAAAGGGCACATTTCACCCTTATTAGTTCTATATATACATAAAGAGGGTATATATCCTGCCCTTGCTTGTTCTATGCACATAAAAAGGGCACAATTTACCTCCATCTGCTCTATATGCCTGAGATGAACAGTTTTGGTGGTCTGAAGTAACGATCGAGCTTCGTCCAAGTACGCCTTAATCTGCTGAGCTTCATTAAACAGAACCGAGTACTGAGACTTGAGACACTTGTACTCTGTCGTCTCAAGTATCACAGACTCTGGAAGTGTCTTCAACTGTGAACAGAACAAAGTAACAGAAAGTCAGCATACTACAGTCCAAGAGTCATAGCAGCAAATAAATACAAAAATAACCTGAGGAACTTGTTATCCTGTTATAAGAGTGCGAAACGTGTCATATCTGAACTTATTATGTAGGATTAAATAATGTTTTTAGAGATCTTTGTTTTACTATAGAATACACAATATGTTTATCTTACTGTTCCATAGAATACACATGTTTAACTCACTGTTCTATAGAATACACATGTTTATCTTACTGTACTATAGAATACCAATGTTTATCTTACTGTACTATAGAATACCAATGTTTATCTTACTGTACTATAGAATACACAATATGTTTATCTTACTGTACTATAGAATACACATGTTTAACTTACTGTTCTATAGAACACACCTTCACAACATAACAGACTAGTTAGAATTAATAAGTTTAAGACTTGCAGTGATCTAGATATTTTAGAGACAGACAAAACTTCAACATACTCAAAAAGTTAGAGGAATGCTGATATACAGTGAATTACAAACAAAGCCCAAGTTCTACTTTGAAACAATCGAGTTAACACAGGGTGTACGTACATCCATGGTGAGTTGCTCACAGGTTCTGAGGCTAGATTGATACTGCGACTGTAAAGTTTCCAATTCACTGAGTCTACCTGATGCTAATTCTCTTTGCTCTTCTAATTCTCTGTTGATCTCGTCAAACTGGAGAAGATACAAGTTCAAACATGACGCACATCCTTTAGTTTAGTAGAATATATATACATACTATATTTGAACATATGTATGGAGTGAGAATTAGATGGCATGAAATGAAGAACAATCTTGAATACCTTAAAAATATCAACTAAAATGAGAGGATGTAGAATTAAAGAAAGTTGGCGGATGTTGAATGTGTTATGACTAAATGTGATAAGGGGAAGTTCCCGTTTCCACAGAAACACAAGGGATGTCATTTTTTAAACTCGGAACATTCCAGAAGTACTCTGGTACGATTATTACACATAATTATGATATTTTTTTGCATAGAAATTTCACATTTACCTTTCTTCTGTTGACCCCCTCTCTAGATCCACCACTGCCAGCAGAAGTGTCTCCATCATCTACATCTCCCATCTATCAAACAATAACAAATAAAGGACAAAGTGAATAAAAGCACAATGACTTAGCAACAAGCACCATAACCTAGCAACAAGGACAAAGACCTAGCAACGAGGACAATGACCTAGCAACAAGGACAATGACCTAGCAACAAGCACACTATTACCACCTAAACTGCCCACAAGTACCTGCATTCGCTTCCTGAGCTCTTCCTCAGAGTTTGCTAGCCTCAGCTCCAGTGTGTGGGTCTTCTGTTTGGCAGTCTCGCTGTCGTATTGTAGATCCTCACACTTGTTGTTCAACTCAGCCACCTCGGTCTCGTACCTATCAACCTTCTCCTGGAGCTTGGCAAACTGGAAAACACAACTCACATACATCAAACTATCATTCCATGTTAACATCTGGTGAACTATTGGGTAGACGATATAATTATTTGCTACCATTAATGTCTCAATTATTTTGAACCACCAAAATCTCAATTGAAACCATGATTAATAAATATTATATCATTGATAGAATGATTGACTAAAACACCAAGCACTTTTATAAAATCATAAAATTGAAGCAAACAGTGAAGAAACTCCCAAGAAAGAGGTCTTGCAACATGAGATGTGGACAGACAGACAGACACTGACCTTTAGAGTGGTGGCGTGATGCTTTTCATGGAGTTGAGTGGCCTGCTCATGGAGAGATCTGTTTTCTGTTTGCAGAACTGTAAGTTCTTTTGTTAGTGTAGAGATTTTTGCTAGTAATGCAGTATCATTAGTGCCCCTGAATACAGCGCACATAATTACAACAAACCAATACATTACTCTACACATAGTATATACAGTGGGCACTTCCAGCACACGTAGTGTCAATTTATTACAAAATCTTTAGTCAACAATCTAGGTCAATGCTTCTATGTGCAATATAACTCTTCTAACTAACATATCACCTCACTAATATGAATGTGGTAGCAATGCAAGTGTGGGTACAGAAAGTGGTGAGAGTGGTGAGATTGCATACAAAAAGTCAGAGCAGAAAATATTGAATATAAGAATACTAAATATGAGAAGTGACGAAGGACAACTCCAACAGACATCTATATTACACTCGGCACATACTTCTTTTCTGACTCGGTCTCAAGCGGCTCTGTTTTAATGACATCATCGACTTCCTGTTTAACTTCGCCTTCAGTTGGCTCAGATTTTACTTCTTCATTCTCAGCCTTCACCTCAGCCTCAGGTTCTGATTTACTGGTGGCAGCTAAAACATAGGGGGGTGAGTTGTACATTCTCTAACAATTTATAGCTCACAACAGCATGCAAAAACAAGGCAACGATTAACATCTAAGAAACAAGAATCAGTCATACTCCAAACATCTTCAGTCATAATTATGATGGCTCTATTCATCACAACTGCTTTACCTTTTTAAACAATTAGAATGAAGAGTATTTGTAAGTACAGACTTAGTGCAAGAAACAACCCATAATCCACCCGTAATGAGCTGGTGCTTTGTTCATGCATCGTAAATAAAAATCAACAGAACTGTTTTGCGAATATATAAAACTTAATTATAAACTATCAAAATGTTCACATTTGCATTCTTTTACAATATTTCTGTATCATTGAGTAAGAGACATAAACTTAGACCTAAACTATAGTCTATTCTCTAACAGTTTACTACAACAACACAAGATGTACTCACAACCTGCGGAAGCATCTTCCAAATCCTTGCTCGCCTTGTCACTGAGCAGAGCTGTTAAATTCTCGTATCTCTGCAGGACACCGTCAAAAGCTTGCAGGAGTTTGCCGATGGCCCTCTTAGAGAAACCAACTCTTTGCTGTAACTTGGCATTCATCTCCTCCTTGTCCCACGTGGCCAGCTGGTTGAGAAACGAGATCGTACTCTCACTCTCCGCTGCATTGTAACACAACATGGTAATAAATAGGCAGGAAAACAATATGAAAGTAAAAACAATAAGGCAGGTGTAAAGGGTGTGGCTAGGGCCTCTACCATAGCAACAATTACTCACTAAATGTGAGTACTAATAAAACATGATGCAATTCACAATACAACTTGTATATGACTTAGACCACTTGAATATTCTACTGCTATATATGAGAGCTTAGAGATTGTATAAAACTAGCATAAACTTGAAATAAAGTCAGTTAACTTGCAGCACGGCCATGTAAAAGAGACGACACAACTCCAAATAGATTTACCTTCTCTTGCAATAGCTGTGTCGGCATCAAACCTCTGCAGCAAAACCCTGACATCTTCATCTAGCTGATTCCAATATCGGTTCACAATCATCAGAACGTCATCGTCTGTAGATTAGAGATCATCATTAAACTTAAATGTGAAAAATGTCATTATATCAACCTGGAACTGTGTGATAGGAAACTTGTGTGATAGTTTTAATAGTATCTTTAAAAATGTACAATACAAATAAGATGGGAGAACTCATACTGGATACAAAGAATTTTTTTAGTGACTAATGACTGACAGTGATTAGTTTTGGCTCATATGATTGGTTGTTGGCTACCAGAACTGACCAGTGGTGAGCCTCGTTTCTAGCTGTTCTATACGAGTCCTCAGCTCTGCTTCTGTCCGTCTTCTAACTTCAATTCTTTCTGCAAGCTTTCGATTTTGAAATCTTAATAATTTAGTATTCATTTCATCCTGCAAATATAAGTGAATTTTGTTTATGATAAGCTATTGTATCATAACTCATGTAGGTTTATAGTTGCCATCCCTATGAGAACTCCTGATGGAAAGGGTTTTTTAAAGAGGGCTAAGGATTTGTTTTCTATTGCAGCAAAGGAGCAATTATGACTAACATCACCAATAGCTTTTACTGGGATTTGAACCACTGACCTTGTGTTTACTAAGCCGGTGCTCTAACCATTAGACCACGGCTGCCCCTTTTGTAATAATACTCTAAATTTGGTTCATTTGCATTCTACTGTTGTATATGGAAGATGTCGAGAACTAAAAACGATACAGCAAACTAAATAGCCTAGTGGCCAGAAGTTTAAAACAAGGGAATAACTTACACAAGATGAGACAGAGCCCACGGCATCAGAGTAACTGCTATGCTTCTTAGTGGGAGGCCCACTAGATGATTCCGGGTGGGAACGTTTCCCAGACATAATTTAGAGTCGTCTTTTAAACCATTAACTCTGCAACGGTAGACTAGTATTTCAATATTATGCTCAACACAGTTTTGTTAGAGCTTAAATATCTGTTTAATAAGTAACACTACAACATCAATTAACTATTGTAATAGATGTGTTTATATTGCAAATGCAAAACATTGAGTTATTAGCTTGTTATTATAAGTTGCCTATCATTTGTATTGCTAATAGCTGTTTTCATAATGCTTCTTTGATTTATTCTTGCTGCAACATAATGATTCATAACATTTTTTCTATTGACAAACATATCTTTCAACTGTCACCACACATCATAAATCAAATTGAAACTACTAACTGACATTCTAATAATTTATAAAATTAAAAAGAAAAAAAAATTAAAATTGTAAAATAATTTTGAGTAATTCAACAGCCTGAATTCAGATTTGACTTATAAGTATAACAATAACAGTTATAATAACATTTACTATTAATAATTAATATAATAACTATAACATAAATATAAAATTTCATAAACATTAAATTCAATATTAAACATAAAATTGAATTTAAATTTAATAACTTGCAAGTTATACTTATAGTTATAATGATACTTGAAGTTAAACTTAATTACTATTACTATTAGTATTAGTTAAAGCTTAGGTTATACTAATACTTATAGATTATACTTATAGTTATAGTAATTATACAGTTATACAGTTATTGTTAATACTAATAGTAAAACTACACCTAAATTACTTAAACTATTACTATAACTATGAGTTATAGTTACAGTTATACTTATACAGTGTATAACTATAAGTATAACATTAACTATTACTATAAGATTAAGTATAGCATTAACTATTAGTATTACTTATTTAGTAAATTACTATAACTATAAGTATTACTATTACTATTAGTATAGCTATACGCCAATTACTTGAAGTTGTACTTGTTAGACTAAGAGTTAGAGTAACTGCAAGACTAAGACTAAGAGTGAGTAAGAGTTAGAGTAAGAGTAACACTAACACTAACAGTAACACTAACAGTAACACTTACTAACACTAACAGTAACAGTAAGTGTAACTGTAAGAGTAAGAGCAAGTGCTCACAGTCACCAAGCTGTATTTGTTAACCAAGTTAAATTTGATGTTTATGTTATCAATAATTTAAATTATAACTTACAGTTGTAACATTAACTTATAAGTTAAAACTTATAGCTATAGGCTTACGTTATAACTTAACTATAGGTCTAACTTTGAAAAATAGAAAAAAAATTCAGTTCTGCCTGGACTAGTCTCGTAAGACTGAAAAGGGCTCGAGACGCTGCTAATAATAACCCTCTAAATAAAATATAGCCCTAAACTTACCCCACCACACAGTTTTATCCTTGACATTTAAAAAAGGTACCATGTTTTTTCCTTTCTTGTACAAGAACGCCACGCAACCATAATATACAAGTACGACGAAATACAATTCACATTCGGTTGACTTTTGCCTGGTTCTAACTGTTTTATTGTATCATTGCATATCATAATGATACTGAAATTTAACTCTCAATTTAATTATAAATGTAATGCTTTGATTTATATTTTATTTCAAGTTTAACATGATCAATGATTATCATTATAATGATTAATAACTATAACTATAAGTATAAGATTAAGTATAAGATTTAGATTAAGTTTAATGATTAAGTTTAAGTTTAATTAAGTAGAAATTGCAATGATAATCATTATCATGAAGATTATTAATGAGATTATTACCAATATTATTATTTTTTAGATTATCATTATCATTATGATTATCATTATCATAGACTTAGATTTTATAGTAAGTTAGTAGTAAGACTGACTAAGAGTCTTACACTTACAGTTATTCTAATTCTTAACACCAACACTAACACTAACAGTAAGTCTAAGTCTTACCACCATCAGTATAGTAATAATACATCAATTGTGATTATCATTATGATTATTAATGTCATTATATGATTATGACTTCTAGTTATAGCTATACCTTATAAGATGAATATTAAGTTAGTTATACTTATAGTAATAGTATTACTATTAGTATTAGTGTATTACTTTTGCTATTAGTATAACTGTTAGTCTAAATTTCTATAGTCAAGCTATCAGGTTTGTTGCTAACCTGAATCTCAAGGCTCATAAGATAAAGATAAAGAAGGTCAGGTATCAGTTAGGCATGTACTGAGCTACTGCTTAAAACTTGCAAGCTAAGAAAATACCACCATTTAACTTTTGCTGATGAATATACTCTCGAATTTCATGAATTCAACTACTTATGTTGAATGTTCAATAAAATTTAAATTGGTTAATTAACATTCAATCTGCTAGGAAAGGAGAACCACATACATGCAAATATAAATGAGAAATATTCACAACACAAGTATACCCATACTCAGTGAAAGTCTATGACATTGGAAAGTTATCAATAGTCATTAAGTTTTTACTTATTGAGTTATACAATTGCCAAACAAAAATTTCAGGGTTGTTAAATCTTGTAAATAAATTATTTCAAATATTATTTTTCCTGCAGCCTAAAAAAGGACTACTAAGACCTGTTACAATTTTGTCGAAACATCTATTACCAACATGCTACATGTGCAATAACTGATCCAATTTTAAATTTTATTTTATAACTATGTGCTGCTGACAAGTAAAATTTTTACTGCCCTCGGCTTCATTGAATTACGTGAATATGTCATACTTTTAACGTTTGACCTTAAAACTGTGTATGTGTGAAAAATTGCAAGGATTTGGCCAGTCAGCTTCCACTATCACCTTCTGTATTTATATAAAAATTGTAGAGCATAGAAATTGCTTAAACATGGAACCTGGATTGCCTGCTGTGTCCACAAGTCAGTCGAGTGGGGGTCAGCCTAGCGCGTCCCTTGTTGATGACCAGTTGTCCAGTAAACTATCTGATGTCCTGAACACAAATATTACTCTTTCTAGTGCCAATTCAGGTAAATTCTATCTCCAGTTCACACTGACATTTTCAAGCATGACTTGCAGGACTTATGATTCTTCAGCATATTCTTTCAGCAATTTAACTTTTTTGCGAAAACTTGCCAATAAGTTTATTACTTAAAATCCCAGCTCTTATAAAGAAGCCCAAATATTCCTTGCAAGGATTTGTTTACACCATCTGCTTATATGTTAGTCTAACGTTTGCGAGACACGTATGCATATACTAGCCTTAGTATAGTTAATAAATAAATATGAAGTTGTCTACAGCTGCAAATTACAATACAATAACAAACACTTTTATTGTTTGTTTAGTTTTGATTTTTGACCATCAACTTTGTTAATATTTTAGTTTATAATTCTTCTTCAGGCAGCCCTGCAGTTTCTACCTTGCAATCACCATCTAGTCTACCCTCTCAGTTTGTGTCAGTCAGCCTGGCAGCTGGCACAGCAAGCTCTCCCGGCATCTCTACTGGCATCTCTACTAGCAATGCACTTCAGGTGGGTTGGTTCCTGTGTTATTATGATATGGGTCATCACCTAAGTATTTCCTGAAGAATGTTCTGCATTAAGTATAATCAGGGTTATAAATGTTTGTTTTGATTTGACTTGTCATTTATAACTATTCAGGGCTAGCATGGTGAGCGAGAGTAACAGTACAAGGCATGTGAATGCCAAGTAGCTTGCTCCATTGGCCCGTGAGACCAAGTTCTTAGCAATATTGTACTTTGGTGGCTGTTAAGTTTTCTCAGTAAAGTTGTTTAGTGACACTCGTTGAAATAACCCAAGTAGTCTGTGTATAGCATTAGTAACTTTGTTGAAAGTGTATGGGAAGTTGTGCAGTGGTGTGTGTAATGGTAAAGCTCACAAGGTGTACACTTCATTGATTTCATAGAAATAGTTTTATAGCTTACTAGTGCACGACACAACAATTGTTGATCGTTTTCATACATGGAGCACAACTGCAAAGTCCTATTAGATTGAGTACACAGTGATTAGTCAGCTTTACGATAATCTGCACCAGGCAGAGGCGGTTCAGCCATTTGGACTATATTCTCATACATTTATATGTTTTTTGTAGACCAGTACATTGACTGCCCCATCTTCTTTAGCTTCAGCATTTTCTATGAGCCCCACACCCCTTTCTGTTGCCCCTACCCCCCTTTCTGTTGCCCCTGTTCCCCTTTCTGTTGCTAGCTCACCTCTTTCTCAACCCCTGCCACCTGTCTCACTCACTCCAAGCTCATTCTTCACACCTCCAAACCCCCTTTCTGCACCTCCAAACCCCCTTTCTGTTCCCCCAAACCCATTTTCTGCACCTCCAAACCCCCTTTCTGGTCCCCCAAACCCCCTTTCAGCGACATCTTTTCCGCCATTCATGTCTCAAACGCCAACCAGATCAGCTGGTCCTCCTCCCACATCTGGTTTCCAGCCTGCAGCAACCAGCCTTCACGGGTATGAATCTCACCAGCCCCACACTCAGGTAGGTTCTGAGGCTGCTCACAACTTACATATAGAATAGAGTGATTGCTAATATAGTGTAGCACAGCCACTCTGACTGTGATTGCACTTATATACAGTGACATTACTTGACAGGAATTTCATAATTTTCATCCCTTGGTTCTTAATTATCATAAATTTTCTTGTGGGGCTTGGCTTTGCAGTTAGTAAGTTTAAACAAGTAGATTTATTTTCTTGTGTTATAAGACATCAAGTTGGACAGTCAACCCCCCCCCCGCCCCTCCTACTCACACCAATTGAGAATACTAGTGAAGAATGTTATATGCTTGTAGCCGGGATCTGTGCCCTCTGCAGGAAGTCCTCATACTGGTGTCAACATCTTCACCCCTCAGTACGACCCTAATGCTCAGCCCTCTCCCTACAGCTCTGCCGCACATGTGCCATATGCACAGTCACCTCCTTACCAAGGTTAGAGCTTTCTTACATATATTATATTTCTGTGTGTGCTCTATACTATCATGTTACTGCAGGTAATATTCACTCAGACTATAGTATTGCTGCAGGTAATATTCACTTACACTATGGTATTACTGCATGTAATATGCACTCAGACTATCTATTATATTGCTGTAGGTAATATGCACTCGGGCTATGGTGCTGCCACATTAGACATGTCTGGAGCTGCTGACAGTAGTGCTAACTCAAGTTACACTCAAAATGGTCAAGATTTGAATTCCATTATTGAGTGGATCAAAACTAATGAAACTGTTTATAAAATGATGCAGAAAGCTAAGGTAAACATTCATTATATACACTACATTACATACGCTGCATTATATACGCTATATTATATGCACTACGTTATATGCACTACTATTATATGCACTACATTACATATACCATGCAGTGTGTTATTCTTATTTGAGACACTTATGTGAAAGTGTACACAAATTATAGTGTCTAATTTCATTATCTGTTGTTGAAAATACGCCAGTACAATTTATTCATCTGCCAATGATTGCCATAAATTTTAAAGTTTAGTATGCATTAGTTTTAGTGAGTTTTTATTGAAGAAAGTCTCAGGTTTGTCCAGTCATTACTCAGGCTCTGTAGTCATCTCAGGTACATCTCTCAATCAGTGAAAGCTATTATCATTTAATTTGACGTTTAGTTATTGTTCCAGAGCGGCGTAGAGACGGTCATCACAGCTATGGATCCACAGATGAAGGATGTGCTTTGTAAGTACGGCATGTCATAGGATCAAAAACAACCTTGACCTTTCACTCACATGGTATTATGGGATATCTGTTCACTTGTCGCTATTCGTGGCCAATTGTGCTGTGAAAAGATGTCATGCTTATATTATATGCTTTGGTAAAACTAAATGAAATTTTTGCAAGAGTTTTATAAATAAAATACATATGTATGTTTTCAAATTTTATTTCTTCACTGTAAAACTGTCGGTTGCTCTCTTTTTATCCCCGCCTCGTTCTTTTCTCCTGATTGACTTTTATTTTTCCATTTTGTTCTCTTTACTTCTTTACCCTCCCCCAATTTTTCCTTCTCTTTTTTTCCCTCTTTCTCTTTTTTTCCTCTGTAGCTGTTAACTTGTTGAATATACTTTCCCTGCAGATTCTGGTGGTGACATCAGCATTGTGGTGGCCTCATCCAGGCCCACTAAGGTTGAACCTGTGAAGGAAGCGTTTCAGAGAACATTTGGTAGAGCCACTGTCGTCGGAAAAGTAAGCAGAGCTTCTCCAAATTTATTTCTTTTATAAATCAATTTTTTATGCATTTCGCATTCAAAGTTCATGACTCAATGTAATTCTTTGACTCTTCATATTTCAGTAGAATAAACAGTAATAATTTCTATAGCTTATTTCATCAAGACTGGTAATTGCATCATTCATATACAGTGTGAGTGTTGATTGCTGAGTAGTCTGTATGTTAACCTACTGCATCTACTCTTCTTACACATCTGTCTCAGTGTGCAGAGCTGTTACAGGACAGTCAGCCTGGCATAGCCCCACAACCTGTCGGCTTTGATGCAGGAGTTAAGGGTGCACACGAGAGGATCAACAACCTGCGATGTACTCGGCTAGTCAGTGAGCAGCAAGTTTGCGTGGCTGTTGAGAGCTTCATAGTCGAACTTCAGCCGGACATGTGAGTATTTCTTCTGCTGCACCATCAAAGTTGTGTTTCACTGATCAGAATTGCTTGTAAAGGTTTAAGTTTTCGGTAAATTATTCAAAATTGTATCAATTTTCGAGTTTTGTATCCACAAGAAGTTATGCTACTCAAAGTATTTTAGTAGACAATTGCCTTCCTTTAGGGTGATTTATTACTGAGACGACTTGATCAAATCAATCAGTTATGTTCCCCGTTTAGTGGAACTTGGGCTACTACAATGTAGCTTGGTTATAGACCAGGTTTACCTGTTAGTCTTGTACAAGTACCCCAAACCCCATATCCTCCCCTGTACCCCCACCCCATATCCTCCCCTGTACCCCCACCCCATATCCTCCCCTGTACCACTACGTTAGTCAATAGTTTGTCACAACTACTCTTTAAATTCACCACTGAAAGCGAAAGTTTGCTCAAAGTAATAATTCTAGCTTTAATGCTGTCTTTTATAAATGCCGTCTCGGTGCGTTTTAGGTGGTATGACATAGCCTGCCTGCTCCTGTCTGACCCAGTCCACGCTATATCTGTTCAGACATTTAGCCAAGCTACCCCGGTACCTGTGGAGTATGTGAAGCGGGCTCAGTCCGAGTGCCCCCCTAGCTATAGTCTCTCGTCCACTGGTTACTCAGTCACTATAGGTCAGGTGATGCAAAGACAGTTGGCAGTAGATCCCAGTGACTGGCACTCTAGTGTCGGTGGTATCAGTCGAGTACAGTTGCTCCACACCGCTGCCAAACAGCTAGCTTTTCTCTATCAGCAGAAGCTTTCTCGGCGTTGAATACAATGAATGTGAACGTGTTGTGAGACACACAGGAAAATTTCTACTCAAGTTAAATGTTGAGCAACTAGTCATGGAATGGTAGCAGCGATCTTCTATCTATGCAACTCATTAAACATGTTCATTTGTTTGAACTACACTTTGTAAATATACGGTTGAGCTGTTTGGAGTTATTTCTTTTTCAGTTTTACTACCTAATTACCAAACTATCTTTTCATTGCAAACCCTGTATCCAATTTCCTTTTCAATAATTTTGGATGTTGTATACTTGAAGATTGCACAAGCTTATCAACAATTCACAAAAAAATGGCGTTTCTTAGCATTGAATTGTGATTTCATAAAATCTTCTTAAGCTCTTTATTTTTGCTAACTTCTACCTATAGATTAATGCGTCTAGTATTCAGTATAGTTTAAAGCCCGAGACAAGAACAAATATAAAAATTACTAGTTGTTTAGAAAAGGGAGACAATTCCTGCAGCAGATTAACGTTAAATTTAAAAAATTAAACGTTTCTAATGAAAAAGCGGTGTAAGTGGTTGGATGCAAAGTACTATAACTCTAAGTCATTTTATATCTGTGAACCAATTATAATTTGTTATAAGGTTTACATATTCATTGATATTCTGAGGTATCTTTAACATGGAAATATTTTAACGTTTGATCTCCTTGACCACCTGTGAAACGTTGAACTCATTTAATTGTTGTTAATGATATTTATGAGTGACATGTGATAATTTAAACATCAGAAACTGTAATGCTGGTAATTTTATTTGGGCACTTTTTGAACTTTGTCTTTTTCTGTTTTCTAATATGTAATATTTTAAGTTATTTTAGCCTATTACTCGTATATTAATATCATATATTGATTATCAAAAGTTGTTTGTTTTCTTGTTATTTCTTATTTATTATTTTATTATCATCATAAATATATGTTATGGTTATCTATGCTTTTTGTTGCTTTGTTATAAATATTTTCTCTCCCCACAGCAGTTATAACATGCATTGTGTTGTGTACATAATAGTGTGGGAATGCAACTCCCATGTCCCACAAACCTCGGTATAACAATATTATTATTATGCTTATTACCAACCAATATAATATTATTATCTCAAAATTGCCAGGCCCTGCTATGGTGCCCATAAATTGTCCTCGGTTAAAGAGAAGATAAATCCCTGTCTAGATATGTATTGTATATAAAAGATTTATGTCAAAGCACTACTCCTATTTAATGTATTATTGGTCAAGTATGAATTAAAATACTCGTCATTTAAACAACGAAGTCCAATTCTAATATACTACACATGTTGCACTTTATTCATTATTTGTATTTTAGTCTACTGTATGGTATACATATAATTTTATGACAACATTAATGAATATTTAATGGTATTGAAATGGTTTCCAATAGGAAGGCAACTTCTAAAACAAATATTACATTGAATCAGTTATGTAATCCGTGTCTTTATTGATTATCTGCTCCTTCCTTTATATCCAACCACTATTATTAATAGCCAATGTTGTTTTAGCCAAGTCATACTTTATGTGCACAAAACAATAATGCAGGCAACTTTTGGCAATGACTTTGACAATTATATGTGCTAGAACAATAAAACAGCATTTGGCCCTATTATGTTGGTATAAACATTTCAATTAAATAAACGTTAGCTTTTAATTTCTTTTAAATAACAGATAATAGACATACAAGACAAATAATGAATGAGCTACACACAGCATTGGAGAATGTTCAATAAGTAATATACAATTTTAACAAGTGATTAAACAGTTTACAGTATTTACTTAAGCATGAGATGAAAAGCACTGCTAACAAAACATAAGATAATGAATTTCAGTTGCAACCCACATATTTTAGCTCAACTAACAATATAAAAATAACCTCTATATATAATCTTTAGGACGGAAATTTGGAGTTGCAGCTACGCATATTATACAGAAAACCACAAACTGGAATAAAACATTTAGTATTTGGCACAAATATTGTAAAACAAAACTTTATGGCATATGTACCAACAAGAATAGTTAATAGTAAATTATAAAAGTAATATTTAACTTGGCCAAACATTGAGCAAATTTTCAGAGAAAATAAGTATTGGCTCAGAACTAGCTATAATAAGTTTTCCACAACCTAACATATAGACCACATAAGGAAAATTGCACAAAACTTCCGGGTAATAAAAAACCAACATAAAATGTTACATGTTGTATACATTAGAACCACAGACAGATTTGTATTTAAAAAAATATTCTTATGAGCTATTGGCTACTGAAATGGTCAAATGGTATCCAATCAGGACAATCTTAGCATAAATTAGAAGAAAATGATCTATCTAAAGTAAAAAGCATTACCAATACATACCATCACTAACTCTGTGAGATAGTCAATATATGTATACTAGGTACTAACTAACACTAAATCTAATGCACTGTCAATATATATAATTATACTAGGAGTTGTTACAAGTCATCAAATAAAATGCACAGTTTTGTATCATACACACTGCCATATATATAGTAACCCAAAATAGTAGATAACAAAACACATTCTGGCCAAATAATTGTTGTTGCCTACTCTATACATAAAATTTCCATAAGAGTACCTTTTCTTTTAGTAGTAGAATGATACTCAACTCGATTCACCATTATTCATATTTCGATGTATTTGTTGTTGAATTTCACTTCTTCTGCGGGCTCGTAATAGCACGCCCGACCTCACTGGAAGGGATGATGTTGAGCCTCCCCCGTTGTCACTCAATCGTCTGTTTGATGTGACTCTTGATGATTGGCCGACTGCTGGGCTCTCTGATGGAGGACCAGGCTGTCTGTTGGTAGAATTTTCTTGCGCAGTTGGCTCTTGATTTTCACCACTAGGTGGCGCTGCTCTAGCATTATTAGACTGAGATGGTGCGATAACTCTTCTACGTCTGCGCGTTGTATTCACAGCGCGTCCTGGGCCAGAGGGTGGGGCTGGTCGATGGTGAGGAGCGGCCAAGTTGCCTGCCTGTGCAGAAGTCGAAATGCTCGAACTAGATGTGCCTGCCAAAGGTGCTGGCTGCAAGACATACAATAAATGACTTTAAACATGAGGAAAAGTCATTACATTATAAAATTTAGAAACTATAAAATTCAAACATATGCATTATAGTGAGTGTAAGTCTTTCAAATTTAGTTTTCATAATACTTACCAATGAGCTAGCTATATAAAAATATAGTAAGTTTGGGTAGAAGTTTTATATTTATTTGCTATATCACGTACCACTGAGCTGGTGGGCGAAGTACCTCTCCTATTTGTCGCTTCAACCAGAGGAGGAAGTGGTTCCATAGCTGATCTAAAGGTAGAACTTGCGCGTGGCAAAACAGTACTTGTTTCATTCTGTTCTGTGATTGGTTGATTTTGTGTGGTTGGTCCTAAAGTAAGATTTGTTGAACTGGTATTGGCCAGTACATTATTGTTAGCAGTTTGATCTCTAGAGAGACTGGCTGTTAGCTGATTATTGTTAGCAGTTTGATCTCTAGAAAGACTGGCTGTTAGTTGATTATTGTTAGCAGCATGATCTCTAGAGCGACTGGCTGTTAACTGATTAGTGCTAGCAGCTTGATCTCTAGAAAGGCTGGCTGTTAGTTGATTAGATGCTGTACTCCTCGGTTGATCAGTTGGCAGTCTTTCAACACTGATTCTGTCAGCTAATCGTCTCTCACTTCCTGTGTTTGTTTGACCATTTGCTCCCAATTGGCTGGAGGTTGTAGAAGATTGATCAGTAGCTCTGGTAGACAGAGTGGCTGGCTGGTAACGAGTTCTTTCTAATGGAGTCCTCGTTACATTAGAAGTCATGGCACCTCTGTTACCAGATATCCTCACAGTTGAGTTGGTGGTTCTGCTAGGTTGGGCATCTTCAGATGAATCGGAGTCATCGGCGCTGCCATCATCAGTAGGGTCAGC
The DNA here is from genome assembly GCA_964035545.1 of Bugula neritina. Lineage (NCBI taxonomy): Eukaryota > Metazoa > Bryozoa > Gymnolaemata > Cheilostomatida > Bugulidae > Bugula > Bugula neritina. Next base: position 3,205,305 of record OZ037768.1, read on the forward strand.
AGCACCGAGTGCATTTCTCCTGAGAAATTATGTCAAACACTAACAGCATATCAGATGTGTGTAGACAACTTTTAACATAATGCTGGCACTATCAATGTTCACTCCCTAGATACAAAATCATTACCAACTTTTGCTGAAACTAATGTAAGGTATTTATAGACACATTATATTGAAATATTGCTATAAATATAGCTACTATTAATTTTTTTAAAGCAAGCTCCTATAAAAAGGTTGCGTTGTTTACTCAGCTACTAGTCTAGAAACCCACAATTGTTATAAGCAGACAATATCCAAAGAAAGTAAGAATAACAATAATAACCACCTGCATATCCACTTTATTTTCCATATTCGTTCCCAAACCCCTCCCCCCACCCTCAAGTTATCAACTGCAGAGCTTTATAAAAACTCACATGTGTCTGTTGGGCTGGTTAGGCGTTATACTGAAGAGTATGTTTAGAAAGCCAGTAATTTCTTGCATTTGTTCCTGAATAGCCAGAATCTCACTAACATGCCGGTCTCTCTCTTGTCTATTGACTGGAGAGGAGTTTGATGTGGAAGCAAACCTGTCCAGAGCGCGACGTCTGAGCTCCATTTCCAGGTGTAGAACCAGCATCATGTCCTGGAGAAGAGTTCTACCCTGTATAACACAGCAAAGTAACATGATTAGACAAGGCACAAATAGTCATTAGGCTTATTTATATACACGGAAGCAGATTATAAAACTAAACGTATTTAATGTGTAGTGCATTTCTAGTGTAGCCAGTTTACATACTTTAGGTGTGTATACTCTTGAAAAATTATGCATAAAATTTCTGTATTCAAATATTACTGATAGTATTTCCTAGTCTATCACGTACAGAAGTTGTGATTGCAACGCTTTAGAAGACAATAAGACGAATAGTTTACAAAATCTAAAAAGTAAAAGTGAAAAGCAGATGTTGACCTTGACATTGAAACAACATTGAAGTAAGCAGTGTGAAGACAATGAGTTAAAACTCTTTCAAAGAAATAAGAAAATTCAAAGCACTATTTTTTCAAGTTGGAATTATTTCAAGATATAGTTCACTTTTTCATTAAGAGATAAGAGACAATAAGCCAATTGCTTTTCTGATAAGTTTTAAACTAAATACTTTAAACTAAATCAAATTTGGAAAAAAATCTAAATGACAATTTTTTTATCTTATGCATAACCTATGATCAAGCTAAAAAGAAGGTAGAAATTATTGATTAATTTATTGTGAATTATAGCTAAGACAAATAATCTATGTAACAACCACCATACCCTTCCTTCAATTTGCATGCTGATTCTCTCAGCATTTAACTATAAATAACAAAAACATATCTACTAAAACCTCCTTTCAAACTATGATTTACAGCTTTTCAACATTAAGTTGCTGCAAGGTAAATACAAACATTATCACACTCTACACTTGAATGTTAGATGATTAGAAAGTACTGAGGGGAAAGTAGAGTGAAATGCTTGTTTGACATTTTTTAGTAAATATTTTTCTAAATAATTAGTCAGTATAAAAATCTGTGTCAAATTTCTTGACATCTTACACCAGTCCGTCTGCTGTTTTCTCCCCTGTGAGACTCAAATTACAAATACTGAAAATTTCAAAAAAATGATAACAGTTTTAAGTAATGTAAACGGGTAGCTTTCTTATTGAATACCTCTCTGATAGATCCTTGAGCAGTTTGCCGACCTTGACCCTGATCTGGCAGAACACTAGGCAGTAAAACAAAGCCAGTGCCGCCCACAAATGAGTTTACAGGAGCCGGTCTTCTGGTCAACTTGGCTCTCTCTAAAGCCGTCACACTGCTGGACTCGTACAGCTTCATGCCGTGACTGTGTCGAAGGAAGTCTTGCAGAGTACAGCGCAATGCGCAGCCAGCCTCGGGGCACTTGACCCAGCAGTTCAAAATCTCTTGGTTATACTTGTCATCATCACTATATTCAGTCTGCTTAGATCTGCATACAGGGCACTTGTCACTGTTGGCACCATATGTCATAGACCAAGCAAACACACAGGTAGCACAGAACCTGTGCTTGTTGTCACATTGCTTGACATCTCTCAATACCGAGTAACTAAAAGTTATATAAGATATATATTGTGTAACTATAAGAAGTTCAATAAAATGTACTTATAGGCTTTCTAAATTCTTTAATGACAAAGAATTATTAAAGACTGATTAATTGATTTATTACATATATGGTGTCAACACACAGTTAACAAAGCAAGCAGTTGCTCTGGTTAAAATATACTACAATTTAAATACAGCAGCACAACTTTTTCATCAAATAATTGGCAACAAAAATTTTCAACATTGTAAAAAATATGAAATTCTTAAGATGTAGTTTAGCAGTAAGTATGCTTTTCATCATTACTACTATTTTCACGTCTGAAAAATATTTGCAATAACTTTAAGCCTTCAAGTTACACCTAATATCACAGTGTACTTAAAAGAATTGCTTAACTAAGCTTAATATTGGATAAATATTGATTATTCAAACCAAATATTGCATTGCCACTTTTCTCTATCCTTCTCAGCCAAGTTTATAAATAAATTATCTGGATAACCGCCAACTTTGATGCCTTGAGGTTTTAGGATGGTGTCCACAACATTTTGAAAAGACAATTCTTGTACACTCTCAGCCATTTTCAAAGAATTGCTGTTATTTCAAGCCCTAAAATATTGCAACACAGACACTTTATTAATTTAAAAGTAGTTGAATACGATATAAATATATTATATATGTGATATGTAAATGTTTGATTGGTCTGCAGTTGGAAAAAAATATAATGTAGATTGAATAATAGAATTTTTTCTAAAACATATTTATTAATTTGGAAGATAAATTTATGATCGTGATTATATTCATTGGGATTGAGTCAAACTGCACGTGCATACCACTAGGCCTACTCAATTGGAAAAATATCAAAATATTTAAAAATACAAAATAAGTTTTTGCAACAGACATATTATTAACATTAGCTACTCCAATAATTATCAGCTTATCACTCTAACCTTTAGAGTAGTCAGCGTGTTGAAAATAAATACAATAATAATTAGAAGTAGTACTAATTTGGTAAAGTTGTTGTAAATAATTATAATATTTAACGTTTTATTTTGGGCTACAGACAAAAAATTAACATTAGATTTGCCAATTAATAAATACTAACCTTTATTTTACTCTTAAACTTAGTCTCACTTTAACATTTATTTTATTGTTGATACTTCAAAGCTCAAAGTTAATGGTAAAACTAAATCAAAGTGATTTTTCGATCAAATTATCATAATAATAGCCAAAGATCGTCATTTTATAGTGTCACACAGGAGTGAAATAGATCAAACCACTAAAGATAAAAACCTTTATTATGCAACCTCAATACAATTCTTTTCCCCAGCCATTAAAGTTAGGATGTTATTAAAATATCCATAAGCAATGTTGCAGCATACTGCCGCCATGTTGTTGATATTATATAACCTTAGTTCATTTCCTGCTTCGCAACACGCAATGGTGTCTTTACTTTACATTTAATTGTTGAAATATTTATTCACGAAGAACAATCATTATTTTTATTAGAGATCAATTGATAAAATGATAGTAGCGAGAAATGTATTTTTTGCTAAATTTTCACGAGTCAAGTTTCATATGTTATAAAGTAAAAAAATGAAAGCCTCATTTAGTCATTTGTTTGCTCTACCTAAAAGTAAATCCATAATTTTTTTGTTCATTGTTAAATCATTGTACCAAGTAACGTTTCGTTTATAATTTCAATAAAAGCTAGATATGCAAATTAAAACACTACAGTAATAAGTGGTTTTAGTTTTAATTACAAACCAAAGGTAGCTGCCAAAGTAAAACTAAAAAGCAAACTCAAAGTCAAACAAAAAATAAAATTAGTATTACTATAGTATGAGTGTCAGTATATCAATATGATAATAGTACATCAATATGAATATTGAATATTAATATGAATATGATTATCATTATGGTCAAAAATAATTTGTGTTTTGATAAAAATAATAATGATAGGCTAGTTGTAATACTCTCAGTCTATAAGTATATTCTTATTATTTTGTTAAGATCTGAAGTTGACTTCTGGACTAAATATTTAGAATTAATTATAGTATTAATTTTCAATCAATTTGAAATTGTTAGTGTTTTTGGAATGTAGATTAGAGTTGAATAAAATTAAATGTAATAAAAAGTAATACATTTTTGTTAATTTTTTTAGAACCAGATACATTCTGTTACTTTAAAATGGCTACGCTTTTATTTATATTTTTTATATCATAGTCATAATACTATCACAATTTCTTGTGAGACTGTAAAATGTATAAATAATAAACATGTGTTGTCATGAAAAATCATCCATCTACATGATTAAATTATATCATGTACATGCATAACACAAATAGTAATACATTATGTTTAATACAATTTACTAGCATATGGCTAATTATTACCACAAAGCACTACAATAATAAACATGATACCTAAATGTTCTTCAAATTTAAAATCAAAATTTGATTTTTTGCTGCAATTTGTCGTTTAAAAATAAATAGTTGTACGGGTACCTACAAACTTATACAATATATTGATATTTTATTTTTTTCTAGTAGCATCTTTATAGAATGGGTGGGCGAGGGCGAGGAAGAGGGCGTGGCGGCTCTATTCCTATGAGCATCGAAGCTCTTGGATTTGGGAGAAAAACGGAGTTACCAGAAGCCACTTTCCAACCACCTCCCACTTTTCCCGTGAGTACAAGTTTGTTTCTCTCTTTAGAATTCTCAACACTTATATTATATCTAGTAAATGATGTTTTTTCCAAATAGGAAAAAGTCATGTTTTCAGTTGATTAAGTCTGTTAAAAATTTAGTGTAAATTAGTATATTATATGTTGTTGTAGAAATTAGAGACGCAGCCATTGCCATTAGAGCAAAGTGAGAAGTACAATTACCTCGTAGATCTGAAGAGATATTTTAAAACCTTTATGGAAGACTCTCCATATTATGTGAAGCAGGTGGAGGCCAAGAAGGACATTGCCAGATACTCTGACAAGTACAGGGCAGCCGGGGCCAGCTCGTCTGTCGAAGGCGTGATCTGTAAGTCATCAAGCGATGAGTGATGTAAACTATAAAATGTTGTGTTTCGTCAGACTAAAACTATTCATTAGTTGAATATAATCTCTTTTAGTGTACTCTCGTCTGCCTGATGAACTGAAACCTGGCTCGGGGAAACTAAAAAAGAAAAAGAAGGCTGACATGTCTAAATTAGCTATTCAAAATACTATGCAAGCTTTAGAGAAGGAGGAGGTAAATCCTAATTCTGATTTGATAACTATATAATGTTGGAGGACAAACTTTTAATGAACTGATTTTTGTAGATAGAGATATTTAATTAATAAAACACGTATTTAATTAATAGGACTAGCCTTTTTGGCTTCCCTAGATAGCAGAAGCACACTTTTTGTTTAACTCCACTAGATGTCCTTCGTAATACTCGTACTTAATCAGGAATTTAGGAAGGCAACTGCTGTTACTCCTTCTGATCAAGTGTTTTATGCAAAGTTTATAGACTGTTACACTCCTTTAGTACAAGAGTTTCTGTTAATATTGTGGCCATAGACTTCTATCAAGTACATTAGCTGTTACCACTCTTTGGTGTACTCAATAGAATAGTAAGCACAAAACTGACTCAGGAGATGAAGCCGCCAAATCAGATGCTGAGAAATCTGACGATGATGCCGAACAGGAAGTAGAAGAGGAACTCGATGAAGAGGAAATGGAGGAGGTTCGTATTGCACTATTGGAGCTGAATATTCAACCGTCACTTTATGTCTGTCAATGTTAATATTAATTACCAATAATTACAACTTTCATATGAGACACAATGTCTGATTATGTGTGGAAGTGCCAAGTTTTTTTTTGGGGATGGGGTTAATAATAATAGTTTGGAGTTTGAAGCACAAAGCTTTATCTTTGGGCAGGCAATTTCTAAGTTGAACTAGGAATGCAAATCGATGGCTAGCTGTTCTTTTTATTTCTATTGAAGATAGAATATATATTTTAGGAGAATGATTATATCCATGAATATTTTGACAATGGAGAGGCATTTGGAGATGATGATGGTGATGGTGACGATGGCCCCGTGTACTGAGAGGGAAGATGAAGCACGTGATGGTATTATATGGCCTCAGTTCCCAGTTCACCCACCGCTGATGGTTCGAGGAGCTTTGCAGAGCTCCTGCCGAGAATGTAACGTCTGTTGATGTAGTCTCTATGCCATACCTACCCTGAATCTGGGATGGTCAGCCAAATTTTATGCTCTAACTACCAATATTATGAAACCTCCTTTAGTACAATTTATTTTCATTGAAAAAAATAGTATATATATATATATAAATATAACATGAATATGTTCCTCAACTTCATTCTATTCAGTACCTCTGTTGAAAAAACTAAAAATTTTACTTCATGATAACTTATTATAACTTAGTTTTACATTATGTTATTTATAATTTAACTTGTGTTTTTAGAAACACACAAACAAAAGTTATTTATCCTTACATCACTGACAAAGTTTTATACAACTCTCAGCTTTCGGCAGCATATTTGTCACCTAGTGGCAGCATTATATTGTCGTCCATCTTGCCACATTTAAAGCCTATTCAAACTAGTTAGTCATGCTAATTTACAAGGGAACTTAGTGATATCAACTTTATCGGCTGGTTGTGTTGAACTGCATAAAGTAAGCTGCGGTGGGCGGGTTGGTGTAGACCTCATTGTACAGGAAGTCTTTGTGTGACTTCTGCTCCTGTCCCAGTCGCAGATTATCAGTAGCTTGCTGTTTATTCATCTCCTTCCTCACTCTCTCCTGCTGTCTCTCTAGCAGCTCTCCTGCCCTGGCCATTGCAACTCTCTGTCTGTCCCATTCCTTGTTTCTAAGTTCTTCTTCTTGTCGGAGACGCTGTCGAAGAAAGAAATATATATAGACACAGACACATACAACTTTATTTCCATAATACTTATTGTAAACCACATAAAGTGTTGACAACTTATGTATATGTAGAAAGTACCTCGTTCTCTTTAATTTGGTCAGCCTGAGTTTTCTTAATTTGAGCAATTTGTTCAGGGCTCATGCCTTTCCACCTATCGGTAATGACCCTGTGTGGTCCCCAAGCACTTTGGGCTACTGCTGGGTTTTCTGTTAGTATATCTCCATAGATATGATTGGCTAATTCCGTATGATTGTCATCTAACTCTTGCTGTTTGTGAAGCCTTCTTTTTTCATTTGTTTCATTCTCCTAATGTGCATATAAGCATACATTGGCAAATACATGTCAACTTGTACACAGCAGGGCAACAGGTTCAATAGCTCAAGTTTTTAAATTATGCATCAATTTTGATCTGTAGTTGAAAATCTCCAAGAGCATAACATTTTTTACATTATTTTTATCTCAACACTTGATTTTTAAATTTTTCTAATCATGGAAATGCCTTTAATGTATTGATTTTTTTGCTCTGCTTTTTAATATTTTCAAATTCAGTTTAAATTAAATGCTATGAAAATTTATTCAAAATGCAATAACTTACTAAAGCTTTATTATAGTCCTTAGTGGCAATATTAATAGCTCTTCGGCAGTCTTCTTCAGCCTTAGCTAACTCCATCGCTCTCTGATCCAACTCTCTCATCTTCAGTTCATATAATCTGTCGGCTTCTCTCTAAGTGTTTAGTTTAATATTTTACTTGTTAATTAATTTTTAGTACTCTTATTAAAGTTCTTAACTCATGTTTTAGTTTAAAATGTTGAAAACCAATAAGTATAGTTGCCAGCTAACTAACTCATTTTTTCCTGTCTATGCTAATTAATGTTGTGATCAGTTGACTATTAATTTACTATTCACCATTAAAAACCAGTGACTTACCTGATTTGCATCTGCCTGCTCTCGTTCCTGTTTCTGTTTCTCAGACCACTCTCTCAACTGCTCATGCTGATACTTGGTTCTTGCTTTGTTGTTCAAATCCTCTCCATCAAATTTTTGGAGACCTAAAGTTATTAATTCACTTGCAATTAATTCTACTAATAGACAACATCAACAGGTTCAGATACAAAGAACCCTGCAAACATAAATTACCTGATATTGTTAGCCTAGGATCATCATCATGCACTCTAGCAGGCTTGTCTTTCTTAAGATAGTCTGGGTCATATAAGTCAAACTCTCGTCTTCCGTCAGGTTGTTGATGCATCATTCGAAACTCGTTGAGAGACTTGTTCAACTCTCGGATATCTGCTTCTTGTCTCTTCTGGAGCATGCACGCTATTTTATCATTTCTTTCAGAATCAGCAGCTGCAATTCAAAAGACAGTTTTATGCTAGAATAACAAATTTTATAGTTCTATAACAGCTTCTTGATAATTATTATCACAGAGTACTGCCGTCTTGTAAAGTACACATTTCAATTTTTAAGATGGTGCAATTTTATTAAAAGATTATCAAGGGGATAGGACAAAAAATAATGCATAGACTGTGAATCAATTTTTGTAATCACATGTCAATCATATTTTATCCACTATAAACTGGCTTAAAATATTAACCAAACGCTTCTGATCTTTTCCGCTCTTCTTCCTCCATCTGTTTTCGGTCCTTAACTTGTTGTTCTATGCCTTCTAAGTCGACCTATATTTACAGACAAACAAATTTATTGAAATTATTTGTGTATGCATATGCACCTTCTTTCCCTGCTACACATATGTACAGATAGTGGATTTAATCTCATTTGAATTTTTTATTAAAGTATGTGGGAAAGTATATGGTCACCCTATTCAATGTTCATCTATATAAGTTTTAATGTTTGCTAAAGTAAATAAGCTGGAAAGTAAAGATCACTTTTTGAATTTTCAACATGTATTGGTTGTCTGAATTTGCTTTATCAAATGTTTTACATAGAATAGTTTTCCTGTGTCTAAACTACACTGATTAAATATAAAGGTAAAGCTTTAATATATATATACATACATACATATATATATATATATATGTATATATATATATATATATATATATATATATATATATATATATATATATATATATATATATATATATATATATATATATATATATATATATATATATATATATATATGCAATAGCTTGATGTTACTAAATGTTTGATAATGGTGAGCAGTGTGATAATGGTGATAATGTGATTACAGGAGTAGTACTAGTGGCAGTTATAATTTCTTCAACATGGTTTCTTTTGCTATCTAAATTTTAGCATTAACAGATGACTGTTTTATTTTTTTCACTTTAGAGTAGACATAATTTTAGATTTTAAGCTAAAGTTTGGTTTACTATAATGGAACTGATAGTTAGTGTTATTGTACTTACCCCAATAATTCTGGTTTTAGCATTAAAAATTCTGCTTTGCCGCTGTGCTTCTCTATTTCTTCTGCGAGCAATAGCTGCAGCTTCTATATTGTCTATTGGTAAATCTAACTTGTGCATTTTGGAATATTTGTAGTGTTAAAACTTGTAAAATTTAATTAAAATTCTTACTCCAACTTTTTTACGTACACGGTGATAGGTGCTGTAATTCTGTTGTTGCGTTGCTAAGGAAGCGCGTAATCCAATCGGCACTCCATATTCAATGTCGGTTTTTACTCGTTTCCGTCCACAATTTGCTTGTAGACTTGCTTAGACTATGCAACGCAAATGATGTTTTATAAGCAGTATAATTTAAAAAAAGACAACTCTAATGTAAACAGCGCGCTGTTGAAATAAGATAATAATATATTATTATAGCTACTGAACTGAAACTATAGGTTATAATCACTGAGCTGGAATATTTTTGAGTTCGATGGTTATAGTTCAATGATTATAGCCTATTACTGTCGTATCTTAGGCTATCCTAAAGTCAGATCTGCAAATAGTTCTATAAGCAGCTTCGAGTTGGAGGTGACTAAGTGCAATAGTTTAAGATTCTTGGAGTTCCAATTCACTAAACTCAAAATATCCGACTCTTCCAGTTCAATTTATACCAAACTTGAGAATCGCAAACTATTGCACTCATTCACTCTCCAACTCGAAGCTGCTTATAAAATCATCCCAGTTTCATTGAGCTAGAAAGATTTTCCAATTCATTGGTCAGTTTGGTCAATTCTCAATTTTGATTGGGATTCTAATAGCTCAAGTTGTAAGGCACGCCCACTTCGAGCTGCAGTGCTATAAGTATTGTGAACCTAAAATTTTTTGCAGCGTTTATTCATTTGATCGCATACATAGTTTTACCAAAACTTTTGGTGAAGGTAAAACTTAAGACCATAGCCAGCACTTTGTTGTTATTGTGGTAATAATAATAATTGCATATTATAGCAGCATTAATTAAATTATTAATGATAATCATTATGATTATAGATACTGATACTCGTACGGCTACGCCTAGTCCTACGGTCATGCCGGTAGTGGTACTGGTAGTGATTCACTCTTTCAGTTTTTGTGATACCCGGTCCCATGGTAATGGTGATTGGCCATAGTGATAGTGATAATGATAGTAAGTGTTACACATATACTAAATCTAATACGTTATACTTATAGTAATACTAATACAGTAATACTAATAGCCAATAGGCAACCTTACATTGACATTTAGTTTTACTAAGAGTAAGTCTAATTCTAAGTCTTTTAGTTTTACCATTGGCATTACTGTTACACTTACAGTTACTGTTAGTAATAGTCAGTGTTACTACTTACTACACTAGTACTACTACTAGTACTAGTACTAGTTGTAGTAGCAGTACTTACTTGATTATGATGGTTGCAAATTTCTACTCACCACTATGACTATCACTATGCTTTGGCACTTGGCAGTGACTAATCAGTAGTACTAATTTTACTAAGTCTTAGTCTAGTATTTTTAGTTTTTAGTCTTTACTACTACTTGGTACTTACATATTTATATTGTTATATTCACATTGAGTTTGGGTGTTTGTATTTCAAATGAGTTTTGATTAAAAATATATTTCGATTATGAAATATAAAAATCACTGTGATTGATTTTCAGTTCAACTCAGATTATATTTTAGTCTTGGAATTCAGATAGTTAGTTAGCCATATTGTGATATTGATTATGATATTCTGATTACTGATACTCATACTGATTGTAGTGCTGTTTTCAGTTAGGGTCAATTCTGCAAAAGTACACATGACTGCCAGACATTCCAGAGTTCTAGCTTTTTGTTGTCATGTAATTAATTAGCTTTAACTCCTTAACTTTTGTTAACATTTGCAATTGCAGTAATTATTATTAAACTCCTTATAATTGTATTTATTATTAATACTATGTAAATATTTATTTAGTTTACTACTATGAGTGCTACCTTGCCATAAAATTGTTTATTTTAATAAATGCAGTACAATGAGACTTTTTGTAATTGAGCTGTTTCACTGTTTATCCCAGCTTGCATATTGTGTTGCATCTATCCTTTTACAGAGTCTCTAATTATAAATAGAGCTGTAAGCACTTGCACCATAGTTGTCAGCAAGAGTTATCTCGACAATATTAACAATGGTGGCTACTTGATGATTATATTAATTAGTAACCGGGCCTGTATAGTTGGTAGTGCTAAAGCTAAATTTACCGCTGTCATTTATATCCAACTTTGAGTTTAGTATTTGTACAAGAATTTTGTAGAATTATACCTTTTCTTTTTTACTCATAATTTATTACATAACATTTGTATAAGTATAGTATAGTATATAGCATTTATTATTCATTCCAAGCATTCGGCAACAAAACATTTTGTTATTTAAGTTCATCAAACTTATTATTTTGTCGACCAAGTGTTTGTAGCTAACAATTTATAATGTAGACTTGAAAATATGTATATGTAATAGTGCACCTGTCTGGAGCTAATAGCCTTTCAGACTTGTTGAAATGTCAATGTTACGTAATAATTATAGAGGAAGGTGCAGGTTTACGTTATAAATTGTTATTCAATTTAGACACAAGAACAAATCCAGTTGCGTTATTCCTTTATGCATACGTTTAATTTATCTCTATTACTTATTCTAGATTCTAGTTTTGTTTATAAATACTAGACTCTTTTGCTAATTAGTTTCATGCTTTAATAATGTAACTGCCTATCTTTTTTACTTTATATCGTACTGCATATATCATTATTCATATTTATTTCATATATTCATTTTAGTTTCAGGTTATTAGTTATTGGTGCAGTAAAACTAACTAGTTAATCAAGCCACATTTAGGGAAGTAGCTACACCTATAATTAAATTAAGGAGTATAATCATTCTCTGTAAGGCAGAGAGGGCGCTAAATTAAACATCACAATTATTTTAGTATTAGTGAAAGTTAGAAATTATTTTAAGTAATAAAAATAGGCTGTGGTATTTACAATTATTGGCTAGTTAGTAATTACCAATTTGTTTATGGAAGTGTTTTTGGAACTAGGCAGGGTACACCCAAGTCTCTGGCATAAAACAGTTTTGTTTAAAATATTTGTTTTGAGCCGAAAAGTGGGCGTTCACTTTGTTTATATAATTCATGTATTATGATCTTGCAAATTGTTGCTGAAACATATCTGATTGGTAGTATAAACTAGTGCCTGCTGTTTTTTCTTTATCTTTCAGAATTTGTATTTCACTTTCTAAAAGCCTTTAGCAATATTGAAATTAAATAAAATGCTAAAGCATGTTGAAAGTTTTCCATGAACCCTAGAGAAGATGCTACTTACAATTAGCAATATAGTTGTTGTACAGTTGCAGTTCATTACATATAATTTTATTGACTGGATGTTGGTGTAACCAATCTGAATTTACTCATTTCCTAGTGAAAATGTTATTTTATCTTGAAATATGTTAAAGCATACATTTTTGCTCCGTGATCTTTATATTTTTTTTATAATCCTCGAAAATGTTTTGTTTGACTGTCTTTTAATTCACATGTTATAAGAATTAGTACACTGTATGGTATACTTCTCTCACAAATTATGTGCTTTCATTCACTCATAGCCATCATGTCGGGGTCAAAACCTGTTCTCACAAAAGATACGATAAACCCTCATGTCAAAAACATGGAGTACGCTGTCAGAGGACCTATTGTGTTGAAGGCAGCAAACATTGAAGAAGAATTAAAGAAGGTAGGTACACCTGAAAACTGCTATTACACTGTTTCAGTGCTTACAGCTAGCAGGGAAATGTGTGGTGTTTATGTACAAACAGGCGTAGTAATGGTAATTCACATTAAAATATATGCAAACAGCTGTAAATGTTTATGTTTTGCATGTATTGCTAGCTGATTAATACTTCAGCTCTTTTCCTGTTTGAATTAATAATCATTGTTTACAAGATTTTCTATTGCAATATAGTTTTTTATATAATGAAGCAATTATGGTAATGATTTCCATTAAATTTTGGTTTACTTTTCTAGGGTGTAGAAAAGCCATTTACGGAGGTAGTGAGAGCTAATATTGGTGACTGTCACGCCACAGGGCAGGTGCCCCTCACCTTTCTCAGACAGGTAACTCATAGGTGTACTCTTGAGACATTCTCAATCAAAGAAAATCATGGGTCAGGCTGTATCATAATCAGGCTGGTGAGATACTTGGTTGTAGCAATGGCCTAGCATGTGGGACTGTAGACTACTTGAATATTCATACTAATGGGTCAGGCAGGCTCTTCTGTACTATTTAAAAGCATATGACTTTTAATCTAAAGTTTTAAAAGTAGTTTCCAAGAACAGAAACTTTGAACCAATTTTTATTATTTGTATAAATTAGCTGTTAAATGCGCGCCATTATAACCAACAATCTATCTATATAGAATACTTATCTAGCTCTCACATTGAGCTTATTAACCTTTTGATATACATGTTACACGTGCAGGCAAGATGTTATATCACATCTAGTAATGACTGTGGTCATGTACGCAGTGTATTACTTATACTTTACATACTATACACGTTCTATGACCACTGGCACTGTTCCAATATCATGATTACATCCGGCCCATTCATACTATAATTCTAATCAGATAGTCTATTGACTAGAATTATGTTTTGCATGTGATTTGAATTTGGACATTTCTTTAGCATATAAATGTGCAGTCAATTAAAGTTTGCACTAGCGAATTAACATCATAATAGGAAGCCATACTCTGTCACGTCTGCAAGTAGTTGAAATTTGAATGCCTGCCAAGTTTTTCCAATTTAAGATGCTGAAAATCTGATGGCCACTTTTATATTTTATTCAAGATGAAAATAAAGAAACCCGAGAGAGATTAATTAACTTTTTGAAGAAGGGGAACCCTGTGTTTACTTAATTTAACCGCACCAGGTATTATATGCTATGCATTGGTGTTTTCTGCCATCTATTCAGGTGTTGGCTTTAGCCACATATCCAGAGCTTATGAATAGCTCAACATTCCCAACTGATGTCAAGGACAGAGTGAAAAGACTTCTGGAGGGATGTAAAGGAGGTAGCATTGGTAAGTGTTGTTCACATGACTTGGGTTGTATGTTCTATATACTGTATTCTGTGTACAGTTTAGTGTGTGTATAGTATGGGTTCTATGTAATATGTTACATATACAGGGTCATATAGCGCTAGTCCCGGTGTAGAAGTTGTCAGGGGAGATATTGCTCAGTTTATACAGGAAAGAGACGGCCAGGACTGTAATACTGACAACATATTTCTCTCAACCGGTGCCAGTGCCGGTATCAAGGTATGCACTCTTATATCCAGAATTCTGCGCGTGTGTGCATGTGCCGTATGTGTGCGCGCTTGTGTGTGTCTACTTTAGCTGTATTATGGTGGTGGTCACTTATAGCCAGTGATTAGTACTTCCTCTTGCGGGTGGCACAGTTACTGCCCGCACTGTGGATACTGTGCATGCAACTACCAGCAGTTTTCTCCATAAAAATGATATTTTCAGTTTTATATTGTGTAGCTCCATTGTGTGTTCTTACAACTTAACCTCAAACTTACTACCTTTATGAATTGACTTCATACTAACACCGTAGGCATATACATACTTAGTCATGGTACACAGTCATTCTGCTTTGTAGCTACTTGTATGTATATTTGGCAATAATTTATGCAGAAAAACAAGTTTTTATAAATGCAAAAAATAGATTGCCAAAGCATTGTCAACATAACAGCATCGGCTTCTAATAGTTAACCAGTGGAGTATAAGTAATGCCATATATAGGTTCAGATGTTGCTTAATGCAATACCATTTCCTGAAAGTTTATACTGCAATTAGTAGACTAAGAGAATACATATCTTACTAGACACTACAGGGGGGGGGAGATGTTTTCTATATAAAACCTGCTAATAAGACATCATGCTAATGTGGCAGCAATCTAATGCGATGCCCCTTTCACACTACATCTTGAAGTAACCAGCTGCTGTGCATTTAACTCTGTTAGTCTTAGCCATCTCTCTACTGTACACACTGCTAGCTGTCAGCTGGCAGAGGTATAGACTGAATACAATGCACAGTTCAAATTAATTGTAATGTTAATGTATATTTAATAGTAGTTATGCATGGCCATCCTACAATTAATTGCTATCTTGATGCTAGTAACTAAAACTATTGTAATAATATGCACATTTTTTGTATTTAATTTGTTGTCAAACTGATTGTTATTCTTAGTTTTGTAAAATTTTAAATATCAAACTATGACACACCTGTATTATAATACATTACAATATACTATGTTATATTACAGCTCTGCCTATAGGCCTACTTTCCTGTCTACTTTTGACATATAGTTATATTATGTGTCCAGATATTGCTATAGAGTATAGACTGTATAGTGTATATATTACACACAGTACTGTATGCTTGTCGTATATATTACACACAGTACTATATGCGTGCTGTATATATTACACACAGTACTGTATGCCTGCTGTGTATATTACACACAGTGCTGTATGCATGCTGTGTGTATTACACACAGTGCTGTATGCATGCTCTGTATATTACACACAGTACTGTATGCCTGCTGTGTATATTACACACAGTGCTGTATGCATGCTGTGTGTATTACACACAGTGCTGTATGCATGCTCTGTATATTACACACAGTACTGTATGCCTGCTGTGTATATTACACACAGTGCTGTATGCATGCTGTGTATATTACACACAGTGCTGTATGCATGCTCTGTATATTACACACAGTACTGTATGCATGCTGTGTATATTACACACAGTGCTGTATGCCTGCTGTGTATATTACACACAGTGCTGTATGCATGCTGTGTATATTACACACAGTGCTGTATGCATGCTCTGTATATTACACACAGTACTGTATGCATGCTGTGTATATTACACACAGTACTGTATGCCTGCTGTGTATATTACACACAGTGCTGTATGCATGCTGTGTATATTACACACAGTGCTGTATGCATGCTCTGTATATTACACACAGTACTGTATGCCTGCTGTGTATATTACACACAGTACTGTATGCATGCTGTGTGTATTACACACAGTGCTGTATGCATGCTGTGTATATTACACACAGTGCTGTATGCATGCTCTGTATATTACACACAGTACTGTATGCTTGCTCTGTATATTACACACAGTACTATATGCTTGCTGTGTATATTACACAAAGTACTGTATGCATGCTGTATATTACACACAGTGCTGTATGCATGCTGTGTATATTACACACAGTGCTGTATGCATGCTCTGTATATTACACACAGTACTGTATGCATGCTCTGTATATTACACACAGTACTGTATGCATGCTCTGTATATTACACACAGTACTGTATGCATGCTCTGTATATTACACACAGTACTGTATGCATGCTGTGTATATTACACACAGTACTGTATGCATGCTCTGTATATTACACACAGTACTGTATGCATGCTGTATATATTACACACAGTACTGTATGCATACTGTGTATATTACACACAGTACTGTATGTATACTGTGTATATTACACACAGTACTGTATGCATGCTGTATATATACTATATTTCAGACTATTCTGGAACTATTAAATGCTCCTGGAGAAGGAGGTAAGAAACCAGGAGTTATGATTCCTATCCCCCAGTACCCACTCTACTCCGCCACTCTCACAGAGTTCAACATGCACCAGGTAGTCCTTACTTCATATCAACAAGTTCATAGCTCATCTGATTTAGTTGGTCAACAGTTTCATAGACTAGTAAAGGTAGTGCTACAGCTTTGTTAGCTGAAAAGACAACTCCTACATGGCTGTAGCCATATTTATTGGTGAAAATACTAATTGCGGCTTACTTGTGTTTCTAATTCTTCGTCTGGAGTTTGGTTTCAAAACAGAGCTGTTAAGTTGTGGGTAGACAATTTCTCGTGTTACATTTACCTGCTAGAACCTGGAATACACCGGCTGTTGTAATACCATTTATTTCTACCAACACAACTCAGTCACTTTGTGAGATAACTTAATTCTGTAACAGGACAATGAGTTGTGTACTACAAGACATACTAGTCACATACTAGTTGCTCTGTCACTAGCCACCAGTCCTGAAGGTTGAACTGTACTCCATTACTCCATTATAGATAAACTACTACCTGAATGAAGAAAACCACTGGTCACTGGATACCTCAGAGCTCCAGCGAGCTTTAGATGCTGCCAGAGAATGCTGCCACCCCAAAGCTATCTGCGTCATCAACCCAGGCAACCCAACAGGTGAGTTTCGCACAGATCCAGTTGCTGATTGGCTGTCTCTGTACAGAACTAACTGCTGATTGGCTGTCTCTGTACAGAGCCAATAGCTGATTGGCTGTCTCTGTACAAAGCCAGTAGCTGATTGGCTGTCTCTGTACAGAGCCAATAGCTGATTGGCTGTCTCTTATTTCAACAGGTCAAGTGCTGTCTAAGGAGAACATACAGTCTATTATTAAGTTTGCTCACAAAGAAGGTCTGTTTATACTGGCCGATGAAGTGTACCAACACAACGTGTACGATCCTAGCAAGCAGTTTCATTCCTTCAAGAAAGTATTGAGTGAGATGGGGCCTGCCTACGCCTCCCAACAACTTGCTAGTTTCATGTCTACTTCCAAAGGCTACATGGGAGAGTAAGTGAAGTTGTTATCAGCAAAAGTTCATTCAAGTTATTTGGAGTGTTTTCGCAAATAACTGATTTTATTAATTTAAAATATTATGGTTGTAAGTTTAATTGCTTTAGTAATTGATCTATTACCTGAACAATTTCAGAAACGAGAAAAATATATCCGATTTTAAACTCTTTTTGCACTTCTTTTTGGAAAAGATTTTTTTTTCAAGCTTGTGAATTATCATATCTGGTGTTCACCATATAGTCATCATGTGAAAAAAAGTTTTACACTGTTGAAACTGGGTGGAAAATCAAAACCTGGTAAAAGTAGTTTAATTCATATTAATTAATCGGCCTGTTTTGCATACAGTTAGTTATAATATTAAATATTACTCTAAAACAAATTTTTAGTGTATGATTTAGTAATCAGAATGGTTTGATGGAGAAAATTTGTTGATGCCTTAATTAAGGCATGTATGAAACAGTGAAGTATAATCCTAGCATTAAAGTGGTTAGAAGTTGTATTAATTTAGTGATTTTATATAACGAATTAATTGAATGTTTTAATTTGCATTTACAAAATATTCAAGCTCTCCATCTCTAGAATTTTATATCCACTAAGAATTTATTTACTGTGTTTACATTTCATATGCATCATATTTTATCATTAATACAGTCTAAATGAGGGTTGTCTTCTATTGTTAATCTGATGTAATTAGAAGTTGTCTTCCTATTTGTAAACCACCAATTTCTCACACATCTCTTGTTAGGTGTGGCTTGAGAGGTGGCTACTTTGAGGTCGTGAACTTAGACTCAGATACTATGAATCTGTTGAAAAAGTGTCTCACTGTTAGCCTGTGTCCCCCAGTTACTGGGCAGGTGGCCATGGACTGCGTGGTCAACCCCCCCAAACCAGGAGAGCCGTCTTATGACCTGCACATGAAGGTGAACTCCTGTTTTATAGGAGAGATAATGATTTGATTATTTGCTCTACTCCCTAGACACTTGCAGTGAACTCAGCTCAGTGCAGACTGTGTCAATGAATCAGTCTTTGAGTTTAAAGTCACAGGAAATGAGTCTAACAAAACCTTTTCTTCATATGATTGCAGAATGAACGCATCTGCTATTTTCTTGTGTTATACTACTGTACTGTATGGCCTGTTATGTAGCAATTGTAGTCTATAGCACTGCAGTATATATAGTAACATTGTAGTATATCTTGAACAGTGTAGTATGTATGGTAACGCTGTAGTAAATATAGTAACACTGCAGTATATTATATAGATATGCTGTAGCCTCAGTGCCTTGTTATGTACACCCTTGTAACTCATGCTATTCCTGTAACAGGAAAAGAAGGCAGTGTTGGATGGACTAAAGGCCAAGGCTGAACTTGTATCTAACACATTCAACGCTATTGAAGGCATCAGTTGCAATGCTGTCCAGGGTGCCATGTACTGTTTCCCTAAGGTTGATATTCCACCCAGAGCTGTTCAACATGCAAAGGTAAGAGAATATACAGGCAGCTATTGCAGACCTTTTTACAGCCCCCTTCTAGCAACCGACAGTTTGTTAGCTCGGGAGTTATCTGTTCTCATCATCTGATGAAGTCTTTACTGTAAACATGTGTGGCACAGGTTTTCCTCACTGTGCATTGAGGGTTTATCCTATACATACTACCAGCCTAACCTAGTGAAAGGCAAACATATCTTTATAAACATCTACTATATAGTCAGCTACATCATTACACTATAGTATATGCCATATTATGTTGCTATACAAATGTGTTTTCTTTCCATCGATGTAGCACCTGTTGAGACCCTAGGCTGGTATATATAGTCTCACCTGCTTCGTTTGGTAAATTTCATAGCTATCTGATGCTAATGGATTCATATACTCTGTTCTCAACTATGTTTACTATTTATACAGTCACAGAACATGACTCCCGACTCATTCTACTGCTTCGAGCTGCTAGAGAAAACTGGGCTATGTGTGGTCCCTGGCTCTGGGTTTGGTCAGAGGGAGGGAACTCATCATTTCAGGTGCGTATATTCTCTCATTTGCCGGTGTTTTATCAGTGAAGTTAGTGGTAGGTTTGTTCTGCTCTTTGGGCAAGCAATTAGCACTTACAGGTTTGATGAACAGTATAACAGGATGTTATGATGTGTCTTGTGGTGCTATGGTGATGTCGTGACAGTAAAAATTATGTGGTGACGTGGTGTTATGGTAGGGTTGTGCAGGTAACTGGTGCTAATACTCACTCCTGTTTAATACTCTATCAGATGTGTGGGTGTCGGCCTTGTAATGAATCTCTCAAATGTGGGCTTTGATTATTTTCATATTCTACTTGGCTGACTTTTATCAAAGTTTGATGCCGTCAATTTAGTTTGTTCCGCTGACACAGTGCATGCTGTGCTCTAAATTGTTCGGATAAGGTAGGGAACCTATCAGTTGCATAATGCTGCTCAGCTTGCTGACTCTGAAGTACTAGACAGTTCTCACAAGTGTCTACATCAGTTTACTTTTTTAAAAAGTTTATCCCTTTCATACAATGACGCTAGACTTTGTTAATCACATAATCACATGTTACCAATACTTTATATAATCAATATGTTACTAGTCTCATGCTTATATTGTATTTACCTTGTAGAACGACTATACTTCCACAAATTGAGAAATTTCACCAAGTAATGGAGAAGTTTACAAAGTTTCATAAGGAGTTTCTAGCTGAATGGAAATAGACACACAAACAGTAGCTTTCCATGCTCTGCATCTATTCTATAAACAATAGTGTGTATTGCAATGGACAATAAGTGGTTTAATTGATGATTATTTAAAGTTATCTAAAAATAGTGTGTCTTAATTATCATGTCATGTCATGATCGGCTGACCCAGCAAGATAATTACGAATTACGCAGGCCAAATTATTTCATGGAGCTATCTTTCCTCCCATAAATAAAGTAACATTAGGTCCCATTGCATTATCCTTTTCCTGATTTAAAGTCAAATACGCTTTGAGGCTTGTACTGTGTACAGATGTAGAACGGTTTTGTGGTGGTCTTCTTGTTAACTATGTAGTTTTACAGGGATATCAAGTGTGAAAAGTTAATGATATAAACCTCGTTTAGTCTTCCTAATATCTTTATAGTAATAATAAAAATTTTGTTGGTAAATATTTGTTTTTGATTTTTTAAAGTTTATCATGCCAAGGTTAACTTAAGTTTATTACAATCATAGAGTTAGTTTATTTTATGGCATTGTGGTGCATTTGTTTAGGGTTTTATTTTTTTTATTTTATGGTTTATATAACAGTTATAATTTTATCAACAAAACATATGTGTGTTGTATATGTTTTTGTTATGCATCAATCCGTTTTACTTCAAGTTAATTTATGAAATCATAATTTATCTTTGCTGCTTGTTGAAAATGTCATTTACCCAGTTGACACATCATTTTGAATAAAAGTAACAATAAATTTCTTTGTTTACCAATTTTAGTGAGTAATTCCATAAAATAATCAAATATTATTGTAAGATCTTTTGTTTTATTGAGAAATGGGCTTTCGTATGTCAAAAGATAGTTAGTAGTGGAAAGTACTAAATGATCTCAAGACGGAGTAAAATAATGTATTGTACAATAATATTCAGTTGGTGTTGCAGGAGTTGCACCATCTTTATGTGGGTAATGAAAATAATTTAGTAACTATAATCTGATTAAATCTAGAAATTTCATCTTGGTAAAACTTTTAACCAGTTAACAAAGAATGCTGTTAAACATTAAATCATGTTATAATATTAAACTATGAATACTATTTAAGGTATTGAGCTCAGTGGTGCTAACAGTAGTTAGAAAGAATTTTGTAAAGGCTTTTGCGTATTTACTATTTCAGTGTTTTCAAGTAATTAATGGCAATTAGACATGTGTGCAGCTGCTTTACTTCTGAGCAGATAACTGCTTACACAAAAATTATTTTACTGTATTTATTTAGCTTCATCCTCATTGTATAAAAAACATTCAGCTGTAAAATCATTAAAATACAATTTGCTTCAACAAAAAATATGCAAGTAAAATAACCAGCATTGGGTATTTTTATTGGATAAAAATTTTAGTCTGTTTATGGGACTTTTTAATCTGATATATTACTTTAAAAAATTTTTTATCTTTAAATTAGCAACTTTTTGATGAGTCCTTCCTTGTTTTGAATACATTCATTAAATGTGGGAATACTCACTCCTGATCAACTGGCTCCCAACATTCACAGCGCTTCACTTATGGTGCTGTGTTACTGATCAATATGTTTGGTCCTTTGCTTTGCAGATAATTGAAGTTGGGACTAAAATGTTTGTTTGTTAAGATTGCATGGATGCTGTGAATAAATTAATTCAGTTGATGTCATGCGAATATTTAATATGAGGAAGAGAAGCATCAATTTGACTAAACTATGCATAATATTTTAGTGTACATTAAATTATGGGCAACTTAAAACACCACTTCAATTATACTAATGTTTAAATATAAAATTGATTTTATTGATTAAATAAAACTAATTTATTAAGGCATTATTGCTGCTAACAAAAATTCAGCCCACAGCAAGTATAATCAGCTACTTATCTACTCTAGTGACTGAGTAGTGACAAATAGATACAAGATTATAATTATAGCAGATCTAAAACAATATAAAATATAAAATTCTTATACAACAGAAAATCTTCTGAGCCTGACAAGCATCTTTTCTGTTCAACGATTATTCTAATTGAAGTGATGCACACACATCTATTGATTCCTTGAAAGGTAATGCAATACGTGAAGAGTGTTCACCCTTATTCTAGTTGTTACTTATAAAGTCTCGTGTGTTGCCTGTGTGATAGCAGTTGACTCACTCATTTACTCTGCTACTTGGATCAAAAAGGTATTTTATTAATGCGCTACAATATTTACCGTATTCTTTGTTCTATAAGTTAGTATAATCTAATATAGAACAGTAGAACTATCATTTGCTAAAATAAAGAGCTTTATATTATTTAAATGCTTGAAATAATGAAGCAAATTAATTTTAGCTAACTGTATTTTTGGAAACTGCAATCTATATATTCTACAGAAAGATAAAATAGCTAAAAGTGTAATTCATATGGAGATTTTGTCCACTTATATTATCTGTATTTTACTAGATTGACATAGTCTATGCTAAATAGATGTAGCAAATCTCAAGCTTTTGTAAGGAAGACTGAAGAACTCTAATTTGCAAGGTTGAACAAAATTTATATATAAGAGGCATGCTAATAATATACTAAAAGATTAACAAATGCATGCATCAAACAAGACTAACTCGATTGTTTTATATGCTTATATTCGAATATTGCTTGACTGGAAGCCAGGCAATAAGCTTTCATAAAATTGTATTGACTATTTAGTGGTGCAAGATAAACGAATTTTGTTGCAATATTATGTAGGGTGTTGTTGCTCATTAAGAGAAATATTCTATACTAATACAATTATTGAGTGATAGATCACCATTACAATTTCCACAATATATCTCGTATAATTAGATCATAGTGTATCCCGCTCACTACTCTAATACTGCAGCTGACACATTGCATGTCTTCTCAGCAGTTTACGGCAAAAAGCTGCTATTTTTCTGCCTTTGTAGCCTTGGGGCAGACTCTTACAAGACACTCTTTAATCAGATTAAGAATTGTAGCCTTAGGACATCACTCAGCTCTCACCATTATATCCTTAATCTTATAATAGGAAGAAATTGTGAGGCTGTGGCTGCGTTTTGCCGTCACATAACTAATAGGCTTAGTGTTAATAGAAACAGTTGTTATTGAGGTAATGGCAAACTGGAGCGTGGCATTAGCGCAGAACAGGCCACCGGTATCTAGCAGAAATAGAAAGAGGCCTCGCATTAACCTTACCCAAACACCAAACATTCTGAGCAGTCCCAGCTTAGTGCTGGAGAAGCTGAGTGATGCAATGCCAACGGAGCCACCGTTCAAAGGATATGGCAACATCTTCAGACATCTTTGCAAGCCTGAGGAAGGTGAACACAACTGCTACAATAACGGATGCGATAGAATCACAGTTAATGTTAGTGGATTACAATTCATAACTCGACGTAGCGTCTTGGAGGCCCACCCTGAAACACTACTCGGTAAGTTAAACTTATCAGAATTCTTACTAAGATTGTTGTTTGACAAGTCTTCTTGGTTAACTGGATAAATCTTTATTTGGTGCAAAGTTTTTGATTCTCAATCATTTGAATTTTGGCATTCAGGCTTGAAGCTTGTCCACTTGAATTTATGGGCAAATAACTTCTAATGTTACAAGGGTATGCTGGGACTAGACACAAAAAGATGGCTGCCGTGCCAACAAGAACTAGAATTACTCTCTAACAGCTTTTATTTAATGAATTGTGAAAACATTTATTGTTTGATTAAATGTGGTTTTTTACAAATTCTCTTATAGTAATGCATAATAGTAGATTATAATTGTGGAATTACAAATAAACTACTAAATATAATAATATATATATTATTATTGTCCTATTATTATTTTGTGTGTCATGTGTTATTAGCAAACAATCCTCTGCAAATTCTGCAGCAGGAGATACATTGATACATTGCCACTAGATTTTATCACACAGTGTGATAGTTTTCATTCTACACATGTTGTGCAATGTAACATAGCAACAAAAGATAAAGCTGCTATGTGAAAACTTTATATGTAACAAAACACATTAGATATTCTCTAAGGGTCTCACTCAAGATAATATTATAGGCAATCACCAGAATAGATTCATTGCATTGAACTGCTTTACAATCACTGGAACATCTTCATTAATATTTCATCAATGAGAAAGTATCAGCAGATTCCATAATCTTTTATCCTGTTTACATTACATATTATAGTACTCTAGCATCTGCTTTCTATGGTCAGTAACTTCTTATAGTACAAATTATTGTTTTTATACTTTATTAGCTTTTTCATTCAAAAAGCACTCACCATATACTTCTCAAGCCATACAGAAAAAAGCTTTGAAGAGGATAACTTAAGACACAAAACACTTGTGACATTAAAGACATGTTAGGGAGCTTCTAATCTATGCATATAATATCATAAGTAATTGTTGTGACATGAGCAGTTTAGAATATTCTGTTATAATTAAATGCTGAGGTCTATTGCAGTAGAAGATCTCATTGAAATGATGATGCAATGGGGATATGCATTCCGATTTATAGCTAGTTGATTCAAGTCCCAAATTGCTGGAAAGTGTATTCACCAGCCTAAGTATACAGTAAAGGAGGATTCGATTGTGTTTTATTATATACAACTGCTATAACTTCTGATTATGTTTTAGGAGACCCTGATAAGAGGAAACCCTATTATGATCATTTAACGGAAGAATATTTCTTTGACCGCCACAGAGCCACGTTTGAGTCTATATTTCACTACTACAAGTATGGCGGAAAGCTGAAGCGCCCCCCTTCAGTAACTGATGATGTATTTCTGGATGAACTGAAGTTTTTCGAAGTTGAAGAGCAAGTTGTAAAAAATTATAAGAAAGAAGAAGGTTACACAGAAACAAAGTATGAGTATCCTGAAAATGTGTACTTGGCCAAAATTTGGGCGTTATTCGAGTACCCCGAGACGTCTCGTCTTGCATTTTTTATTGGCATTATCTCAGTCATAACTACTATCGTATCTATTGTCACTTTCACATTAGAGACTTTACCGCAATATAAACCAAACTGTACAGCAATCGACAAACCTACTGCAGCTGTGACAAATCACACATTCAACAGTTCACTAGGGGTGGACAACTCTGCACTCTATGAAGATGACACAACTCCAGAACCATTTGACTATGTGAAGATCTTTTTTGCAATTGAAACAATTTGCAATATTTGGTTTACTTTCGAAGCGGTTATTAGATACATAACGTGTCCAAATAAGTTACGTTTTTGGAAAGATGTTAAAAATATCATCGATATGATAGCCATTCTTCCATATTATGTAGCCTTGATTCAAAACATGAATCCTGCAAGCAAGTGTGGGGCAGGTAATGATTTTGCCTTTTTAAGAGTCATCAGATTAGTCCGAGTCTTCAAGCTAACGAAGCATTCGCAAGGATTGCAAATATTATTGCTGACATTTCAATCAAGTATGGAGGGGCTGACTTTGTTTGTGCTGACGCTGATGGTGTGTATTCTAATGTTCAGCAGCATGATATACTTCTGTGAGATTGATGAGCCGGATACGAAGATCAACAGCATACCGGGAGGATTCTGGTGGGCCGTCATAACCATGTGTACCGTTGGCTATGGAGACGTCGTACCAGTCGGGAATCTGGGTAAACTGGTAGGAGCCGTCTGCGCTCTTTCCGGGGTGCTTACACTAGCTATACCAGTTCCAATTATAACAGAAAATTTCAACAAGTTTTACGTTCACAAGCAGAGAACAAAGTCTAAGGATATGCCCAAGTCTGGACTGATGGAGAAAGCTCATGAACACATCATGAAAGTGGCCAGTTGCTGTAAAGATAAAGTTAACTGCAACAAAGAGGAAGGATCAGGACAACTCCCTCTTCAAACTCCTCCTAAATAGTAAAAAACATTTTGAATTAAATGTACTGCATTAAAGCACAATATATCCTTTAATGATGTAAATAATGCAAGTCAGTTAGTAGCACTCAGATACTATAAATATATTATATGCAATGTATTATATATGGGCTATTTTATTACAAAAAAAAACATATGTGAAAATGGCTGCATATAAAGTTAAATTCTCACTGTAGTTTGTATAAATTAGGCAGTACACTATAATGGTGTATAATATGCTGCTATGTGGTAGAAATATTGGACTAGTTTCCAGAAAAGACTAATACCTTCCGAATCTTAGCAATCTGTCTCTACCTGAACAGGATTAAAACACAATTATGATGTCAAGTAACAGTTTTACTATCTACACAATTTACAACTTTGTCACCTGTGAAAATGTAGACTTACAGTTCCAACAACTTATCATCTAGGAGTTACTTCCACTTAGGAACCAGATCCAACTAGTATTAAATTGCAGTTTTACTTTTAAATAAACTTATACTAAAACTTTTTTTAATTTGCAAAAAAAAGCACGATGTGACAGCTGTTTGTGTCTAAACTTTGGTCTAGTGAGTATAGATGGGCCAGAGTGGTATAGTTAACAGTATTGGACATGTGTGCATTTGTCTTCTCTTTAGCTTTTTAATGTTTCAAGATTATCAATAGTTACTTATTTACAAATTAGTAAATTAAGGACTGCAGGGTAAACTTCATTTAAAATATAAGCCAAATGAAACAAACAGCATATATTTACTACAAACAGTATATTAAATAAGTAATATATTATAACATAAAAATACAAGTATACAGGTATATTTACAGACAATACAAATAAATACAAAATTTTCTCTGGCTTAGCAAACGAAAACTCAGAGATGGAGTTAAAATTACAACAGCTAACAACATAAAAGTTTGATGTAAAAAGAATTATTATAATTACATACATCTTTAAAATGCTACAGGATACTATAGCTCTCATTATAATGTACATCTAGCTTAAATAGTATATAAAATAAATTTAAAAAACATAGCAAAACAGCTATGCTTCAAATAGTAAAATAATAATTATTATGCTCTAAAATGACATTAAACCATATGAGAAAAAATATATAATTTTCTTATCAATTAATGTTCACAATTTGGTCCTTTTATGTATTTTACACTGCTAATTAAATCTGAACACATCATAACAATTTGCCGTTGAAGAAACCTTTTAGATATGAAGCTAATTGGAATTTACCATTATCAACAAAGGCATTATGTAATTAATGAGAAAATAGGAAAATGACTTATTGAGATTATAACTCCAAATGTTATTGCAACAGGGACATAACTCCTAATATTAAAAACCCACTCATACTATGAGTAGAAGCTTGACTACTAAAGGATTGAGTAAGTTTCTGGGTTTTAAATGAAGCATAACTTATTATTTCTGCTTTACATTTAATGAGTTTGGGAGTGAAATGAGTCACTTCAGTGTCGAATGCTGATTCCATGGATTTCATTTCACTCATAATCATATACTCTGAGTTAGATGAGTCAATACCAGACTTAATGAGTGTGTATTGAGAGTCCCGTATGGCAATGTTAAGAGCGTCACAACCACCTGTGTTGGTGACATCATGCATCTCACCAAGCTGCCAATTTGTGACGTGCCCACATCGGGAAGTGTCACCCATACTCAGCAGTTCCGCCATGGTCTCCGACAGAACTCCAACTGAGAGTTTGCTGAATCTGTAAATAAAACAAGGCATATGATTGGCTTTATAAAAACATTTAGGAATTCTGACTGATAAACGAATGAATTTATTTCTAACGTCATAATAACTTTATGTATGATTAAAATAGTTCTGGCAAATTATTTTTCACCAAAATAATAAAAACCGACCATCATAATATATTCTTTTCACAATGACTGCAACTTGATAAATCAATATAAAATAAACATACATGAGTTGATAACTCCTTGTGCTCTGTAAGCGAGCGAAAGACTTTTCAGATACAAGATATCCAGTAGCTGTTAGTGTGAAAGAGGGTAGAGTACAGTAGTTATCTGTGTAGTAGGTAGTCTTGATACTATATGTACCGTCTACTTCATTGAAATCAAGCGATCGCAGAGTGAAAAGGGCTGTAAAATTATAAAGATATAAAAACAATATTTTGTTGTACACTGTAAAGGATACATGTCCAGTATGCAGCCTACATGAATTCGTGACTGTCAATTGCAATGAGGTCTAAACAATTACTCAATGATGTTTACTAACACATGTACCCAACAACACAGCCACATCTTTTTATTCTGACCCACCCTCCATGCTAGGTAACACTAACCCTTGCTGTGTCACATCAACCTTCAGTTATGTCACATGAGTCGCAGCATGCAGTTGTAAAAATAATTATAGAGCCCAAATATTAATGTAAATGATGAATAATAGAGTAAAAAAGATTAAAATCTAGACAGAATAATTATATGATGGATCATTGAAATAGACTTACAATAAGGGACTGACTCGCAAGCCGCACTAGACCAGTGGCCAGTCAGGTTCACTCGTGCTGAGCCAGAGTATTGATGGCCACCATCACATTCCATTGGGGGGTTGTCTACACTTGCCTTGTCAATACAGCTGCAAGCTTCACAGTCCTTGTGCTACAATGTATCATTACACTAGCTGAAGAAGTTGTCTTCTCTAATTGAAATATAATGGCTATATAAGACTATGTGGAAACTAGTAATAAAAACACGTATAATGTATTACAGATAGTTAGTTAGTTAGTTATGACACAATTGTAAGAAAGAATCTCAAAACTCAATGGGCATGGATACCCAATAAAATCATTTTCAAAACAGAATCTTAACAATTTAAAATCGTTTATTTTAAGCTAATTTGCTGTTATTTGCTAAGATAACAATTTGTTGAGAAAAGACTTTATTGGCTTCTTGTATTTAAATTAACCTTCTAAGACTGCCAAAGCAAACTACTGGCTTCAGCAGCTACTTACTAATAAATGCAAAGTCAAGTTTAATCCCCAAGACTACACACTTTGACACACAAATACGTCAGCGTCAGCTATATTAAAGTGTGTTAACATGAGCAGCAATATACAAGTCTACACTCCAGTGTACACAATACTGTTTGTTATTGACACTAACTACACTCTAAAACTGCTTGACTTTTTTACAGCTTTGCTAAGCCAACACCGAATGTTTACGTTTGGGTGTATAATTACAAAAGTAAATTTATTGTTCATTGAAATCTTTTCACACTTGGATTTCAGCTAAGACTCTCGCAAACCAGAAGGTATGAAAGATGATGTTGCTTTGTGGTTACTTTGCAGTTTGTACTAAAACTTAGCTTATTCCATTGTAATATTATGTTATAAGCTTTTGTAGGTTTATAATATAGACTTCTTTTAATATAATGGATATCATCATTACATTTTATAACTCTTATTATTTTGGTCTGTTATAGAACAACCAAAAGTAAAAACTTGGTCTATATTAGAAAGAAATAAATGCCATAAAACTTTTAAATTTGTTTAACAATTTGAGATGTAGTCAAACAATCTGTTCAACTAATAATTTAGTTGCAAACATATAAGATTTTGTTGTAAATGTTTTTCTTATAATCAGAAATTTTTTTTCTATTGACAGTCAACAACAGTTTCGGGCAGACAACAGCTGTTTGGGGTTTTGTATCTATATAAAAGAGAATTCCCATGACGAACGGATGGTCAAGCCATAAATCAAAACATTGAGTGGTGAATACCATACAGATATTTAATGAGTAATCATTGTGGGCACAAGTGTTACTGCAGAATTATTGATACGCAAGCATTTCAATTGCTTCTCTGCTCGTGAGAACAGCAATTATTTTATTCGTGTTCAATCGACTGGATGAGTAGAACCAAAAATGCATCATTAGTGAAACAGTTACATGGCATTGTTATGAGTGGGATAATTGGCATATTTTGATGTAGTTGCTTAAGTTTCTATTATTTATTATTAAATAATTCGAGATGTGCAGGAAGCAATCACAAAAGCATGAGTTCACATTTCACATTGTGGAGGGCGTTTGCGAACGTTTCACAAATTCATGGATTGAGAAAATAAAAATAAGACAGTAAAATGATCCAGCTGTGTGATGACTCCACTATAGCATTGCTCCACTTTACACAAATCACTACACAAATATTTATAACAAAGTAACTGTACAGCACAATTCATAATTTAGTAACTGTATTTGAATATTTTGCCAACATAAAAATATCCTTTTAAGCTCTAACATGATGCATTTGCTATTGACACACCATACAACTACTCATGGTAAAGATAACCATTAAACCACAAACTCAATTGAGAAACAGACTTAGGTACCTCATAAGAGTATAGTGGAAGTTGGTAAGAACTTGGTCTATCTAGCTGGCTGAACCACACACCATTGCCAAGGAATAATTCTCGGCCGGCCAGGCTCAATTGCCTACGACTCTTTCTGTGGCGGCTCCTACGTCCTGTACCTAATGATTCGGCTGTCTTGGTGCTGTCTATCACATTGTAGGTCCCTTTTCTCTTATAATAGTTCACCTAAAATTTGTAAAGCTAGCATTTAGGAAGGGTAAATTTGACCTCTAGTGCAACTGGCACTTGAATGGTATGTTATAGAATGATTCCAGCGTTCCCTGGTGGCTGAGGTTTGATTTGACCATATTCCAAATCTGCTGATACTAACAAGTATGGGAAAGCGATTCAGATTTCTATCTTTCAGTGAAAGTTCACAGCTATTATGTGGCTATGTGGATGTTTACTGTTGAATGCATGTCTTAGCAGCAAGAATAAGCTAGGCTTACAAGAATCAAACTGATTGACAACTAACCAAAATTTGAAGATAAAAAAAGTATCAAGTAGTTTTATTTCTTAGTAATTCAATAAAATGTATGATTTATTTGAGTATAAGATACACTGAGATATAGATTTTCTAAAGATATATCAGAGAGCAACTTGAACAATAAAAATACAAACTACTGACTATTCCACAAATGATTTCGTGATTTTTATAAAAAGACAGGAGTTACAGCGTTTCTTACTTGTCTTACGACTAGCAGCTCATTGACTGAGAACGATAAGGACTGTAGACACGTATAATCAGATGCATTGAGTTCTAGAGATGATTGATAGCTGAAGACATCTTTGACTTCACTGAACCCTTGGCATCCTTCTGCAATTATGCAACACGTATTCTGCTTATCTCATAATGTTTACAGCAGCTCAATTCAACAGCATAAACAGAACACAGCAAACATTCCATACTTCTCTTCATGGAAAACATAATATTTCTATCATGCACTCTGTACTTAGGTTGAATATTTTATGTTATAAACATTACATGTATGCAGACTACATCTTGTTTTGTAGGAATAGTTTGGGTATTAAACATTAAAATATAACACTATATACCATTATGTATAGTTGCTACCACTTTGTTATTTTTATTTTGATGGATTTGCTTGCGAAAATAGTACAAAAATGCTAAATTGTTCATTCAATTGAGCAAAAATCGTTTGGATCAAATATTAGATCAATGATTTGAATTTGCTTGTTGGGTGCTTTGCCAAAAATAGGTATTTTTATCTTTATTTTGTTTTGAAAAATATGGAAAATAGCAGAAGCAAATCCAAGAGACAATAATTACCACTAGGAGTTTAGCAGCTATTTGACATGACTCTCAGTCTAATTAACAACAAATGGTATGAAGTGTCATTAACATTTTAGTTGGAAAATCTGTTGCAGGTGGCAGATTACTAAAAAGTGAACAGACAGGGATTTA
This sequence comes from Bugula neritina, assembly GCA_964035545.1. NCBI lineage: Eukaryota > Metazoa > Bryozoa > Gymnolaemata > Cheilostomatida > Bugulidae > Bugula > Bugula neritina. Next base: position 3,237,834 of record OZ037768.1, read on the forward strand.
TATACCAGAACTTTTCATAATCTAATAGGCTTGTTTATGATGTACAGTGAATAGCCACAGGTGCAAATTAACGTATCATATCACCCACTGGGCATCTTCTTGTCAAAACCTCTGTAATGGCCGCCTAGTAAACATGCTTGTGCATTTATAATATTCTGAGTTGGTGAAACAGGAGCTCTTTTGTGTCTTCTGAATGTATGAATATTTAAAAAAGATATCTGGTTCAACTTAAAACTGGTAGCCTAAAATATTATGAGGTTTGGATACTATGAAAATATTCTGTACAATAAAAACCTCGATTTTTCTATCAGCCCCATGCTAATTGTGTAAAAGGTTCCTAACAGGCATTGTTGAAAATGATAACCACAACCAAGCTAACTTTCTAAATTAAAGTTCCTTTTCCAGCTTAAGAAATGCTTTGCCTATCTACTACTATCCAAAGTGTATTAGCAATAGATGAGTATTTCTCTATGCATATGACATACAAAATAAAATGAATATAGCTACAAAAGCAATTTAAAATCTGAAAACCATTTAGCTAGATAACAGCATCAAGCTGGGCTGTGGAAAAAACTTAGCAGTGAATATAAAACGTTGAAACAAACTCCAAATAAAAACAACTACAGACCAAGATTTAACTTACGATGAATGAACCCGCCTAGCACGACAGCTACGTCTGCTTTGTATGGAGTGACAGTTAACTTGGTAAGCTGCACGTCTGCATCAGTTGCCTCGCTCAAGTACCATGATGGGGTTCCAGGTGAGATGGTGCCTTCTCCTTTTATGCTATAGGCTGGCTCTTTACAGAACTAAAATACCCATTGATGTTAGAAAGTGCAAATATCAATTAGTCTCAACAAGAAAACTTATTATCATATATATCAAATTGTCTCTAAGAAACTGATTTTATAAAAACACTTTGTATTGCATAAAAATTCAATTTTTATTTGTTGAGTTGCACAACTATAAAATTTAAGCATTGAGTATTTTATTGTGAGAGTTTAGTGACAAGCTGTCCATACAAAGGTTTCAGCACTTTCACTTGGTTTATTGCATATTATGGTATGAATTGTCAGCAAAAACCTATTCTATTTTGACTATCTAGTTATTCTAGCCATAACATGCTACATGCCAAGAGTTACAAAATAATTTTGAAAAGGAATGCAATTATAACTAAAATAATCCAATTATATTATATTTTGAGAACAAATCCGGTTCCCATCCTAGTAGCAAGGAATGACAGGTTTGCAGGACTAATTAACTAACTAACCTCATCTGAATAGTAGTATCTGATGATGCTGAAGTCTTTGGAAGATTTAGAGAACTGATAGTGTCTCAGAACAAACTGTGGACCAGGCTGTATCTCGCAGCTGCAATATAAACAACCAGGAATAACATTAAACCTGACATACAGAACTGATCTTTACAGATACATAGCCTAAGTGAATGTGGAACCAGATGGTGACTCACCTCGGGGAGTACCAGCTACCACCCAAACTTGGTGGACGAGACAGTTCTGTATGCTTCTTCGTTGTTGATGGGCTGCATTGAGTCTGGGATTCAGCTTGACTGAATGCACCTGTAACACCAACACTTTCACTTTTAGTAAAGAAATATACAGCTATATTTTTTACTCTCATATTATGTTTAGATTGTTTGATGGATGTATACCAAGATTGGCTTACAAAGTCGCAATTATTTTTTACTTTAGTATTTGTTGCACTACCGCAGACACCAGTTCTACCGCATTGCCTCTAGCTTGCGTCACGGCATGAAAAAAATGAGATAATTGGTTCAAACATGTCTACTGAGCATAACTCAGACGTGTATCCAGAGTTGAGGGGGCCATTTCCGTGGTGGCGCAGACATGAAACTAACAAAAAGCATTGTTAGTTGCACGTTTAAGAAACCAAATACGTGTAGGCATGTAATTATTGATACATCCCCAAGGCCTTGTTAAGGTATTGCAGCATTTGCAATTAAAGAGTTTAATATTTAATTGTTGTCATCAATTAATTTGTTACGTAAAAAATGCCAAGGCAGTGTACTTAAGTGCATCTGAGTCTTAAATGTGACGATAGCTGAAACATTTCTACATGCGTCATAAATTAATAATTAAATCATCTGAAGACTCTCCAAAAAGGTTTTTGTGAAAATGAATAAAATACTTGGAGCATCATTAGTTTATGCATGTACAGTTGCCGTTGAAATGACATGCGTCCAGAAGCCCTAAATATTAGCTCTCCTATTTCACTGAATTTTCTTTAAGCACAACTTTCAAAATGCAAAGCTTAAAATGTTGAATATTTGGAACTAAACAAAGACACCAAAACTGTTTAATAGACTTTAACAAAGTAAGTACAGCTTTGAAGTAAAGTCTGTGGTTCTCATTTTGATTAAGAAATAGTATTATACTTTGTTTATTAGGAAGAAAACCGAAGTGTTTATTGTTTATTTTAGTGTATTATTATTTATGCATGTGCATTATTGACACCCTCGAGAGATGTTGAAGCTTTTAGTTCCAAAATAGCTAAATATTTACAAGTTCTATCTGAAAAGAAGTAATTAGTGTCATTTAGATCTGTTTTTCTGTCAAATTTGACAGAACCTTTAAAATGATTATGCATTTTTTGCAAATTCACAATTTTTGCTGCTGGTGGTGAAAATTATTGCAAACAAAAGAGTGAAATTAGCAGACTTTGCAGCTTTGAGGTTGTGGACACTCATTACCATAGTTCCCATCATTTACTGGCTGCTTAGGGGTTACATGGGAACCCTCCCCCTCACTGGTTGGATATTATAAACAAAGGCATCCAAGAATTCCCACCATGAAATGAAAGCTAAGTTGCATTTTGGTAAGGCCAAGTTTTTGAAAACCTTTGTCAAGGGTTTTAGCTATTGCATAGTCAAGTAGGTAATATAAGCCCCGACGAATCACGCTGTAATGTAATTTAAGTGTCAGCCACCCCTAGGAGTTAAGAGTATAGTTTTGTGACATCATGAAATACTTGAAGAATAACTTTGTTTTACAACATGTATAGTTGATGTACGTCATGCAGTTTAAAGCATATATTAGTGTGACTATGCATATTAGAGTTGGGAAGATATAGCTCTTGAAACTAGAGTTTAAATGCGTTAGCTACCAGTTTTTACACTATAATAATATTACAACTTGAATTTTAAAAGAATTAAAACTTAGACTTGGTACCTAAGCGCATTAGCATATTCGGTTGGGGTTTGGCATTTGGTTGAAGTATGGTGACAATATTCATGGTTTACAATAATAATCTAATAATTTAGATTTTAGATGAATGCAGAGTACACAGTCTTGTGGAGTTCTAAAGCTATTCTAGAAACTTCTTATAGACTACTCCTAAAGAATTCTAGCGCTGCTTTACACATTTCTCTCTGATATATTTCAGAAGTAACTGCATTTCAACGATGGTGTATTATATGCAGGACCACTGCATGCAGTGAAAGGTGACCATATTATATGTCAAGTAGAGAAGTCTAGAACTTGATGATATATAATACCAAAATACACAAAAACATTAGAAAAGTGAAAAATTATTTGAAAACTGACAAAAGCTGAATATTTCTTATCAGCCAATGATTTAAAAGATTCCCACCAAAAAGTAAAGCAAATCACATCAAGCCTACCTATTGTTTGACATGTGCAATGTAACACTAACTCAGCTAAATTCAACAGGAAGAGTATACTAAATGAGTATTATAGGAATAACTCACCACAGCAGACCAGGTTTAAGTAGATTAGCATATGCAAACTAAGAAGACCCATCTTTAGATTTCCTCTCTTTTCAATCAAGGGATGAGACTTTGAATTTGCTTGTGAAATTTAGCTGTTCTTCAAAAGAAATGAATAAAAGCCTATCAGAAGACAGGCTGGTGTAGGTATCAGTGTAAGTTACCAAGTGTACTGGAAAAGTAAATAATACAGAACTCAGTCACGGAGTTCTTTGCTGATTTTTGATGCCACTTTGCACTAAGATTTTGACCTCAGAAGAAGTGCTGTTGACCTATCAATGTGCACGTGACAGCTGTACTTGGATATCAGACACTGATTCATTCTCAAAATATAAATTCATGTTTGTTTAACCACCTCACAGCTGCAGGTGTGTTAAAACCTTCATTAAGTTACAAAAAAACAGTTTTTTAACTGTTGCCTGAGGTTGAAAAATGATAATCAAAACAATCTTTTATTTTGCCAATTTTGCTTCAGCCACAAGTTTTAGTAGAAATTAATTTAAAGGTGTGATTTTCAGTCATTTTCACTCAATTATAACTTTTGGGGATACATTTTGTTTTCAAAGGCATCAAATAGTGATTAATCGAGTCATATTTCACTATTATAGAAAATGATTTTCCGATTCAATACAATTTCAATTAGTTTCAGAGAAATTAACTGAAACTGGGCGCTTTTTAAGTGAAGGTTATAAAATGCATGCCTTAGAACTACGCTATGGTATTTCTCAACTGGTAATTTAAAGTTTTTCCATTGAGAAATTGACCAGCATAGTAAAGATTAGATAAGAAACTATGTTCAACATATCACATAAAGTAAATATTTTCTAAACTTTATCTCTTACATGTATTATATACGAGATATGTGTATTGTGACATGACAGGAAGTGTATTTGCATTACATCTTGTCGATATAGAGAATAAGGCATTTTAGGCATGGCCATTTTGCTTGTAAAAGTTTAAACATTATAAAAGCATGATATCATTTAATATATATTTAGGCTACTATATGTAGTAGTTTGAAAATGTTGGTTTTTTTATTAGAAGCCTAAAGATACAAAATGACTCATTTGTAATGTAAATGTCAGAGATTGGTATGTGTTGGTGAAAACTGGACAAATCTATTGATTGATCTGAGGTTGCTAACATTTCAAAGGCATGTTTTCAGATGTTTTCCTGGTTAAATTTGGGTCAAACTTTCTCTATTAATTATTTAATCAGAAATTGATTAACTGACAGAAATGATTGAATTTCCACCTACATAAATGCATTTTTAGCAACATAATATAATATAGCTATTTCATCTTGTCTGGTGGAACACCTGCATTCATAGTTTAATGGTATTTCAGCATACCAGTGACTTGCATTGCGTAATACCAAACATGAAGGTCAAATAAAGTTGACATCTTTTTATCTCCTGCTAATAACTAGTGCCATTTGAGCCATAAACAATAATATCACGGTTTTCTTTAAATCAAAAGAAATTCTTGCAATCATTCTTCATTCAATGTAAAAACGCTTTTAGCTATCAAATTCAATATTCACACACTTTCTGACACACCACAAACACAGATAGGTGTGCATCTATTATCATAAATAATCTCAATGAATAAATATTTTATGACCAATGGGTTATGAACGAACGGAACATACATTTCTTTCACACACTGCAGACCTAGCAACAACTTAAGTTACTTAAACTGTAGCAAACTGTTAAGATTCCTGTGAGTGATGAGTCATGATTTTAAGGTCTCACATGCCTATAAAAACTCTGTTTGGTATAGAGATGTAAATTTTTGCTTAGTTTGAGTTAATTATAGCTTTTGGTTTGTTTTTCAAGTTTGGGACGAAATTTTTAATAAAGTAAGACAATTTTTCATTCTACAGAAGTACGGCTATTAAAAACCTGCAGTTTTGTGCTCACTTAACAAAATTAGAACTAGTTCAAAACATGAGCACCTATTTGCTATATTATTATATCTACTGTAACAATACTTGGAAAGATGAGAAAATCATTTCTTAATAGCTTACCTTTTACTTTTGTTAAATATTGTGAGTCAGCTCCAAAATGCAGTGAAGAAGTATTTATCTTTAATGCTTGTTTTTAGGAAGTCTAAAAGCACTGAATTGTCAAAGTGTTGTATGTCATTTATATACGGCTGTAATGTACACATAATAAGCAAAAATTATGCAAATGCCAAGTAACTATTCTATTCTCAAGGTTCAATTTATCACACCAATGTCCGAAGACAGCCTATAGTTAACTCGTGATAAGCTGACTACTGTAATAATCCAATAACAACACACCTCTGTAGTACGAATCTCATGTTCCACCAATAACTATGCTGGACTATATAAATGTCAACTCATACAAGGTTCTCCCTAGATTAAAATATGGGCACTAAAATAAAATATTTTAACTAGCAAATTTAATATGTAATGATTATATAACTTTTACTTACTACATTATTGAAAAACTATCAAAAATTTTATTCACTTACAAATAAAATATTAATCTCAAATTTTTTATTTGTGAGTTGAATTTAAAAAAGGCTACTTAATTCAAAAACACAACATCTTTTTAACAGACACGCATAATAACTGCTAAAATATAAGTAGCGTTACTCTTTTAGTTACAACTGGTCAACTTTTGTCAATATTACAAAAATTCGCATAAGATATACACAAAGATACGGCGTGTCCGGTGCGTTATGAGATACCATGGCTATTTACACACCAATTTCATTCATAATTAATCTAGGGAGAACACTCAACGGGCCGCTAGCTAGAAGTGATAATGAAGCTAATTATCAAGACTGGCGTGTATACATAAACATCCCTGTAAATAATTTTAATCAAAGTGTCAGTTTTCAGGCAGCCATTTATTATGCGTTTCTGTTTAATTTTGTAACATTAGATAACCAGTCTCTAAAACGTCTGTGGGCTTGTGTTGGGAGAAACTCGTTAACATTTGTAGCCCATTGTATTCATATAGTGGACACAGCTATGTACAATACAAAGACATTCTTAGCCTGATTAAATACTTCCAACTTATATTATATTTATTTGTTTGCAGGTTCAAACTTACTATTTAGAAAAAACAAAACTTCATTCTTGATTCCATCAATTCCAGAAATCAATTCCATGTATAAATGAAAATATATTCTTATAATATTTATTAGTCAAACTCTAAAATAGTCAAAAATATCTAATCAACAGCATAAACCCATAATTCTATTTAAGATGGATAAAAGTTGAATCAGAATGTACAACTACAATGTAAGTAAGACTAGTACAGTAAAAGAGCAGAAAGTCACAAGATAGTCAAGGTATAATATGAGTCCCTCATCTAGTCTATGTCCTCCAACCAGGTTGTCAAGTGCTCCCAGTTCAGGATTTATCAGTTACCTATTGCTTGAAAAAATATAACAGTAGATAAAAAATATATCTATGTTTAAAATATGGATGTGTTCCAATAAAATGAGAACAGGTTATATTGGGACTAAACTCTCTAAACATGTGCTAGCTTAATTTCACTCCTCTATTAAATGCAAATAGTGTGATACTACTAATACAATCCAGAATATTTCAGTTACTCCCAAATTTAATAAGCTTGATTGGGTGAGACTTTATGAACTAAATAGAATATACCATATAATATAAATTAAAGGGAGGAGCCGTGGTCTAGGGGTTAGAGTGTTTGCTTAGTAAACACAAAGTCATGGGTTCAAACCGACAAAGGTGATGTTAGGAAGAGCATCCAGTCATAATTGCTCCTGTGCCTCATCTTAATAAGTTCTTATAGCCTGATTTAGCAAAAACTCTCTCCACCAGGGGTTTCTCACAGGGATGGTGACTATATAATTTGATGATTATATAATATAAATTATGTGAGTGGTTCATTACATGTGAAAGGAGAAGATAACTCTTCCATAAACAGATAATATAATAAAATGGCATTTTCAGCAATATGTTCTATAGAGATAGAAAACTTTAGATGGTTTGTTCATAGCATTTGATTGCAATACACTCTTATATTTGACATATAGCTCATCTTTTACTCATTATTTGAACTGCAGCAACAGTTATCTCACCCTAAATTTGAAAAAATAGCAAACTGAGTTATAACTATATGAAACTACTAATTTTTTTTACATCTTGCAGTTTATGGTTATGTAGAATTTTACAACATTAACCTGCAGTGAAATCTTACCATTACTTGCAGATGAACATGGTGCTTTCAAATTCTGTAGTGCAATAAAATTTATCTAAAAAAATTTTACTCATTTGTACAATATGTAACATAATTATAATATATCATGTAAAGCTGTTTATGGGTTTATAGCAATGGTATTAGCCTATTGCCAAATTAAAGTTCAGCTGACACACTGAATTTGAAGGAAGATCTTGCACAAGCAGGAAGACAGGCCCTAATTTTGTGCAGCTCTCATGTAGTCAACATGCTGCATGAGCAAACTCATGGAGAATATCTGCAAAAAGATTGCAAAGTGTGTGATAAGACTTCTACTTTGTGAAGATATATCTACATTATCTAATTACATGTATATATAATAGTATTATAAAACTTGAAGTTATATAGTTATATCTCCCAGATATTCTGCATATTTTTATATTGATGTAAGCTAGATATAATAGTTGGCGTAGTGTGGTTGTTGTATTGCTTATAGTACACACTAAACTTTGCTCATTATTAACCACTAAATAAATTTAATTTTAGGCTGTATAAAATGGAAGCATCATTGTCTAGCTGCAAAAACGAAAAACTAGACTTGAGATTTGACCAATAAACAGTAAGTATTGTACTTTCTAGCCAGTTATAGGCAAGATATTTTTTAACGTTATCGGTTTCGTGAATTGCTCTTAGGCTACGCTTTTTCACGTGTTGGCTTTCTATGTTCAAGTAAACTAAAACTGTGAGTCTCAGTCTGAATGATTTTATCACATTCACTTTGACTTTACTTTCAGTTTCATGCGAAAAATAAGGTTAATTTTAATTTTTGTTAAGAGCTTATCTGGTTGGTAATATTAAATTTGATCCCTAATTTCCAAACTATCACTATGGTATTACTATTAGTATTAGTATTACTATTAGTATTAGTATTACTATTACTTATTACTATTAGTATTAGATTTACTTTTAGTAATACTAATAGTAATAGTTATAGTATTACTATTAGTATTAATATTACTATTACTATTACTATTAGTATTACTATTACTGTTAAGTATTAAGTATTACTATTAGTATTAGTATTAGATTTTGTTTATCTTTAAGTTTATCTTAAAGTTAATCTTGATTTTAAACTTAAAGTTAAAGTTAATACTTTAACTTTAAGTTTAACTGTTTAGGTCTAGGTCTAGGTCTAGGTAACTCAAGAACCTTTAGATCCCGATGCCGGGCAAAAGAAGGTCGTCATATCGTAAAAAAGACTTGAATTTAAAGTTAAACTTTAAAGTTAATAGTAATGTAAATATTATTTATATTAAAGTTCAAGTTAAACTTACATAGAAAATTAGTTTGATGAAAATTCACTCTCAAGAGGCTTGCTGAGGCTGCTGTTAAAGAGTTTTACTCTTACTCTTAGTCTGAGTCTTGGACTTGGGTTGAAAAAAGTCCAGCTCACTTTAACGTTAAGTTTTAGTTTAGCTCTAAAGTCTAAAAGTTGAATATGACATTTTTTTTACAAAAACCAATAGTATTAGTTGTAATACCAATACTAATAGTAGTACTAATTGACAACTGTAAATAACAATCATGGCAATAATTTCAATGATATGATAATCATTACATTTACTCATACTGATAGTGATACTGATTACTCTTAATGTTACAGTTACACTTACTCATAGGACATAGTTATTAGTTATCAAATTCAATGATAATGATTATCACATTTACTGGCTGTCACTACGACCAAATCCAAGTCAACTGTAAATACTAATAGCGATTGTAGATCTATTATGTAGATTATTATGAGTATGATTATCTTAAATATTAATATTGGTACGTAATAGTTATAGAGCGAGTATCATTGTAATTATAATTGTTCCTTATGATACAAGTTCAAAAATCAAATGATCTAAAGGAAAAATATTGAACCAACTTCTACCGCAGTACGATCCAAAGAGTACTGTACAGTATATTTCAATTCAATTGCTATGGTGAAGCGTTGTTTTGTATGTGCAACGTATGGGTAGGCTCAGTCGGTTCTTTGCAAACAAGCTTTAACAGTTCAAAAGTCGGTGCATTCTCATCAAATAACTTTGGTGTGAGTTTATCATAAATATGTGCTTGGTAAATTTTTCAGGTTCATCATTTGGTCTTAGTGTTGGTTTAATTGAAAATGTGTCAATAAATTTTATGAGTTTGTATTTATAGTTAAGGTTTTTTTTAGCGAAGTTGACATGAAAATGGATACCAGAAAGCTAGCAGGTAATAAAAGGCCACCAGAAGATAACATAGCTGCTCCAGCTAGTAAGCGAAAAAATGAAAATGAGAGCACAATTTTCAGACCAAAAGGCAAACTTGAAAAAGTTAAAGATTTGCTGCCTATTGGTATGAACATTTCAAGAAAAGCGCTTCGGAAGGAAATGAGGCAGATTAAGAAGGCTAGACGTCACGCTCATTATACTAGACAGACTGTGAGTTGTAGTGCATTGAGTTTTGTTACGATATTTGATGTTTCAGTGTTATTAATATTGGCTACTTTTATTGTAATCAGATGCCGACACTACAAAGCAAGTTGACGAAGCAGTATGATGAACAGTTGGCCAAACAGGAAGCTGCCAAACTGGCTCGAGAAAAGCTAGAAAAGAAAAGACAAAAGAATGCTGCTAAGCGTCTTGCTAGAGAGGTTTGTTTTAAATGTTTTCAACATTTTTCTGAGTCGCTTACATTTTCTTACGATATCTTACCTGGGAGTTGTATAGGTTCTTTCATCAGTTGAAAGGAAATAAATTCAATGTTTATTGGAATTATTGTTTTTTGTACTCAAGCATTTCATTTAGACCTTATTTTTATACTGTTAGGAATCTGGTTAGCAAGAAAGTGTTGCATAGAAACATGATTTTGAAAATTGAAATTTATGCCTAATCTGTTAGACTGGCAAGTTTAAAGTAATTCAAGTTGGTGTGTTTTGATAGTTGTAATATAAATAAAATTATTCTGTAAGTTTTTCAGACAGAGCTGTTATTTAAAAGGTGTTCTTTTGTAAAGTTATTGTAAAATTTGTTTGCAATGAGTGACGGCCAATTATTTTATATTTTAGTTAGTAAAATCAAACCCTAATGTCTGAAACGAAGTGTAATAAATTAGAAAATGTAACCGATTTTAACCATTTATGCCTTTTATGTACTATCAACAGATTGTGTTTTAATTGGATTTATGCTCGCTATACTTGATGGAAATGCTGCTATTTTTGTTGAAATTTTCTAGATGTCTTTGTTCATTGTGAATTTCACTAGGAGCGGAAAAAAGCATATGAAAAAGCAGAGAAGCTTCGCATAGAAAAGGAGGAAGAGGAAAGGAGAATAGTGTTTGAGGAAAACCGAGAAATCAAAGAGCTGGAAAAGCAACTCCATATGAACAAGAGAAAGAGCAAATCATTGCCCAAGAAGTTTGTAGAGGAAGGCCTGGATTGTATCTTTTATTTTTCAATATTGAAGTATAACACCAAATGCTGGAATTATGTAGTTATGCGATTTAGAGAGCAATTTCAATGGCACTTCATCTAATGACCTGTTGTATTAATGAACTATATGAACTGCCATCATGCTCTACTATTTAAAATTGAGTGGAGAAAGCATTATTTTACCTCTAAAGGATTTTTAATAGCTAAGATGGCTGAGTAGTCGAATAAATATTGTAATAGTGTTGTTTAGGCGTTTATTTATGATTTTATTTCAAGCACATTAAACTATCTTAACATAGAACTAGATATTCTTGATGCCATTGATCCGGAAAAGGTTAACGAGACTCTAGGAAAGGATGACGAGCAGCATGTCTGGACTGCTGCTGATTCAGGTGATGAAGATGGTGAGAATCTATCAGATATAGAAGAGGTATCTGAAGATGAAATGGGCTCGGGTGATGAGGAATCAGATTATGAGGATATAGAATCAGGTGATGAGGATATAGAATCAGGTGATGAGGATATAGGATCAGGTGATGAGGATATGGAATCAGGTGCTGAGGATGTAGGATCAGGTGATGAAGATGTAGAATCAGGTGATGAGGATGTAGGATCAGGTGATGAGGATATGGAATCAGGTGCTGAGGATGTAGAATCAGGTGATGAAATGGAATCAGATGAAGGTCAGCTATTATCTGGTAATGACGAGATCGCATCAGATGACGAGCAGAGTGAATTAGATGGAAGTGAAATGGTGTCTGATGCCAATAATGAAAGCTGTGGTTCTGAGGGTAAGATAAGTAGCAACTCAGTTTCGTTGCTTTCTAAATATGTGGCATTGTAGTGTACATTTTACTTGATTTCTATATCTACACTGATTATACGTAGCATATTGTGTACTCAGAATTAGTCTATCATTGCCTAATGTCTGTTCATAGTAGATTCTGATGGTGAAGATACAAACCTGGAAGCCAAGGATGGACAGGTAAGTCTTTATTATCTTACTTTGGTTTATGCGACTTCTGGAAATATAGATTAACTCTCAAACCATTTTCCTTTCAACTATTGACCGTAATGTTCTGACACATAGCTTGTAGGCTATTTCTTTAAGGTGAGTGCAGAACTGCAGTTTTTCAATAGCCAGAGTTCTAAAGTATATTTGTGGCATGATAAGTCGTCTGCCTATGATATAAAGTAAACACACTCCAAACCCAAACACCAAATAAAATATTAATAACCCAAGCTAAGTGAAAATTTACTATATGTTTTCATTAACAGACATTTCTGTCTGCAGATAACAACTCTTTTTGTCTCTGTGTTGATTTTCTTGGAAATAGGGTTATTATTCTACGCTGCAGTTTTCAATCTTTCTCAGTTATGCTCGTGTGTAATGAAATTAATTAATTATAATTAAAATTTAGATTAGTGATTTGATTTTATTCAAATAATCAATAGTGTTTAATCTTTCTTTACCTGTTTGCTTTTAGAACTCGTTGAAAGAAGACATCTATGGTAGACTGAGAGACTCATCTGGCAATGTGGTTACGGGCGGTACATATGTGCCACCCGCTCGCAGAAGGGAACTACTGGAAGGAGCTGATGAGTCCACGGCTAGACAGCTGAGACTTGATAAACTGAAGAAGCAACTGAAAGGACAGCTGAATAGGTTTACATTGAGTGTTATTCCATGAGGCACGCAGTTCTAACTTGTGTTTATGTCTAATAGGTGTATTCTATTCTGCCAACTCATTACATGTGTATGGTTGTAGACTGAGTGAGCACAATATGGTGTCTATATCCAAGTACGTGGAGACGCTGTACCGGGAGAACAGCCGAGCCGACATGAACACCTGTCTGCAACACCTGGTTGTAGAGTCTGCTCTCACAGATATCATGACACCAGAGAGACTCTCCATGGAACTGGCCATGCTTATCGCTCTTCTACACAACAACATTGGCACTGAGATAGGTTGGCCATACTCTGACTATATAATACGCATTATATAAGCTCCACTGGTACTTTAGACACTCTACTTTGTTGTTTTGTGTGCATTTAGGGGCCACGTTCCTGGAAGTCCTTTCCGAGATGTTCAACTCGCTTCACTCTAAGGCTAATGAGGATAACTCCAAAAAAATTCATAATGTTACAAGTTTTCTCTGCCACCTTTACAGCTTTCAGGTAAATTTTGACTAATTATATCTGCCTGTGCAGGTAAAAACTTAAATTATAAATGTTGTTGCCAACCACAATACTATCTAGTCGATTGAATGAAATCTTTTATTTTGGTATCAATTCTCCGTCACTGTTGCATCATCTATAAACAATTTTGATTTTTTAATCAAACAAATAGTTGTTAGAAAGTTTCTTATGGGGTGCCATTGCTCTCTCTCTATAATATGATTGGGTAGACCGCTGTAACGCTGTAACGCTGTGGCTATGCACTCTGTTTTCTTCAATTTAGTCCTGCAATTAACTCTGCATGATTTCTATAGGTGACCCACTCCGTGCTTATAGTTGACATGATGAATGAACTAATAGATTCGTTCCGAGATGTTGACATTGAGCTAATACTGATCATGCTCAGAAGTAAGTCTAGTGTGATGTCATTGTGAAATTACTTGCTCTGTGTAATAAATAAACTTGTCTGAAACAATCTCATTGGTCAAGTCTGTAATTGTTTAAATTTGTTGCAGGCGTTGGATTTACATTGAAAAAAGAGGATTCGGGAGCCCTTAAAGAACTGATATTCAAGACTCAGAAAAAAGCTAATGATGCCGATATTGATAGTTACACTGATAAGTATGTGATTGTGATATGGAAGTAATAAGGAGCGTTTATAGACAGTATCTCACTGTATTATAGACAGTATCTCACTGTATTATAGACAGTATCTCACTGTATTATAGACAGTATCTCACTGTGTTATAGACAGTATCTCACTGTGTTATAGACAGTGTATCACTATATCTCACACACATATCTATATTTATCATCTCTCGCTTAATTTCTCACCCTCTGTTATTATTTAGAATCAAATGTTTTTGCTGGCTGAAAGTTTCATCTTCAGAGTCATTGAAGTTTTTATAAGCTTAAGAATCTCAAATGAAATGTCTCCTTGTACACATAATTATGATTTATAGGTCACGGGTGAAGTTTATGTTGGAGGTTGTTCTAGCCATAAAGAATAACAACATAAGAAAGATTCCCAACTATGATACGTCCCACATGGACCACCTGAGGAAACTGCTCAAGGGTTTCGTAAAAGGTATCAGCGGTTATCTGGTCCGCAGGCCACACCTGCTGAAGCTGTGTGTGCCTGCATGCTGCCGAGCAGCAAAGTTTGGCTTTGATTTTGTTGTTTTGTAATTCTAAAGACAATTAGTATGATATGAATTGGCGGTCGCAGTCAGATTATATTGTTTAAATATCTCTGTAGTACAACTAACTGCGTTATTATACAACTATATTCTAAATATATTTGAAGTGGCATTGTATAATACACTGCATATGAAACATGACTCATAAATATTTATTTCGTGGTGTTTGTAGGTGGGACTTTGGCAACAGGACAGCTTAGAATTACTTACAGAGATCTTTTAAGTGCAAAAAATAAAGGTAAATGGTGGGTTGTGGGATCAGCATGGGAAGGGTCACAAGCCGCCCCCAACTTATCATCTATTAACACGACAGTGTCTCAGTCTAAAGTGTCCAACAAATTCTCTAACAATTTACTGGAATTGGCTCGCAAGCAGAGAATGAATACAGATACAAGGAGAAATATCTTCTGCACAATGATGTCTGCGGAGGTGAGACTATACTGTGTAACCATGGTAACTGTGATAGCTACTGTAGCCATAGCAACAGTGTTACTATGGTAGTTGTGCAAGCATGGTAAGTGTGTAGTTATGGTAACAGTGCAACTAAAGTAGCAGTGTAACTATAGTAACTGTGTAACTAGTAACTGTGCATTAAATGTCCTTTCTTTGTTGACTGATTAGGACATTACTTGCATGTCTGTAGGATTTCATGGATGCTTTTGAGAAGCTATTAAAGCTGGGACTGAACACGAAACAGGAGAGGGAGATAATCACAGTTGCTGTAGAGTGCTGTGCTAATGAAACGGTGTATAATGCGTACTATACTCACTTGCTTAATAAGTTTATATCTTATCACAGACGATTTTTGGTAAGTGACACAGTATTTGATGGTAATTGTTTTATGATATGCTTCCACTTCTTGTTTAATAATCTGGAATCACTAGCCTACAGATTTTCGGCATACAAAAACCAGGAGCGTTTAGACAATAATAGAGAAGAGACCTTTCACCTTTGTTAATTAATGAAGTGTCATTCTTGAGCTTTCTTAATTCAAGTTATATTTGATTTTATGTGTTATACATGCTTTTGGCTATCATTACTTAAAAAAGTAATTAGCACAAATGTTGTTGCCACTTGAAAAAAGCAGTGAATATTTTGTTTTATAAAATATATTTATTTCAGAGAAACATTTCTGACCAGTAAAAATTACTAGAGCAATTCTGCAATTTGACCACAATCAACCATCTCTTACAATGTCTAGATATGATTTGAGTACAAATTGAAAGAATTTTGTCAACTAAACATCACCAACTGGGAATCCTTTAAAACCAATATATTGGTTACAATGTCTAGATATGATTTGAGTACAAATTGAAAGAATTTTGTCAACTAAACATCACCAACTGGGAATCCTTTAAAACCAATATATTGGTTTCAAAGGATTCCCAGTTGGTGATGTTTAGTTGACAAAATTCTTTCAATTTGTACTCAAATCATATCTAGACATTGTAGAGAGATGGTTGATTGTGGTCAAATTGCAGAATTGCTCTAGTAATTTTTACTGGTCAGAAATGTTTCTCTCGCACTCTACTACTACTAATACTACTACTAATACCATGCATGTTAAGCTGTTGTGTTGAAATAGAAGTAATAATGATATCTGCATATGCTGCATCAAGTTCAGGTCATAAGAAGGTTTTTAGTTCATTTATCTAAATGTTATGCATGACAGGTTTAAAATATTAGCCTTGGCTCTTTTACAGTTTACGTTCCAAACTACTATGTGGGACAGGTTTAAGATAATGTCTACAATGAGTGACTCAAGTATCCAGAACTTGGCACAGCTTACGGGTCACCTGATAGTAGAACAGACACTTCCTCTAGCTGTACTGAAGGTGAGTCTGTGACATTTTCTAGCAGTATTTGAAGTACGACTTGGCAGAGTTGTGCTACTCCGCATACGCCATAGCTCCTAGAACCAAGTCTTCCAAGTTACTTGAGAAATTAGTTAAAATCTATTTGAGGCTTAACTTAAATATCTACATTACTGGGGTGTGATTTGTTACGTATTTTTATTCATAATGCTTCTTTAATACAGCCAAGTATAGGCACAAGAAATTGAGCGTTATATGACAGTGATTGGTAATAAGAGTATGCGATGGAGTGCCATGACAGAAACACTCACAGCTCAGCAGCTGCTTGGTTTGAGCTGTGCGTATGTTTAGAACAGGAGATATACCGGAACCACCATGAAACATTGTATAATGTAGTTTGTTGATCATTCAAATTTTGATAAATTGTTGTAGAATTTAGAATTTGGAGAATTGGACAAGTCACTAGTTAAGTTCTTAAAAGCCCTCTTACTCAGGATATTCAAATCAGACAAGAAGACCATCCTGGATATATTTTTCAAGGTTTGATTTCGTATAATATAGCCCAAGTTTTCAACGCGCGACCAATAATTTTGTTGAGTGGGCCATGCAGCTTTGAATGTTTTCCCTTCGAAAACTTCAACTTTAAGCAGGAAATTAAAGAAAGTGGTGAATTACTATTACTGGAAATATTTAAAATTTTCAAGATATACTCCAACATGGGAGTAACATATTAATCATTATTTTTTATCGAAAGACATTTTAATTTTAGATTGGGTCGAGTGGCAGCAAATTGAAGCCCGTGAAAGAAGGTTTGGAGCTGTTTATGCACCATTTCTTGTTGCGAAAGTGCAAGAACGAGAAGGAGCGAACCCGGCTGGAAATGTGTGTAGCTGCTGCCGAGAATGGACTGAGTTTGAACAAAGATGCTGCCATGTTCTGATTGGTCTAGAGATGTGCTGACAGGGTGTAGCTTTGCACAATTGGAGAAGAGGGAGATTTAAAGATCTTCTGCTCGATCATGGATTCTATTTAGCAGTCTTTTCACTAAAATATATTCTACATCATAGGAAACCAAGTATTTTGTAAAAGGTATCACTGGACTTGAGGTAAAGCCTTCATATGGCGCTTCTCTCTAAGATCATGAAAAATATTCTGATTATAATCTGTGCTAGATGCACTCAAGTAAGTCTCTGGTTTCTTGTTATACAGTTAATGCTGAAATTGTATACAACTGATAGATAATACAACTGTGTATATACATGATAAAAATGAGTTTTATTGTCAACATAGTGCTATCTACAAAATGAAACCTTTATATTATTTGGTAATACTAATATTTATAAAATTACGCCTATATATGTATACAATATATAAAATATGGAAGTGATAGCGTATATTCATAATTTCTTGCATGAAGAAAAGTTCTCAACAGTAGCTCTATATACTTGAAGATAGGTCCACATGGAAACAATAGTGTGCTCAAAGGGTGAAAGCTACCACATGCGTTTATAAAATAGTCTGATGGGAATTGTTGATTTAAATATGATGAGAATTTTTGTGTCTGTAAGATTACATGGCTAATTCAGTCAAAGAAATTCTAAGTTTTATAAGCATGCAGTCAGATGGATATAATATAAAGTACATGGATAGCACAGAACGTAAATAGGCAGAGGTATATTACATAGTAATAATTACAAGTACAAGCATCAAGTGGCTAAATGGGAAGTATGTCACTGCATCAGTTGCTACTGGAGGTAGCACTAAACTGGACGCTGTACTGAGTTGGTTCCATCCGTAGAATATACGGTATTATACTGTCAATCTGCACATTGCCTATGAGACCAGCAAAGAACAGTTCTTCCATAATCTGGGGTGAGATCAGCCGTAGACTGGGTAGTCTGAGTAGCAGACTAGCGAATCTTGGACTAGAGCTTGAGTTTCTCGTGCAGTAATCATTCAGCTCAACGAGGGCTTTCTCCTGGTATCTTGCGAGGTTTGAGGTGCTACTCATCGTACCAACATGATCTAAACATTCAAAGATAATTATAGCTGCTAAATTCTAATAGAAAACTTTGTGTAAAAAAGCTCAAAGGTTATAAGACACTTTCTTGCGCATCTGAGGAAAGAAAACACCGATGTTACACTAAAGTGCAATTCACCCAACACACAGTATATGCAAGATGAAACCCGTGTGACTAAAGACTGAAACCTCAGAGCCTAGTGTCTTAAGCTAGATACACAGTTTCTACACCCCAGTTTTACAAGTTACAAGCTGTTAGAAGTACCACAAATGACTCACCAGTGGAGAAAAGCACGAGAGCTCTGAGGTAGGCATATTCTACATTATCTACGTTTAGTTTGTGCAGTCTTTCAATCAGCTCTTGCAGACACATTATGTGGTCCACAACTCCCTTCACTCTGTCAGCATTTAACTTTGCTGTAAAACAAAAAGAAGCCATTTACATAATACACCAACCCTCCCCCTCCAGTCGCTAGTAAAAAACAATAAAGCCTCACCAGCATTTCAAATGCAGTAACACACCCAGTCAACACTGATTGCATTACAGAAGACCTAAAGCTACTGCTATATGCATATGAATCCAAATTTATGTTGATACACATTCTACATACTTGAAGTGACAAATGAAACATGGCATACCTTCAGCGACACTGTTCTGCAGGTGATTTATAATGGCCGTCAGTATAGTAAAGAGGGAGAGAGTGTCGGCGTGCTGTGCCAAGCCCAACACAAACAGCTCACACCAACAACTTCTCACTAGATTAGTTTGCAGCTCAGTGCTGTAAAGAAATGAGTACAATTGGACAGACAATTCCACGAGTAACACTACTTCAACCCCGGTTTAATTGATAAATAGGGTTTAAAATAACAGAATATCTAAACTTCCCCATTTAAAACTGAAACTAAAGAAATGGAAGTTGTCTAATCTTTCTTTGTTACCAGACTGTTTGCAATGCTTTCATTGGCCGACAGTGTGGAGTGAGACAAGCTAGAAGGGAGAGTACCTGAGAAGAGAGAAGGCGGACACGCCCTGTGCCCAGTTCAGAGCCAGGAAGAGGAGCCTAGAAGCGCTCTCAGATATAAAGTTGACGTTGAGATAAGCCGGGAGAGGGGATATGGCAGTCAGAACAAACTGGTGATTCTGATCAGTCAACAGCCGCTCTGTAAACAGATGCCAACACATAATTACACGCACAAAGAAATGGGGTATTACCCTACAATAACTCTCTAAACACTTGGCAAGGTGGCTACATTGAGAGTAAGTGAGATTGTACATGAGTGAATGTATGGCTACATGGTAGAGTATAGAGGTAAACCTACCCTCAATATGGTAGGATCCAGTATTACCAGCATTACACGGGTTCTGAGTTGAAGATACAGACAGATTATTGATATTAGAGCTCTCCACTAACCCTCCACTGGCGTCACTGGTGTTCATGGCCTTCGTCAAACTACAATACAAATGCCGTGTGCACTTATGAAACATGCCAAAAAAACTCAGATAATAAGGTTTGTAAGTTTTCAAAATGTTGAAAATTAAACTTTTTTCTGCCAATATAATTTCCCAGAAGTATTTTTATCTATCGTATTGCTTGGTGCTAGGAGCATCTATATATCATATATTATATAATCTAGTAATCTTACAGCTAATGAAAGAATGATAAACCAGACAATAGCCTTAGCACCCACCTGTCCAGAGCCTTGGCTATGTTCTCCTGGCTGTCAAGGCTGTGATTAGTGGCCGTGCTCTTACTCATAGTGTCAGCATTATCAGGGTGCTGCTCGGACACATTCTCTCGACTATTGGCAATAGCGGCTGACGTCTCCGTCTTATCCCCCATGGTGGCAGCCAAGTCCGCCAGAGTTCTGAGATCCGTATTGCTGGAGATGGAAGACGTTATAACGCTGAAACCAGAATCTGTCTTCACCAATCTCTCCTGTAAGTTGGCGAGCAGACCGTCGGCCATCTTGGAACTTTGCTGCTGCGGCGTTTGCGGCTGGGAGTTGTGAGATTGTGCAGCGAGCGACTGTATGTCTTCCATAGTAATATTTTCAGACGGCTGCAACACACACAGCATGTGCACACAACTCTAACAGACACAATAATACACAAGAAACTGAACTAATATATCAACATTTTACTACAAATAAATAATAGTATTCCTACTATATTAGAAATACAAATAAATTACCATCTATATAATTGCAGTGGAAGGACTAGTCAAAACATTCTAAAGTAACATGCAATAGTTATTAGTGATGGGTTATGAAAAGCATCATGAGACTTTCATGCGGAGAGACAATGAAGAATCCATGAGAATAATTGACAGGACAGAGATGCAGTGATACAAGTGATACACAAGTGATACACAGCCAGTCCCAGATTACGACAGGCCCAGAACAGCTGCAAAGCTACATACAGGTAAATTACTAGACGTTTTCCAAAACATTCTACTGTCGCTGAGAGAGAGACATGCTGAGAGAGAGAGGCATGCTGAGAGAGAGAGAGAGACATGCTGAGAGAGAGAGAGAGAGAGAGAGAGAGAGAGAGAGACATGCTGAGAGAGAGAGAGGGAGAGAGAGAGGGAGAGGGAGAGGGAGAGGGAGAGGGAGAGGGAGAGGGAGAGGGAGAGGGAGAGGGAGAGGGAGAGGGAGAGGGAGAGGGAGAGGGAGAGGGAGAGGGAGAGGGAGAGGGAGAGGGAGAGGGAGAGGGAGAGGGAGAGGGAGAGGGAGAGGGAGAGGGAGAGGGAGAGGGAGAGGGAGAGGGAGAGGGAGAGGGAGAGGGAGAGGGAGAGGGAGAGGGAGAGGGAGAGGGAGAGGGAGAGGGAGAGGGAGAGGGAGAGGGAGAGGGAGAGGGAGAGGGAGAGGGAGAGGGAGAGGGAGAGGGAGAGGGAGAGGGAGAGGGAGAGGGAGAGGGAGAGGGAGAGGGAGAGGGAGAGGGAGAGGGAGAGGGAGAGGGAGAGGGAGAGGGAGAGGGAGAGGGAGAGGGAGAGGGAGAGGGAGAGGGAGAGGGAGAGGGAGAGGGAGAGGGAGAGGGAGAGGGAGAGGGAGAGGGAGAGGGAGAGGGAGAGGGAGAGGGAGAGGGAGAGGGAGAGGGAGAGGGAGAGGGAGAGGGAGAGGGAGAGGGAGAGGGAGAGGGAGAGGGAGAGGGAGAGGGAGAGGGAGAGGGAGAGGGAGAGGGAGAGGGAGAGGGAGAGGGAGAGGGAGAGGGAGAGGGAGAGGGAGAGGGAGAGGGAGAGGGAGAGGGAGAGGGAGAGGGAGAGGGAGAGGGAGAGGGAGAGGGAGAGGGAGAGGGAGAGGGAGAGGGAGAGGGAGAGGGAGAGGGAGAGGGAGAGGGAGAGGGAGAGGGAGAGGGAGAGGGAGAGGGAGAGGGAGAGGGAGAGGGAGAGGGAGAGGGAGAGGGAGAGGGAGAGGGAGAGGGAGAGGGAGAGGGAGAGGGAGAGGGAGAGGGAGAGGGAGAGGGAGAGGGAGAGGGAGAGGGAGAGAGAGAGAGAGAGAGAGAGAGAGAGAGAGAGAGAGAGAGAGAGAGAGAGAGAGAGAGAGAGAGAGAGAGAGAGAGAGAGAGAGAGAGAGAGAGAGAGAGACATGCTGAGAGAGAGAGAGAGAGAGACATGCTGAGAGAGAGAGTCATGCTGAGAGAGAGAGTCATGCTGAGAGAGAGAGAGATAAAGCAGCTAGAGCACGTCACACGTAGAGGCTACTTGGACATGCAGGTGAGTGCAGGTGGCACAGGCAGGTGGCAGGCAGACTTGTACCTTGCACACATTTGTTCCCATTGCACTTAGCTGCGGTAGATTATGACCAGTCAAGTGTGGAGTAGGGGCGGCAAACTGGTCATAATAATTAGCCCCAACTTCGCTATCAGTTAGTGGCTGGTGGTGCATAGGGCCAGAATGAGATAGCATATGGTGCTGGGTGGGTTGAGACTCCCGTACAGGTATGGATCCCTGCCTATTTACCCCTTGAGTGGTGGAGTACTCCAAACCTGGTGCCTTTATTACAACGAATAAAATAAACTGATATATCGAAGCCTACATGCCAACACGCATGATGTAACTGAGTCTGACTGAGACAAAAATAACAGGTGCAGAGCTCAGCTGGAGTAGAATTAGACAAAAATATAACAAGAGAAATTAACCGTAGAGAGCCGTATCCAGCGCTAACATAACAAAGGCAGCACAACATATAAAACAGAGTTGGTGGGTGCCGAGGTAGAGATGACAACTTCCAACAGTCAACAAATAGCACACAGTTAGCGGGCAGACAACACAGCAACTCACCTTAAACACGCTTGGAAAATTTTTCCGGTCATAGAAGTCACCAGGAGCCTTTCTTTCCGATTGTACAGCTAAAAGATAGTTTGAATAGACATTATCAACATGTATTGTGTATAAAACTGAGCATAATACTTTAGAAGCAACTCCTGAGTTTAACATCGGCTACAAAAAATATACTACAATAACTTCTGTCAAATAATTTTGCCACATAAAATACAGAAACAGCCAACATAACCTGGCTTTTACTACACGGGCTCAATTTCAAGCCACATGAACAAGTTAGAGAGAGAGAGAGAGAGAGAGAGAGAGAGAGGGAGGGAGGGAGGGAGGGAGGGAGGGAGGGAGGGAGGGAGGGAGGGAGGGAGGGAGGGAGGGAGGGAGGGAGGGAGGGAGGGAGGGAGGGAGGGAGGGAGGGAGGGAGGGAGGGAGGGAGGGAGGGAGGGAGGGAGGGAG
The DNA here is from genome assembly GCA_964035545.1 of Bugula neritina. Taxonomy (NCBI): domain Eukaryota; kingdom Metazoa; phylum Bryozoa; class Gymnolaemata; order Cheilostomatida; family Bugulidae; genus Bugula; species Bugula neritina. The sequence continues at coordinate 3,261,190 of OZ037768.1, forward strand.
GGAGGGAGGGAGGGAGGGAGGGAGGGAGGGAGGGAGGGAGGGAGGGAGGGAGGGAGGGAGGGAGGGAGGGAGGGAGGGAGGGAGGGAGGGAGGGAGGGAGGGAGGGAGGGAGGGAGGGAGGGAGGGAGGGAGGGAGGGAGGGAGGGAGGGAGGGAGGGAGGGAGGGAGGGAGAGAGGGAGAGAGGGAGAGAGGGAGAGAGGGAGAGGGAGAGAGAGAGAGTTTAAGTCACTCACATTCTGGTTTCATGCCCACCATCATACACTTCTGCAGCCTACAATACTGGCAGCGGTTGCGCTGATCCTTGTCAATTATACACTCTTTCATGACACGGCAGCAGTAACCTAACTTCTTACGAATACTTCTTTTAAAGAACCCCTTGCATCTGTCCAATCGGAATACAGGTTAAAACCAAAATAACAGCAACATTGAATGAATTTAAATAATATAATAACTTTATCATCAGTAAAATTACAGAAGCATTTTAATATAATAATTACAGAAACAATTACAAAAATAAACATAATTCAACACTCCTTCCTGCAGAGATAAAAACACGAACCCTACTCCATAGTGACGACCAGATGCTCTGTCTCCACACACCAAGCACGTCTCCAACAGTGACTCAAAGTTGGCGCTGACACGAACCCCTGATGCAGGCTTCTGTACGAGGGGTGGATAGTCGACAGCGCTGACTATGTGAGCTTCGGCAGAGTCAGCCTATTAGACAGAGAACACATCATCTGCACATCTAGTCTGACGAGTATATGCCTGTACTTGTACAAGACTGTTTTATATGTTCTAAACTTATCTGCTGGTTACAAAATATTTCAGTACCTGTTTACAATTGAATATGAGAATTGCCCCTCACTCTATATTTCTTATAAATGTAATATTCTCTTTTGGAAATTCTCTCAACAGAAAATTAGTTTAAAGGTTCAACAAATTATAGAATTAAATTTTGGTTGTATTTACTAAAGGTGAAGTCACACTGGTAAATGAAATTGTTAAATATTTGATTTCTACTTCAAGAAATATGTTATACATACAACACACCACAACATAATATAACGGACCATAAGAACAAAATATATTTAAACATGCTAATAATTAATTAGATAATAGAAAGCCTGAAGTATAGAGTTAAGAATAACTGGTAAAGAAGAAGCCACAGCAAAAGGAAATGTAAACAAAAGAGTTACCATGACAACAAACTTATATGTGTTCTCAGACCGAGTATGTTAAGGGAAACACACAACAGCAAAAACAGCAAAGTAAATGAAGGCATTAACAAAATGCTTTTAACAGACTCGTTGATAGAAGTGGTGGATATAGCTCCTGCTAAACCCCTCGCTTGCCAGTAGCTCAAATATTTAAAACAACAGTTGAAATAGTTTTTACAAAACCACAAAAGAATTTCAACTTAAAAATAGCATTAAAATAACTTGAGTGCTGGTAGGAAACATTAGAATGAAATAGTTGAGTTCTAGGCCAGTATATCCACCACTATATAGACACTTATTATGTGCTATACTACAATTACAAGGTACAACCACTACAACAGTGCTCTAGTTTCTAGCATACCACTTTTTTGGAGACTTTGACCTTTATAAACAACAATAATAATATCAATGATGATAGAGGACAAAGTGACATTTGAAATGTCTACACAACTCTAATTAGTCATGTTAAAGTTCATCTCAAGCATGGTGATCACCTTTCAGTATAATACTATTACATGAAGAGCATGGTGATCACCTTTCAGTATAATACTATTACATGAAGATAATCACTAAAGTTGCCTCCCCAATGTTGGTAATGATGCAATACTGTATTATATTCCAGCTAACAGCTAAGTACTTGTACAGCCAATCAGCTTTGTGTAAAAGAAACACTTTTCATAAGTAAACTAAAAGCTCAAAACTACGCTCAAACAATGAAATTGCAAACAGCTAAATCATAGGACACACAAAGTGATAAGACTTACAGCAGAAGCATTTTGCTGAGCGGTTTGAGCCAACTGCGCCAGTGATATAGTCTGCACAGTGGCATTGTCTCCCCCTGCCATGGTAAGAATCTTTCCTCCTTGTAACGTGACTGGCTGAAGGGAGGCCAACACTTGAGTACCGACGGCAGACGAGTCTATAACCTGCAGAGTTGAACAGAAGCTCTGAATTCGTTGTATTTGTGTGTGCGTTCATGTGTGACCATGTGTTTCTATCTTACAAAACTTGAGATATTTCATTACTAGTAAATATTGCTATATTATCACCTACAGCTTACAACTTTCTTGATTCATGATCTTATAAAATATCCAACAAATTATCAATTAAAACAATAATCACCTGATAATTTTACAAATTTATGTGAAATAAGGACCACGGAGAGGGGGGGGTGGGAAGGTGGTGACCATGTGAAATAACACAATTTTTAACCTATTAGCATAAAATCCTAGACTGTGTCAAACAAATATACATTGTTGAATTACAGAACACTAATAAATTTTGTATACTTATATTAAATATTCACTACAACCACCATAATACCAGAGAACCCACTCTAAATTGGTTATTTGATGTTTTTTTCTGTTTCAATTTATGTTTCATTCACCAAAATATGATGGTATGTACTTGGCATGTCTTTACCATGTTTGATTAGCGGAATACTTACCATAACATTTCCAAGAGCAGCTGCAGAGGTGCTGTATGAAGACAATGCTGGCAGCAGAGTTGCTAAATCTTTAGTTTCTGATGACTTAGTGCTGGTTACACCCTGACAGTATAAGCATCAAAGTTAAACACATACAGTTGAACTGTAAAGATGGTCAACAGACTTCCCTTAGAGATATATTTCAGTATTTACTACTACGCACTGACAACACAAAAACTTATCATGCAAACAAAGCCAGTAAACTAAACATTGTACACTTTAAGAAATACTGGCTCATAGCAAAATGTGTTGTAGTGAGTTTAATATTAAGCCTTTTTAAACCATAATTCCCTATCAAATAAAGTGAAGTTGGATTGTGATGAGCATATGCCTTGTTTAGTCTCAATAAAAGTGAATTCAACACCTAATTTTTCATCTATACCTGGTGCACACCTGACAGAGTACTGCACAAGCTGGGAATATCATACAGACGTAGGTAATATTAAGGACTTACTGTAGTAGTGGGTAATATCAAGGACTTACTGTAGTAGTTAAAGTGTTGGCAACAGACAGCTGCCGCAGTACATCTGGAGTGACAGTAGCACCTGCAGTCAGTGTCGATGGCAGAGAGCTCGGTGTTTGGGCGGAGCCTGTTTTATCAGCTTGAACATTTCTATTCGACGGTTTTTCTAATTTTGCAAAAATAAACGCAATACTTGCATAAAAACGGTTTTTTAAATATATAATTTTTATTCGAAAATTTTTTAGAATTGCTAATTTTATACTTTACCTGATGTGTCAGGGGACTTGCTACTAGATGTCGCCTGATCAGATGAGTTGGCATCTGGAATGGATGTCGCACTCATAGTAGATGTAATATTGTCAGATCTTGAGATATTCTTAGCTGAAGGACTATCGTCTATCGCTGCATCAAAAACCTGTACTATAACATCAGATTATGTGGCTAAGGCTAATGAAATGAATAACAGAGATATCAAATGCACGTGACCTCTCGGAGAAAGAAAAATAAAACTTTATAAATTAGAGATGTGCAACTATAAAATCAAACAAATACGTAGCATCAACATTATATGTTTCTATTAGAAGTATAAGCACGATAAGAACTTGTTCCACAGCTACACATGTTAGATTAGAACTGCCAGTCATAATGTAACTGCTACTGCATGAACCTGAAACTAAAAATCCATACATAAGAATATGACCATTAGCACACACTTTATTTCCTAACACTTAGATCAGGGTGAGACAAAGGTGGCCGTAAAACTATTAAAACTGCAATTAAAATGAGATAGATATGTTGCATAAAAATAGTTGGGGGTACAGTTTCAGTTACTGTAAGTCTCAATTGATGTTACCTATAGTAATATTACAAGTAAATCTGCTACTAAATCTAAAAGTGAGAGTAAATTTTGTGATTAACATGGACATGAAAAACATTACATAAGATAAAAAACACTGGAGTCAAACCGAAACACTCAAGCCGTGAAAGTTCTCAATATACATAGTGATAGTGCAGCTACTAGTACCAGTACAACTACTACGTATACTAAATCTAATACTTATACTTGGTCTTATACTTATAGTCTACAGAGTATTAGTATGAGTATAGACTTCGAGTTATAGTTATACTTAAAGTTGGTCTCAAACTTAAAGTATCAAAGTTCAACTTAGAGTAAGTTTAACTTTAAGTTAGGTTAAGCCTAATACCAATACTCAAAGTTAATAGTCAATAGCCATAGGCAACCGCAATGCCAATAGTCAATACAATAGTCATAGTGAATGCTAATACTAATAGTTGGTGCAACTCTTAAACGCCAAAGCTAATTGCAAATTTCGACTTTCTGATTATAATAATCATGGCAATAATTCAACTTTAACTACTGCAAGTACGAGTGAACAACTTGAACTTGACTTGAAGTTGAACTTCAACTTCAAGTTCAGCGCGGAGTTTAAATTTTAATTTACTTTTAGGTTATTTCTACAAATTAAACAGTATTTTTATAGCCACAATATTAAAATTTTTATTGTTGATCCTCATATTGCATAACAATTATTAATATAACTATTATAATGGTAATTAACTCAATTTGAACCGTAACCTAACGTGATTTCTTTAAACTCACACCGATTTTAAGGTCAGAGTTCGCGACACCAACTTGACACCTAGGTTCTTGTCACGTGATTAGTTTCTCGGTATTTTCGAGAAATATAGTTAGGTAAACTTTACAAGCCCTTGGTTTATATCGTCTATAGATACGAGAAACGGATAAATAAATACGATTTGGAAGACTAGTTCAGCGAGTTTCACTCTAGTATAAGTTGCTAGTTTCCGTTCAGTTCTAGCAGAATGATTATATGAAGACTAAGCTCAAGCTTGGTGGGTTTTGGTTCACAATTATTCAAGTAGTTGCGATTTCCTAAATATTTTATTTTTGGCTAATAGTAATATGAGAATAATTTTTTTTTTATTTTTTTTAATAACAGATGAATAAATTATTGTTCATGTTACTTCCGAAAACCTATACAACCTATACCGTATACGTATACGGATACCGTTATCATTATGATTATCAATACAATTACTATTAGTATTAGTATTAGTATTAGTATTACTATTACTATTAGTATTACATCAACATGAACACTTGAACATGAACATCATAATCATTAAATTTAATCAACATGTTGATCATGATGTACTACTAGTATTGCTAGTAGTAGTAGTACTACTCAGTCTGAGTCTGAGCACACTATGACTATGTATCTCTCACTCTTAGTTGTGCTCTTGGAGTCTCAGTTTGAATCTGAGATTTAACAATTCACTTTTACTTTACTCTTAGAGTTCTTGTTTCAGATTGATTTACTGTTAGTGTTAGTCTTACTTTGACTATTTCTCACTTAGTGATCGTCTTAGTAACTGTATTACTATTAGTATTACTATTAGCCTCATACTGATACTCATAATTATTTTCTACTCTCTACTGTAGGGTAAAAAGCTATACTAATGATAATACTAGTACAGTATTACTGCTACTACTACTACTACTACTACTACTACTACTCTACTGTAGAGTCTCAACACTTCACTCTTACTCTTATTTTCAGTTTTAAAGTTAATGTTATAATTCTACTGCATGTAAATTGAAAATGAGACTACGCTAACACTGTGACTGTAGAGTGTAGTCTTGAGACTGTCACTAACTCTAAATAGTAGCTTACAGTCGTAGAGTCAGTCTACACTAATACTTTGCTTCAAGTGCATGTTGCCATTGACAGGCTTTACTTGACGCTTAAATAATCGTATTGAATTTCAGTTTTTGATAGTCTTTGTAAATGTAGCTAAAATTGTAGGATTGTGTTTCTGTTTTGTTGAAGGGAGTCCATATGATGACACTCGTGTACATTGATGCACTGTCAGGCTTGTTATGGCAGTAAGAGAGAAAAATGGTGACTCCAGTACCTGTTTGCGTGACATGGTACACACAATTAGAATTCTTCTAGTGTTTTTATTAAAATCATATATTGTTACAATCTGACTCCATATATTCTCTTTCCATTGTTTGGTTTAATACGTGACGTTGTGTCTTAGCATTTAAAAACCTATTGTAGCTGACAGACGAAATAGAAAGCTCTACAGAATGCGTTTTGATGTACGTCACTGAGGATGGGAAGCACATGTGCATTTATGTAGGACCATTTAGTACACAGTATGTCCTACAGCACAGGCTCCAAGAACAATGGGCGTCACTGGAATCAGATAAAAATAGAGTCTCGGAATTTGGTCTTGTGTACCAGTGCCAACATTGTGCATTTTCTAGTGACTGTCTGCATAACATGAAACTCCACCATCTAGTAAGTGGTTACAAACAATGGTATCTTGCCAATAATTTTCTTTTTTGTCGAAAAGTTATAAATTATTCATTGGTATGAGCGTGCATGTAAGTCAACTAGGCTTTTGAATCTATATCAAATAAGAAGCTGGAGCTGGAAGTATTTTTTTGGCTACTAATTTCTTCAATAAAGATGTTTTTTATTCAACACAATGGAACTGCTAAACTGTTAGTATTTTAATTATTTACAGAACACACACCCTCAGTATCATCTTCTAGGAAGCAGAGCTAAATGGAGCAAGTATGAAAGAACAGCCAAAAGGTGAGTTGTCATTAGTAGTGGCGATAAATTGCTTCTAAGAAAGTTGCTAAATTTAAACTTAGATATAGAGCCTTTTTTCGCCAGTTATAAAATCACTTTGTTTTGCTACAAATTATACAACCATGGTATGTCAATTTCCATCAGACCATGTAGTTGTCAACTCTTACGTCAATTTTAATCACATGTAACTGACATGTACTGCTGCAGCTTGAAGAAAAGCCTGGACCAGATACCTGTTGGTGTTACTTCTGGGAGTAAAAGTAACTTGGCGTGCTCTGAAGTTGACGTTAGTATATTTTGTCTTTATAAGATATTCTTTGCACATCAAGTTTTATTTGATGGAAAAGTTTAAAGTATGACATTGCGTTCCAAAACTGTTGAGCAATTACAATACACTAATTACTTGTAGAATAATTTTCAAGTTGAAAGAAAAGCTACACACAACGAAACAACTTTGTCTGAAAATAATTTTAAAGATAAAAACTTGAATGAACACACAGAAAATCAAACAATGATGGATAATGAAGCGAAATTGCTAACTAAAACTTGGATTGGTGTCAAGAATGAGACTTTGAAGATGACTGAATCAAAAATAGTAGTCTGTCAGAAGTTATCCATCAGCTGTGAGATATGTAGCGAGAAATTTGAACACGAACTCCTGAAAGAGATACACATGAAAGCCTGCCATGTCATTGATGAACAGCTTGTAAGTTTAATTTACTTATATCCTGTTTAGTTGTCCATTTCATAAGATTGCAAATGTTTAGGCTTATTTTTTGTTTAATTTTTAGTTGTGTCCTCAATGTAATGAAAACGTGGAATTTAGCAAGTGGCGGCGCCATCAGAAGCAGCACAAGGGTGATGTGGCTGCAAAGCCATATTGTGAAAAGTGTAAGAAATATTACAAAAGCGCTCGTAATCTTGGAGATCATATTCGTGAAGTTCACAATAAGGGTAAAAATTACATCTGCCCTATAGCTACTTGCAGAAAGATGTTCAAAAGGCAGAGGAATCTTAATGTGCATATGGAAAGACATGCAGGTAGGTAGTCGTATATTGGTTTTTGATGATTGTGCAGTTAGGTATAATATAAATAGTTATACTATAGACACTCAATAGGATATAGGTAGTTATATTAGAGGTACTTGATATAGTATAAGTAGTTATAATATAGGTAATGTGAGTAGTTATGATGTGGGTACTAGATATGATATGACTAGTTGTAATATGGACACGTTCATGCCTTATGACTATTGGATGGAAATAAAATGCTCTTGCTGTATTCAGATACATTATTTTATAGTTTCTAAAACTTCAAAGTTCGTAAAATAATTTCAATAATAATTTTTTTTCAAGGAAAGCTAAATCATTTATGTCAGTTTTGTGGTCAAGGATATACTACAAGAACAGCCCTCATAAAACACATTCAAACTAAACACTCACACGACAAAGATGCGGACAAAGAGGAGTCTGTAAAACTCACTGCATCGAAGACAGAGACTGTTGCAGATAAACTCTCTTTGCGTATGACTTCCTCTGAAAATACACTTTCATCTGAGAAAGCAGCAGCGGACGAATTATTAACAGCTGATAGTACGACTACCTCCGCAGCACCTCACGTCACGCAAAGAAATGACTCATTGCTGCAGTACCTCGGGGGAGTCTCATTTCAAACTGCTGAAAAACTGGAGGCAGAAGAGTTTTTAGTTAACGATGACGCAATGGTGAATGAAAGTGTGATTTCTGATGGAGTGTCACATGCTTCTACTCGCCGAGAAGATTCATTAATACAATATTTGACGAGTGGCTCGTTTCAATCAGATATGATGAACGATCAACTAGTTGAGTCTGATGATCATCTGGTAAGTAGTGAAGCTACTGAAAGGTCAACTCATCGAGCTGACTCTCTTTTACAGTATTTAAATGGAGACTTTAGTCAATCATCTGCCCTAGGTTTGCTACTCAGAGCAGATTCTAACCCACCATTCACACCAGATAATAATTTACCAGTTTCACAGAGTTCCAACATGCCACTGGCTCAAAGTGGTAATATACATAATTCACAAGTTGAAAACACACCAGTAAACCAGAGTGGTAACATACTACCCCATCAAGATGGAAACTTATTAATGAACCAAAATCATAACATGTCAATGATTCAAAATGGTAACATACCAATTACTCAAGGTGGTAATGTACCAGTTATTTTACATGATGACTATACAATGGTTCAAAACAGTAACATTCCAAGATTGCCAATTATGCAGAGTGACATTATGTCTTCAGTTCATGGTAGCGATAGAGTACTAGTGCAAAGTGCCCATGCACCAGTTCTGCAGCATGACAACATAATGACTACACAAGCTAGTACATTGCCAGTGAATCTTTGTAACCAAACACTGATGACTCTAAGTGAAAATACAAAGTTTCTAGAAACTGGTGATATTAACAATACTAAGCAAGCTTCTGTTGATGCTACGAAGCGTGCAGATTCATTACAGCTGTATCTGGAGTCTCAAGCATCCCTTACTAGTCAATCTGTGGACCATTCGTCTCGAAAACATTATCAAAACCTGGAGGCATCTACTCCCTCGCGTGAAGACTCTTTGACGAGCTATCTTGTGGAAGCATCTCGATTATTACAAACTGATGAGGACTCAGAATCAGTCGGTCACATGACTAAAAGACCCAAGTTACACAGAGACAGTCATGTACTGAGTTTTAATATGCCTCCACCACCATTGGATTCCCAGCAGGTACCTTAGTTCACTCACCTAATGCAATGAGTTATTTCTTACTGTACGGTTTGATATGGCTCGCTGTTGTATAGCCTTTATTTTCACTGCTATGAAACGTTGTTTTTCATATTTAACTTTGCCATGTTGCTGTATTTTAGATGGAAAAGTCTCGTCCAGTAACTTTGTCCAATACACAGACTACACAAAGTTCTGCAAATTTGTTCCTTGTGAATAAACCAGCAAATCTATATATGAAGCCAACATATTCTGGTAAGAGTAAATCTTGCTCTGTGAACTCAATATAAGTGTATTGTAATTATAATCATGATGAATAGTTTTGCTGGTTAGATTAGCACTGCAGTATTTCACTTAAGCTCTTGTGCGTGTCAATCGGATTGCTTGCTTACATAGTCTTTGTGGGTGGAAGAACAGGTTTCACAGTATAGTATTGGGTAGTAGAACTCTATCTACAATGAGGAAGGGTCTTCCATGGGAGTTCATGTTGATTTTGTAAATTGCTTGCTATTCAAGTCGTACTCATTTTGAAGGTTATTATTTTTAGGTGCTCTTACTCTTAGTATTTTGAAATGTAAAATTTGCAAATTTTTTGAGTATGCTCTTGTTGCATTTGTTTTTTTGTTTATCCCTGTTTTCTTTTTCTTAATTTTATTATTAATATAAATTCACATGTTAAAATTGCAGCTCGTATCTACAACATGTCCATTCATGTCGCTTTATTCGGTGTCACATTTTAGTTCTCTCATTCTCAGTCTGTTTTCCCTTCATTAATTCACCTCCTGCTATACTTGTAAGACTTCTATAAGACTGTGTAAGCAATCTCTGTAGTTAGTATTATACAGTGTCATGATAATGAATATATAATTGTATTACTTTGCATTAATCATAGGAACTAGACAATGTTGTGACCTAAAAGTTGAAGTAATTAATAATTAATCATAAAATAATTGACATGTCTGTAGCTCTGGTGAATAGAATTTTAACTCCTTGTTCATAATGAAAATAAAAAAGCTTCAGTTATGACAATCATATTGTTTATGTTGTTTAGTGTATAGTTCAATACAGTTAAATAAGATAAACTTGTAACTTGAATACATATTGGCTGGTTAACAATTCAATGTAGATTTTATATGTCTCAGAATGCCACCTGAAAGTGATGTGCCTGGAGAAATAAAGTGCATAGTTTTATTGTCACTTCATTTAGCCAATATGTCTGGTTATGCTACATTATTATGATTTTTAATATCTGGATTATTAGGAATTGTTATATCTTGCTTTTATAAGCTGGTCTACTTGAATGTATCACTGCAAAATGTTGATTCTATTCCAAATGAATAGCTAAAAAATATAAAAAAGGATTTCACTGTGCAGTTTAATGCTCTAAAGCTGTGAGCTACTCGTAGAACGTTTTTTCAAAACAATCCTTTGCTTCAAGTTTATTGGTTATAATTGCAGAAGATATGAAAGCTGTACTTGAAGATATTGGTTTGGTGGAATTTCCAGCAGAGACGAGCAAGAACTCTACTTTTACATCAGGTGATGTGAATTCTCAGGTCGTTGAACTTCAATCTGGTGATAATGAAATAGCAGACAATAGCTAAGTGGTTATCACATGATGTACCTAGCGTACATCACATATTGTATATCATATAATCTACACCACAGTGTGTATTACATTGTGTGCATTACACAGGGTACATTGCATAGTGTACATGCCTGTGTATACAATGTTATATGCCATTCAAATTGTTTCTTTACCTTTAGTTTGGATTTTTTTCTAATTGTTTTTTAAAACTTTAGCTAAAGTTTTCAGACTTTAAATTTATTTTTTATGAATGATCACTGGATGCATTGTTGTATTTTTATATATACATAATATATACAATATATAATGTAAAAGTATATTTCTGCAAATGTGGAAAACTAACCAAAGAGTGATGAATGATAAATTGAGTTTATTTGCAAATGACTGGACACACGTAACTTACTGATGCCCACACACAGATATATAAATAATATAAATGAAATGAAGTTCAGAAATACAGTTGTTCCTTTATACACGAGTATATAGTATTCATTTTGTATGGACGGATATGTAACAAAACTGTGTTGAATAAGAGTTTTGTAAATAATACGCAAATATTAAATGCATAAACCATTTAATAATTTAGATATAATGCTACAAACACATACATGAAATCAGGCTAAATGGCTATTCACTGACATTCATCACAAAATGTGATTTTGTTGATCTAAACTTTCTGTCAATGCTTTGGATCTTTTGAGGGAGTAAATTTTCGAGGTGGTAAAGCAATAAGTCGAGGTCTTGCAGTGATGTTCACCTCGTTGTTAGCTGATTCCAGGAGTATATTCATCAACGTGTTCTCCAGCACATCTTCCACTAAGTTGGCAAACGCTGGTATTCTACAACAACAAAACACTACTTTAGAACCACACCAATATTAGTTGACAACTGCCACTTTGTCATAGATAGTGTAATGGAGGAAGGTTTCAACACTGCAATCTTTTATTGAATAGTCAAAAGAAAACATTAACACTAGAGAAACCAACATAATCAAAAATGATACATTTTATTTGATATAAAGTGATTTATTTAAACAATTTTGTAATTTTGCTCAATTAATCATATAATAACTAATTGATGCATTATAATTCAGGTCATCTTGCGACTGTCTATAAATTCCATAAGTCTCATTATAAATCTACCTTGTAACGCTTTCGTTAGGCGTGTCCCTAGACTTCCCTGCTAATGGAGATGTTTTGCCTTTTCTTGATTTATGGGTTTTCTTACCAGAAGATGCAGGCCTATTAGAAGGTGACATTCTTGTGGTTGTTTGCTCTGGTTCCACTTTTGCCTAAAGCATGCAAATATGTTTGCGTACAAAATTAGCAACAGTTTAACATTCCTGAAGACATAATACACTTTATAAACTTTAATGGATTTACTCTAAAAAAACCAATGAGCTCTCAACATACAAGTTCATTGATGAATTATGTGCAACTTTCTTTGACCCTTGAGTAAAGCAAACTTATAATTTACTCATAAAGAATATTCTAATTGTACCAAAATTAATTAGCATCCAATGGTTTGAGCTTGAACAAGTTTGTAAAGTATGGAGGTTTTTGCTGATGCAATTGCACATTTCCCTTGAAAAAATTGAACTTCAACAGGTACTTTGGCCACAAGTAGATTTGCAGTAAAGGCTTTCGTAAATCACTATTGGACAAATAAAATTATATGCTTTACTCCCAATTCATTATTTTCCAACATTCAATGAATTCTAAGCTGGGAGAGTTCTGGTCATAACTATGACAGGAATTGGAGGAAAATGCGCACAAACTTGAGCAACAAGTTGTGAATAAATTCAATTTCAAATCCTCACCTCCATAGAAAATGCTGACTTATCAACAGGAACTTCTTTTTGACTTAATGAATCAGCTACTGGCTTTTCCGAGTGGGTCACTTTTTCCGTTCCATCAGCCTCAGTTTTCATCAAAGAACCAGGTCTAAACTGGCTGAAGTAGGGTGTAGACTCGTTTGTCAGCTTTGTTACTGATTGGTGAAAACTGGTGTCATCAACAAGTGACCTATAAAGTAGCGAAGGAAACGTTACCACCTTTATAACCTAATACAAACGTACACTAAACCATCAACAAGTTTTGATATACTGTATAAAATCGGAGTTGTTACCTCAACACATTAGCTATAACACCCTGCAACATCTGGCTCTCTGATTCTGTACACGTGAGGTCAGGTGCTTGCTTGTCATCTGCCACTGAGTCTTCTACATCAACACTTTCAGTCTGGCCCAGAGTTCTTGTAAAAATAAGTATCAGCATTGAAAAAATATACAGGAAAAATATTAAAGAATAGTCTGATTTGTTGAAACAGCATGAAAAAAAAACTAAATATAAAAATACCAATTCTAACTTTACAAAAAGTAGAAAACTCGAACATCAACACTTTTAAGCTCCCCCAGCACTAACTTTATGAATAAGTAGAAAGTGTAGACCTACACCTTAAATTTTCTGTCATCGAATAGTGAAAATATTATTCTATTAAAATGTTCCCACTTTAGGTGGTCTTACTTGTCAATAAAGAAGTTGTTGAACTCATCAAAAAACTGTTCTTGAAAAGTTGAGATAGAGTGAGTTCTTGCTACAATTCCAAGATGAATTAGGAAAGGTTTGGGGGGCACTGGCTTAGGCCACATAGCCGCAGCCATTTTTTCAGCTTCTATGGCATCTTCTCTGTCTTTATCTACTGAGCGATCCATAATAGGCGGCAAAGTCTAAAATGCATGGTGAACAATGAGCTTTTTATTGGAAAGAAGACAACTCTTAAAACACATATTATAGTAAAACAACTTGTCAGTAATGAATGTAGGTGTAGGTCCACAAATGGTTTAGTATCAAGCTTTATAGATACAAAGCTTTAATTTCCCAAATGAGCTTTATCATATTTGAACTGTATCTCACATTTGAACATAATATAATAAATGTCATGCCACAACGTTCTATGCAAGTGGTATTGTTGAAGTTTACACATGTTCAATTTAGATGGTAATTTTCAGTTAGAAAGTTTGATTGTTACTTCTCACATTATTGTGTCAATATGGTGACGTTTATATCTAACACCATCACGTTCAAGATTATAAACTCTAACAGTAAAGCACAAATACACAGCCTCTACCAACCTTGTATGATTTGTAAGTCTTAGATTTAGGAGGAGCGCTGTAGAGATCTTTGTGAGCCGACGAGGAATTAATGGCTAATACAGACTCAGATTTGGCACCAGGAGCTGAACCTCTGCTTCTCGGTGCAGAAGATTGAGCCAAGTCTTTCTCTGTTATGGTGAACTCATGAATCTGCCTCTCTCGCTCTCTCTCCCAGTCTCGCAGGCGTCTTCTGTATTTAGCCATTTCTGTTTCGTCAGTTATCTAAAGAGAGTAAAAAATTAACCAATCAGAAGCTTTCTTTACATCAGTATACATACAACATCAAAGGCTATAACTATGTTTATGTAAGTATATATAGGAATAAATAAAAAATAAATGCGCGTAAGAGAAAAACAGAAAACACAGTAAGATGTCAATCAGGGTTCAGACCTCCAATTTGGGACACCACAACCCGCCTTCTTGTCGCAACACAAAACCCACCTTGTCACAACACAAAACCCTTCTTGTTGCAACACAAAACCCACCTTGTCACAACACAAAACTCACCTCACATATCATGTCCATATCATAGAATGCCGGTTCACCAAATGCTGTGAATGCTACTTTCACCATCTGACTACCTCGTGGTTGAAGAGTACCTTTGGCAGGGTAAATATTCACAACCTACAATAATGTGGTGATTGTTTTAATATGTTCTTATCAATATGTAACTAACTGATAGCGTGGTGCAGTAAACAATTACCAAGCATTTACAAACATAATTTACATACTAAATATATAAGAATACATCTAGAAAACTCGAGATTAATATCAAAACTCTCTCTTCACCTAATTTTATATTTTTGCTGCAAGTGATACAACTTTATGCAGCAAAATGTATAAGTATCTTAAGCCTTAAAATTACATTTGAGTTATCATGTAAAGTTACTAATAATAAAGTAATAAAGCATACATTCTAACAGCAGTATAAAAGGTTAAGATTATGTAATATAACAAAAAGTGCCGTACCTTTTGATCGCCAGAATTAGTGACATGCCATGCAAAAGAAACTGTGTGTTCAGAGGTGTTACACATGAATGTGACTTTCCTGGTCTTGGAAAAGAGTGGAACATTGCCAAACGAGATGCGTTCGTGAGACAAGACAATAGTCTGCCCAGGTACTGTCACCATCTGCATAGATAGATCAGACATAGTCGTAAAGTAGGCTATATTATACTCAAGTATTCTGATAATTCTACAGAGAGCAAGTTCTGTGGGCAAAGAAGTTTATTCACTGTAAAAGTTATAGAGTCAAGAATTATTATAATAATGGCTTTTTATACAGTTACATTGATAAGCCTATTATTAAAATGGCTATTAACATTCTAAATTAGTTGTGATAAAAAATTATTTTGAATAATTGTTGTACAATGTATTATAGTAGGTAGCACAATTTATTAGTCAATATATTTTTTTAAACCAAAATAGAAGGGTTTTTTTAATTAACACATTCTCAAATTATTTTTAGTCATGTATCAAAATAGTAACAAAAATAGCCATTATAATAAGTCGCCTATTCGATTTAGTAAAGTTCAATACACTTTAAACTCTCACTTGCATAGGGGGTACATCCCCCTCACAATTGTCAGACACTGTTGGCATTGTCTCCCCTAATTGTGTTTTGTCATATCCGACACCAGTGAATGTTATAAGGGCTGGCTCTCCCCCACTGATGTATATTGGTACATCCACCTGGAAAAGAAACTTCTATGCTCAGAAATTTAACTTCAAATCATTTTCACATTTTTATTCACATGAGTTTTTGCTCAATACAGAGATGCTATGAGTAATTTGTAATTAATAAACGACCAGCATTTTCCATAAGTGTACAATAAAAAGAATAAAAACTATACAAAACAAGTATACATTTCCAGCTCAAATATAAAGTGAGATTATATTTTCATTGTCACTTTCTCGATTCTAGAGTTGTAGTAAACTTACATCATAGGTCTTGGCTTCTAGGGGGTAAAACATCCACTCGATTACATGAGTTTTACCAGGTTCAATGACGCCCTGCGGATTCAGACAGTCCAGCACGGGATGGCCAAAGTTTTCTCTCTTCAGTGCCATCAAAGGCATACAGTCAATGTCAAAGGTCACTGGAACAGCTCCGCCATTATACAGCTCGTACACTTGCTTAGGACATCTTTTCTCTCCCACCGCCACAGGTGCAAAGGAATGCTTGTTGGATGGGAAATGGATATATGGCATGTCATGCTCAACTGTCACCCCAACAAAGTTCATCTACATAAAATATAGTAAGAACAATTTAGCAGCAATAAGTGCTAAACACAATAGTACACTAATAATAGTCACTAGAGAGAGAGAGAGAGAGAGAGAGAGAGAGAGAGAGAGAGAGAGAGAGAGAGAGAGAGAGAGAGAGAGAGAGAGAGAGAGAGAGAGAGAGCTCTTGGGGTTACAATAGACTGTATATTGTATAATAATACACACTGATTCAACAGACAGCCACACTAAGAACAACTCATATCCTAACAAAAGTCCTATCCATTCAAGCCTAGCGGAACTAAGTCAACATGGTAGAGGATTACACTAGCAAGTTGTGATACAACCAATAATAATAATATCCTTGTTAACTTGTTTCTGTTAGAGTTAATTCAGCACATATGACCAGAAAAAAAAACAGATGCAAACTCAACTAAATGAGCAGCTACAAACTGACTGGCATTCAAAAAACTTAAGCATGATACTTCAACTTTCAATTTAATATGAAATCATCTCGACAGCACTTGTGAATGATGTATTATTTACCAGAATTTCTCGACCTCTAGAGAGTTTCAGTAAGACGGGTACTCTGTCAGTGCCAGACATCAAGTGGTGATAAGTGAATGTAATGGAACAGGTTTCTCCAGCTTGTAATTTCCCCTTTTTAGGACTCACTGAGAATAACTTGTTGTCCATGACTTTCATCTGTCAAAATAGAAGAGACTTTTGCAGTTTCTATATAATTTGATATAGTAGCTGTTATAGGTGAAGCACTGCACTAATATACATACAACTATCTAATCATGCGTGTATATGTGGCCCAAAAATTCAAGTTATTGTACCACACTATCAACAGTTTCTTTCAAAGCTGGACAGTAAAAACTTAATTTTTCAGTCATGTGAAAAATAAATTATTCAACTCAGGTTAAATTTCTTCATGACTGTGGGTAGGAAAACTCATTGCTGCAAAGAAATCAACAAAACAACTTTTTTCCTAAAAAATGGGATACTATTTACAAGCTTGACTATACAAATGTATAGCCATTCATGGAACATGTAAATTTAACCAGAACTATCACGCCCTCTAGTGGCAAGATATGGTGTACCTCGTGCAGCTCATCTTCCGTGTACTCCCCACTCTCAGACCAGCATTCCAAGTCAATCTGTAAGTCACTTGGAAACAGGAACTCCCTGCAACACAAATATTTGTCTTTAAACTCGTATCCTTGGCACTATTCAGTCATACAGATACAAGTTAGTTGAGTAGAAAAGAAGGCCAAATCAACATCCAAACATGTTTAAATTAGCAGACACGATGGACTTTCATTGCTCACCATTCGGATTCTACTGTGCCTGTGTTTTCAACATGAAGTGTCACATAACATGGCTCTGAATCTACAGGAGCTGCTCCAAAGTTACAGTCTAGTATAGCTCTAGTAAACACAGGGGGTCGTCTTCTCGTGCTAAGATATAGTAGAATAGCCATGACAGGTGGACATAACTCAATAAAAGCAACAGAGCTTTGCAGAATAATTAGTAAAATTGAAAAGTTTTTTTACATTTAGCCTGCCATTACACAGTGAGTAAACAGCCTACCTGTTTCTGGTCTGAACAGAGTATTGGAGCTCCCTGTCAGATGGATCTGAGTCTAAGAACATATTGAGACTCTCCAGTTGAAAGAGGCTCCAGAGCTGCCTCTTACCGATACCAATACCAGAGCCGTGAATACGAGCATCGGTGACCGCCATCAGTGGAAACACTCCACATGCAAACGCCTGAACGAAACCATTAGCAATAACATACTCATATACTTACACACTTACTGCCATGTATGTACAATTCATAAGTATGAAATAGTTAAAACTAGTAAAAAATCTTTTTAGACGAAACAAATCGTGTATCGAAAAGCCAATTAGAAAACTTTACTACTATATAGTAACTTTACTGTTTAGAACTGATTACAAGTGGCGGAAACGCCATCATAATTAGATAGGTGAATGTATACACCAGAATTAATTACAATATTTGACTGAGACAAGTGATTGAAAACCAGAATACATTATCAGTTACTAGATGAGTGACTCACATTGATGAGGTGTTCGGGCGGAGACTCCTTGCAGGACAGCTCGGGGGTGAGCAAACTGTACTTTATCTCAAAGCTATACTGACATCTGAGAAGAGGTTTGATAACTCCTCGAATAGTCTTCTTAGATCTGGCCGGAATATCTCCCGAGTAGCAGTCTAGAGTCAGTGCAACTAAAAACAGGAAAATATGATATAAATGAAGAGAAATCACCGAATTTGGTCAGCGAACAACTAATATAAACACGGAAGAAAACTCTGGAATTATGTCACAAAGTAACAGACACAAATGAGTTTGCATTGATACAGATTCTGTAAGTTAACAGCTAGTTCACTGGACAAATAAAATGACATGTAGTTATATCTTTTCTTTAGAAAATAAAATTTGAAACTGGTTCTATAAAAAATTAGACATATGACAATATTTTAAAATTTAAAACAATAAGAAACTCTAAAGAAAAGTAAAACAATTCTGTAGTGAAACTGGTTTTAGCTAGTTTAGTTACTAGACTGGTCTGGCATTGAGCCAAGTGCAAGTTCTACCATCCTACCATTAGCTGAGAGTGCTTGTGCAGCCGAACTTCCTTCTATTTTCTGAGTAACGCTGAGTTTGAACTTGATTTCACAGTCACCATCATTACAGATGTTGAAGACTTGAGTACTTGAGCTACCAACTAGCACGTTACCAAACTCCACATATGCATCTTCTGCCTGCAAACAGTAAATATACTCGGTGTGACAAGTTTATGAGTTCTAGGAAATTATCTTTATAAACATAGGATTTTAAAACTATCTATACACAAAAACGGTATCCAATTAGCAAAATATATTCACCAACTACAAAAATGGTTTTATTAAATGTTAAAGACTAAATATCTCAAAAGCAGTCTAACATACTATCTCTGTAATGAAACTTGCTAATTGCTACCTTAACTTCAGCACTAGCTCCTTCTCCAATAGCTCTTACTGGAAACACACGAGGTTTACCAGCTGACTGCTGCTTGGTTTGTCCCTGAGCGGTCACAATCACTGTGGGTTTCATTACATACTTCTCCAAAGCCATGGGAGTGAATGAGAATACGTGTTCCTGTGAAGACGCACTTTTCGTTAACTTGAACATGAATTTATTAAACTCAGATATTTTTATAATATATTTATAATTCATAATCTATTTACTATATACATGTATAGTAAATACCTGAAACTCATTAGGCAGTATTGTCCCAATGGCAGGCTCCACTTTTATCAGCCCCTGGTCCTGATTTTTAATGAGCCACCTGAAGTCCAGTGGCACACGGGAAATATTCTTGATCTGGTAGGATTGCGAGGTGGTGGTGCCAACACACGTCTCTCTGAAGAATATTTCTCCATTATTTGACAGCAAAACTTCGGCTGTCTCGGCTGTGCAGGTAACTGGTATAACCTACAAAAATAAGACAACTCCTGCTAAATAAGACAGTTGGGGGGGTTTACATGCATTATTGAGGCGTAATCAATTTACAAAACTATAAAGAACTTTAAAGCAATAGAAATCAGCCAAGTTGTGAAATACATTTTATTAAACATCTACATTGCATGTACAGAAATATTCCAAATCAATAGTAGACATTAGAGTGACTGTAAGATTTCATAGTTGTTAACCATAAGTTCAAAATAAACATGAGAAATTCAAACCTGAGTAAAACTGTCTTCATGGTTCATGCATAGTGTCAATTGTTCTCTATAGGCTTTGGTCTTAGTTGGTAAAGCTTTGACTAATAGTGTTTCATGTTTAGATTTAATCATTCCCTTTTTTGGTTTCACTGAGAAAGTTCTACAAAATAACATACATATATGTGAAATTTAGAGAGTTTATAAAATGCTACACAAACTTTACAACACCCACATCAATAGAGTTACTCAGCAGTTTAATTCTTGAAATAGGAATTTGATCTGAATGAACTACCATGTTAGTGAAAATTTAATGAATGAGCACACAACTCCAAAATATACAAAATGAAGATAATTTGTGGGGATGCAACTCCCAAACCAGGCTTATATTGCCTATTTTGTATTATGACAATTTTCAACTGTCGCCTACTCTTTCAAATAAACTCTTAAAAGTATAGATTGTTATAATAGACTCTTAAATCTTACTCCATGTCCGGAAAGTCATAAATAATGGGGGTGGTTCCTTGGTTAATAATTGTGAGAGTTCTGTAAGACGCCTCATCCTGATTGGTGGCTGGGAAGACAAGGTGAGGTGAGCTGAGGCTAATCTGAGGCAAAAAAGGCTGCTGTTGAGACTGGAATGTACTTGCTAGAGCAGTGAGCGTCACACAAAATGGTGGACAGTGAGTCAGACTCTCCACTAGTCGGTAGTCCCTAGTACTTTTGTAGTAACAGTAGCACTCCAACTCTGAGCTGTACAAGTTATTAGCACTCGCCTACAAGTAGTAGCAGTACCTTGAGTGACCTTGAACTGTACTGAGCAATAATCATGTATTGTAAAGTATGATGATTGTGAATACAGTATAGCAATCAGCTCTCTAAATTTTAAGACACCTTCCAAGATCAGCAACATATATTTCTGCTGTATCCATATCCAGAATTATTTGAATAAAACTTAAGTTGGAACTTTTAAATAATTAAAGTAGTAACCAAAAATGTTCTTCGATTATTTATTTTTAATGAAATTACTGCCACGTAAGAATATATCATAACAAATTTAATATTATTTACTACACCAACATTTTTCAATATATACTCTAATAACCTGCAGTTAAAAACTGGCTAAAGAATAGGGACTACTATGGTCTTTAACTTTACACAACCCTTTATCAATACAGCCTGACCAATATCAATATAACCTGGCCCATATCAATATAACCTGGCCCATATCAATATAACCTGGCCCATATCAATATAACCTGGCCCATATCAACACAGCCTGCCCCATATCAATATAACCTGGCCCATATCAATATAACCTGGCCCATATCAATATAACCTGGCCCATATCAATACAGCCTGGCCCATATCAATATAACCTGGCCAATATCAATACAGCCTGGCCCATATCAATATAACCTGGCCCATATCAATATAACCTGGGCCATATCAATACAACCTGACCCATATCAATACAGTACCACCCCAGTTAAAGTTACACTAACATTATATTTGCTTACAGGTTTGAAATGGACCCTAAAGTCTACAGTTTTCAACGGAGGTATCTCAGCACTGCTGGGTGTAACGGAGAAGGTGTGAGTGTCATCTCCCATCCACTGCACCATCATCTTTCCTTTAGTGTTGTTGGTCAGTCTCACCAACTGGGGTTCAATGTTGTTCATATCTGTGCAGCGTCCAAAGTCAGCGTGTATGGCATCAAGAGAAACGTGTGGTTCACAGTGCTGTAAGACAGCAAGTAAAGTGATTCACGTTTCCTTAAAATTATATAATAATGAGAATGAACCAGGGTTTGCATGCTTGTAAGTATGAGACAAAAGCTTTATTCAATTCTTCACCTTACACCTTACAAAACTGCTAACTTCAATTGGTAGGCATTTTATCCACGTGTATCTACAGCCTGATTTGAGTAACGAACTTAAACGCTTACCGGAATAGAAGAAAAATTTATTCCGAATTGACTTACCACAATGTCGCTGTGGTAGCCATCATTAAAGTATAAATCCATGGCCGGTACTTCCTCAATGGGATTCAGCCACGGCTCTATGCTCTCCGCCTGTATGCAATGAATTGTGGGTAAACAAGAAATAGCTTATTTTAATTGTATAGTCAACTGGTCTAATCAACAGAACACTAGTTTCTTCTATTGCTGTGCTGGTGAGAAGATAAATCCCGGAAGTAGCAGCTGTCCACATATTAAGTTATGATGCTCTCACACTATACTCAACAATGACTATGCTGTGATTGAACACCTTCACCATGGCCTTGAATTCAAGCTACTATCAATATGCACGGCCTGCAACTCATAGAGTTCCTTGAGCACATTTTTAAACATACTTTAGAACAGGTTTTTCTAAAGCAACCGTTTTGTGTTGTTTCAATGAGGAGACAAATCCCAAAACCAGCTGTTGTTCACAGATTGACTTATATATATTATATGAAACAGCAGAAACACTCCAGGTGGCAGTTATGTTGCTAGACTGAACACTGTACAGACTACAATTCCATGACAAATGCCACAACACTGTATACGTAGTTGAGACAAAATCTAGCACAATACTACTCATTTATCTACAGCAAAAGTCACAACCATCTAGCACATGGTGTCAGCCTATGCCTGACAAGCTACAAGTGTCACGCTTATATCAATGTCAGCTTAATCTATATGCCACAATCACCTAGCTTACATGTCAGTACCTGCTGACTACAGAGATCATATTCAAGGTTGTGATCACAATATCTGGCACATAGAGTACCAGATAACGCAACGTCATGAATTAGTAGAGTGGGCTAAAAATAGGTGCAACATTTTTGTGGAGTGAACACAAGTGCCTCTTTTATATAACAAAAGCACATTATAAATGTTTCTTAGTATGACTCAACATAAACTGAAAACAAACCCGCAAACCCATTCTTAGATGTAAAGTCAACACTTTAAGTATTAAAATAGAAGACACATGTAAGATAGTAAAAATATCTCACGAATTCACAGAAAGTAAATATCTTACCAATACATTCATAAGCATGTTATTAGCGTCAAGTTCTAATTTTCCAGTAGCTAGCATTTCATTGAGTTGTTCAGGAGGGAATACCGACAGCCCCCTCTCGGCATGCACTCTAAACTGGGCTAGGTGCTTAGGCTCAAGTACTGCTGGCTTTACAGTCTCACTATGGGCCGTTGCTAGTAGTTCCAGGAATATGGGTGGCTGCATACAACATAAGGAAGTAGTATTGACACTGAAACCAACTCTAGTTCCACAAAACTATATCTCAAATAGTCGAATACTAAACTGAACAGCAAATTATTGTAATGACTGAAATATTTCTATAGTCATACTTGATTCTCTACGACGCAAGACACTTTTCTGTAGTAGTTGATTGGGTGTTGAGGAGCGAAAATCACAACGACCTTCTTTGTTTGGCCAGGTGCCAAATCTCCGGAAGTTTCATCAAATTTGAAGGCACTTTCTCCGCAGTCTATCATAAACTGATAACGAGCATGTGCTGGGCTGTCGTTAGTGAGGTGAACAACGCGTGTAACACGGGCGTCCACGTTGGTCAACGAAAAGTTCAACAAATTGACTGATAGTTTCACATCTGGGCCTACACAAAGGTTCAAAAAATTAGATATAATAGAGCAAGTGACAAATCCTTATTAGCTTTTAGTAAAACTGATTAGAATCATTGCTAGTAGTACTTTTGGTTGTAAAAATATAACTCAAGACACGATCCAAGACCACTTGTCACCTTCTGAACAATGTTATTTGTTATACAAGGAAGTGAAAAGGAAAGTAAAGGTGCTCGTACCTACGCAGTGCCCAGAGCAAGTGATGATCATTTTGCCAACATCACTCAGTGAGTTTATGTAGATGTGGTCTAAACTTGAGGTATTCACATTGGATGGTGTGTACCTCACCTATAATATACATAGAAACTAAGGGAATATATACATAGAAAATATTAAAATATACATTTGAATTACTTAGGTAGAAAAGTGATGAATGCAAAAAATATTATTGAGACACCTTCAAACCAAAAATATTAGAAATAAAGAATTTTTCTCCACTCAAAGCCTCTCATCTGAACAATATAATCAATTTAAAAGATTGACACTTGAAATCAGCCCAAAAAGATTTTCCTCAACTAAGAAAAGGAAAAGATAGATTCTACTAAATTAACTGTTCAAACACAGTCACTTCTAAGAGTAGTATTTCTGATCACTTTCAGGGCTCAACTTCAGTCTGAGATGAGATATGAACAAAACAAGAAAATATTATGCCTGAAAATCACCAATTGTTGGCCCTGAAACTTTATTATTTAGCATAATATTGGTGATATTCTCTGTTAGAGTTAATTTGTGAGAACAAATACAGCAAAAGATAGTTTTAAAAACACACTACTATCTATTAGAAAAGCAGAGCAAGAAGTGAACTAGAAAAGAATAAACAATATGACAGCTACAATAAGCTACAAGGTATAAGCTATAATAATATAAAAAAGCTAACTGAGAGAAGGCTGATTACAGTCACAAACAAAAACATAGAAAGTAGCTGAGAGACATTTTCAACAAGACTCAAGTTAAACTGGTAAGTGAGTGTATGCTATAGCACCATACCTACTAGATATACTGTGTGTGCTAAAGACTATGCTAATGTAACTCAAGTAGTAACAACACCCACTAGAAGAAGAGTCTACAAACATTAGTTAGCTAGTGATACAGACCTGCACCCTCACAAAGTCCATGGGAGGTACAATAATTCTAGTGACAGCACATGAGAACACATGGTCTATTGCAGAGAGGCTCGTCTGATGCTCCACTGTACACTTGGCTTCAACCTACAAGAAACTCGGGCTACAATATGGCTGGCAACAGAAAGCAGCATAGCTTAATTATATAATGCTTTAGACTATATTACTTGTGTACACATACTTGCTGGTATAATAAATTACCTGTCCCAAGTTGTAAACATCTATACTCTTTACTCCACTAGTGCCAATTGGAGTTGAGCCAAAACTTAGTTTAGTCTCAGTCTGTTTGTTTGCTGAATTGCTAGCAGGTGCAACTAGCAACTGTGGATATTTACCTGCAGCATAAATATATGCTATGAAATCTACATAAGACTGCAGGCAAATTGTAACTTTTTTAGTTTATATGATTTTATTTACTATATGAAATGGCTACTTGCTATTAAAGCATTGCCTATTTTACATAGAATCTTCAACATATATAGATATTCATCAGAAATAAAAATATATTTGTAAAAAAGACTAAGTCATAACTAGAAATGAATCATGGCAAAGTTTATTTTAAAAGAGCAGTAAAGTTAAATTTTCCTAGGAAACCATGTGAGCATTATAGAAAAAGGCAGAATTAAAAGTGAATAACCATGAATAACCACATCTCTTTTGTTTTTCATGAAATATATTGACTGGATTAGCCTAGCTAACTTACCAGTTCCATGGAACACAGTAGTAGATATGCTATCAAAGTTTGTACCATGAAGACACTTGGCATGGCATTCATACACCAGTGCAGCCTACAAAACACAATATAAAAAATATATTATTTTTGTTTATATATTTTCAATAAGCCATTGTCAATGTTTAATACAAATACTATGGATATAAAAAATGTTGCTAGCTTGAATTAGAATACATACTGAAGGCCTGAAATATACAGTCATCTTGGCGCTGGAATGAGGTTGCAATGTACCAGTGGCAGGTTCTACAGTAAAAGGTTCTTGGACGTCCCATTGGAAAGGTGTAACTAACTCACTAAACAATACAGAATAAACATGTTTCAGAATATATAATAACAGTGCATTGTCTTACAGCTAAATATATGTGTATAAGCATTGGATGGTTCAGTTTAAAACATAGAACTAGATTACCTCTTGTTTTGTATAGTAAAACTCATTTGTGTCTCATCCTTGACAGCACACGTCTGCATAACCAACTGATCTGGGGTGGCAATATTGAACACTGGAAGAATAGCCTTGATGGGTATTGAAAACTGTCCCTCCTAATCAATACCATAAGGAATAAATCTCACTTCACGGCAGTGCATGCAGCCAAATGTGTTTTAACATATGAGGTACAGGAACATTATCAAGATAAAGAAAATATTCAATGTAAAGGTTGCATTAAGTTTCCATCTTTTCCATTTTACAAACAGGTGAATAAGAAGTCACAAACCTTAGAGGCAAAATAAATATGGTCTTCATATATATTTTTTTCAAGTGGTCTAAAGGTGACAGGAAGGACATAGGATGTACCGGCACTTAGAGTTATCTGCTTTGGGTACAAAGTCGAAAAGAATCTTGAAGATGGAGAGCTACAACATTACTATTACATTGAGTATCTGACATTGAATTGAATTGCAAGTCAATTAAACAAACTGCGGCTATAAAACTCACAGCTTCTATTTCAAATGTAAATTTGTATATCATATTTATTGCTTGATTTTCTTACTTGTAGGTGAGCTTTTGGGTTTTCACCATTACATTTTTCAACACTATGTTTTTAGTGTACTCTTTTCCTGGTTCCCAACCTTGATAGGTAACAGCAGGAATAGTCTCAATACCATTATGGTTAACTTTAGATGTTGGGACTTCAACACACGGCATTGTCCGAATGATTCCAAATCTAAGGCATAAAATTAGCATTGACATTCCACTATTACAAGCACATTGCATTAAACAAAACAAATAATAAAATACAATTTAAGATTAATTAGATTACAAAAGATAGCGTATTTAAATTTTAGTTTATCGTCATAATTATTGTTATTTACTATTACTATATGAATATCATTAAAATAAGCATATCCATAATGATAATGAATAATCTTAACTAGATTTACTATTAATTATTCAATAACTGTTAGAATTAATATTACCGCAAAAGCAAGTCCAACAAGCGGTTTGTTTCACTTACTGTTGCCACTTGTTAGTGTGGGTGTCTGTTGTTGTAACACTAACTGTTAGTATTACTGCTTTTAGTTTAAGTTTTATACTTTAACGTAGGTTTAACTTTAAGTTTGAAGTAGTTTATAGTGCAAGTGTTAGAATCTGAATGAGAAAGTATAGCTAATTAGTTATTTAAACATGTATTTGATTAAAATTTATTTAAAAAATCAACTTAAAACTACTTTTTTGTACTACATAAGAGCCTACTAATGGCATTTTTATTTTATGGTTTATCGCAGCCTAAAAATACATAGGCAACCATGATCGACAATAAAATGGCCGCTGTTGTTAAGGAAATGAAATCTAAATAAAAATAGTTTTTATACAGACACAATTTTTTTTGCAAAATGTTTTTGATTTTGTTAAATTTTTTAATTTTTATTTTAATTTTATTATTTTTAATGCAACCATATTGTTAATTCTTTACTGTTGATATGTTTTGAAGAGTAATATATGACGTTTATTTTGGGAGTTTTTCATCATTCTGTACAACAACGGAAAGCGCGTGAAGAATCAGAATGAATGAATATCAATTACTATATCAACATGAATATAGATTATCATTATTCGACATCAATCTAAGCTGACTATATTTATTATGTTATTAGTAATAATAATAATAATGGTAATATAATAACTATAATAATAATTTTAGTATTTATAATATAATAATTATGTTTATAATAAATAAGTAGTATTAGTATTAGTATTAGTATTACTATTAGTATTAGTATTAGTATTACTATTAGTATTAGTATAAGTATTAGTATTACTATTAGTATTAGTATTAGTATAACTATAAGTATTAGTATAAGTATTACTATTACTATTAGTAATACTATTAGTATTACTATGTCTATTAGTATTAGTAAAGTATTAGTATTAATATTATAATAATTATAATACTAATACTAATAGTAATAGTATTAGTATCACTATTACTATTACTCAGTATTAGTTACACTAATACTTAATCTTACAGATGCTGATAGTGATACTGGTACTTATAGTTATTAAATATACTTATAGTATTGATTATTGCCATTAGAATTATTAATACTAATTGTAATACTAATAATATTAATACTTGTGCTAGTTGTTATTCATATTGCCTGTGTCATGTATTTGTATTATGGCGAAAATTGGTAGTGATGAAGGCAGGATTGCCAAATTCAACACCACATTATGATTAATATTATTAATATTAGTTATCAATTAGAAAAGGTGTTGATCAATCACAAAACAACATATTTAAATTGAAATCCTGAAAAACTTAAATTCAATTGTAACACTGATTGTAATATAGCTATATCATGAAAAATACAACCAAATAAAGTTCGAGTCTATATATTACTTTTGATGTTATTCTGTCATATAAGCTTATTCACAGTTGTGTACAAAATACTTACATAAGTTGGTTATTATTGATATTCTGTCTTTTCAGCAGCTATGACCTAGATATTTTGTCAAGTGCAATAATGAATTCCAAGTCATCTCAATATGCCTTCCGATTGCTCAACAAATGTTTGTGGAAGGGTGGTGCTGAAGATATGTACAAGTCATCATTACGAAAAGCCGGGAGCATTCCATTGCTGAACCGTAAAAAGCCCAGCTCTTCTTACAGCACTAGGCCAAACTTCTCTCAGTTAGTTGTACCACCATAACTATCATTTTGTTTATTTGGTCTACTTTGCCGGTTTATTAACAGTTGTCTATTTTTATTTTGTATACTGAAATAAATTATTATGAATTCTGCTTCATACAGTGTCACACTTGCCATGTTATTTTAGGAAGACCCTTTCATCTAATCCCATGTTGAATGGAGTGTCAATGTTGCAGTGGTTTTTTGATGAGGTGCGTTTATCTATGGGTGTATCTGTATTTGTCTACAATTATATTTTCTTTAATTAATAATCTGTAAAATAAGTTTTTCTATTTTAAAATTGTTTCTAAATGGGATAGTATTTCTTAATATATTTAGTTTGCATGATTTTTAATTTCCTTTAAATTAATTTCAAATGTTAGGCATTATATTTTAATCATTATGGTATAAATGAGGTCCCAGAAAACTGCCAATTATAAACTAAAACAATTATTTGTTCGTAGTCATTTCGGAGCTGTTTTACTTGTACAAACAAATTTGGGTAAAACAGCTAAGAGGTTTTCATTAAGTTATGTTATAAACTTTAATTAGACTATGAATTAAACACAATGTCTCTTCACACTGTTGGTATCATCTTCAAAGGTGCGACCAGATCAAAGAGAAGTACGATACTGGATGAAATATTTCCACCAGACGACGGATCCTAACCGAATATTTGCCGTCATACAAATCAGCAAAGATGTTTTCGCACAAGAAGAGCTTGACCTGGTTAGTTGGCTTGTGCGTTGGTCTGATTTTGTGTTGAATTTGGTAAAAGTGAAAAGCTGTACAAACATTAGTGTGAAACTGTATAAGAGTATTGTTGTGCTTTGATGTATGTGGTATCACATTGCATAATGAACTGCATTGCAATATTCCAAGGTGGAGAAGGAGAATGGTAAACTAAAAAGAACTATTTTAGAGACGCTTTCACTCAGCATGTACTTCTTACAACAGAACAGGATGAAAGTAGTGCTGCTAGTAGGGGCTGACGGAGGCTGTGCAGAATCTGACACTACATTCAAGGTACTCTTGTTGAACTTTTAACACAAAGCTAACAGCAGGTTGGCATCTTAGAACATAAGATATTGACTCCTCTATCTTTTAGGGTTATAGAGCATAGGTTTAGATGTATATTACTCTATTTTGTAGATATTATATGGATATTTATATAACTCTTCCCTTACTAGAGAATTGTTTTCTGATACTTTTGCTCAGCATGTAATGCTACATCCAAAGCCTGTTTTAAATCAATGACAAATCATATATTTTTAGATTATGCTGAAATTCCAAAAAATAATTTAGTGAAGATTTCATTTAAAATTTTCAAGTTGACATTATATAGGTTGTTGTTTACAGTTTTTATTATCATGTCTTCATATTCAATACAATACGTGTAATCTTTAGCTCAGAGTCGTAAAAAGGCTTATAATAGAACATGTATGCCACTCAGTTGTCTGTCATTTGTCTGGTATTATAATCAATCACCTGCTGTTGTCTAGATATAGTATGCCGGTGTGTGAGATATTTATTATTAATATGTTTAAATACAGACTTCAGTCTTGCATTCATGCAAAACATCAATTAGTAAGAGCATGGCTAATGACAAGATTTATATTTACTGTAATTCTTAGCCAGTGTGGGAACATCGTTATACTTTAACCGGTCATAGTCCAGGAAAGATGTCATACTTGAATAGGTTAAATAGATAGTTGAATTTAGAATCGGATGAAGTTATATCCATGGCCATGTTATGCTAAATTTTATTGTGTTGAACATTAAATAAAATATGGGTTCTTTGAGATTAAAGCATTTGGTTTGTTTTAATTGCTAGTTTATTATCATCTTGTGATATGATGTGACAATCATTTCAATGTTCTTTGAGACTGAAGGTAGTTTGCAGAGGTGCCTCACAATACAAGGCTGACTGCACATAGACAAATCAGACATAGAATCAACTTAACAGCACTAAACTGCTCCTCTATTTTGTAGGAAGATAGAAAGTTGATATATAAACACATAAAGACAGTTGTTGACAGGTTAGATGATAGCGGCACTCGGTCAACTCCTGTTTTCGATGGTGGAAACATTTTCAACACAGATAGAGATTTCAGGTAAGTGAAAGTTTTTCTTAGCTGTAAATATAAATAGGATGTAACTGGAACTATTTTAAATGTAAATGATTGACGGCCATTTTATGTGTGCGGTTTTAATTGATTTATAACTGTGTGGTATTTATCATTTTTGTTGAAGGATATTGATAAGATATATTTAGTTTGTTGCCATTACAGTTCACATTCTCGGTTAGTTGTCCACCAATATGTACAAATGTTTTTTACCCTTGACATTTGCAGGATTCAATCTCTAAACACAGAGAATCTAGACTGGCTTATGTCCCATGATAACGTTCCAGTCATAGGCTGTATCGGGGAGAATCCAGAAGGGAGGTTGGGTTTAGTGCAAGCTGATGATGGAACACACACATTGTCCACTTACACTCAGCCTCTAAAAGTATTGCTACTCAACGCTGGTGGTGGCATCTCGGATTCTTCCGGAGAAGTGAGTGAAATGCTAGTTAACTGTTTCATCAACTGAATGAAATGAAAACTTAACTATTTGCTGATCAGATTCTTGAGATATTGATGCGGAATGTATGATGGAATAGCTCAGGATAGCCTTATTGATATTGTCAGGCTGTTTATGAATAAGATTATTAATACATTTGAGTCAAATAGTGAAGGTGGAGCTATTGCATTGTGTATGCCCCCACCTGTTCATAATGTAACACATGCAAAAGGAATAACAAGTATATATGTGTGCGTCTGTGTATATATATATAATATAATATAATATTATATAATATAATATTATATAATATAATATAATATTATATTATATGTATATAATATGACACTATGTGCAGTATTCTGGTATGTTTTGTAGCGAGTAACAGTTGTTTTCTTGCCACAAGCAGCAGAGCTCCAAAAGTTTGTCAATCTGCCATGGTGGAACACCACAGTCAAAGACAGGGTGGGTGTCTGATGTTAACCACTGTATGTATATACACATGTAGAGATCACTTCTAGAATGTTCTACTCTAATTTTTATAATTTCTTAGCAGAATTACATCCGTTTTATGTCAGTTATATGTAATTTCGATATCATTTACAATGTAAGCTGCAACTCACATTATGGCTGTATGTCTAAATATTTCCATGTAATGGTAGAGCTTGGTAGAGTTGTTTTATCTTGTCCAAAATAAAGATTTTTTTTCAGTTTATCAAAGTTTGCGACATATTGAAAGTCTTGCCCAAAGCCAGTTCCTATGTCATCACCTCAGCAAGTGATGTGCTCACTGAGCTCTTGACACAAAGAGGTAAAAATAACATATCTCATTCGTCTAGTATTTGTTAGACATATAACCTATTTTGTTTGTCTCTTTTATTGCATAGAAATGCACTTGTGTCACCAACAACGGTTTAATATTCAGAGCTTTGTAAGGCCTAAGTAGGTCTATAAAAGCGCAAAGAAAAGATAACTCTTGTCAAATGGTAGAGTGATAATTAATTCATCACAATATTTATTTTATCTTGCTACAAATTGTAAGATATCTTTAAGCTGCATAACATGGAGTTGCTGCACTAAGATATAACTGGAATGAATTAATAGAGTACCACTTGTATTGCAATAGGATAATATTTCGAACTCTTCTGTCAAACGGAATGTTTGATATGGTCAATCTCACAATTATTCGTATTTTCTTAACACTAAGAGATTTTTATTTCAGAATTTCTGTATTATAATTGGCTCTGTGTATATATATATGTTTGTGACTTTCACTTATATAAATTGTCTAAATTTCATTCATTAAATTTTAATTTTTTTTATTTGCACATTTAATTCGGTTGGTAGTTTCTTCCTAACTATAATATTATATGAGCATTTTCTCTGTTTATTCCTGTTTTACAATGTTACCTCTGTTTACGTTTTAGGTGTGGGTACATTGTTTAAAAGAGTTGCCCCTGTAAATAAGTATAGAAGTTTGGATGATTGGGTCAAAGTAGGAGACTGCATTGAAAATGAACAGCAGTTGAAAGACATCTTACCAGATCTGGTTGAAAAGTGAGAGATTACAACTCCCATTTTGTTAATTTACTTTCTATGGTCACTATAATATCTTACCACTTGCATTTTTTCACTAATTTAAAGTTTACTTTAAATATTTTTGTCAAAATGCGATTAATAATACTTTCACAAGCTGTTGTAGGTTTGTTTGTTATATAAGAACTGACTGTTATTTTACATTTTTATTAAAATATGGTCTGATTTACTCATTTTTTTCTAGCATTTTGTTAAGTGATCTGCAAGTGACGAACTCATCAATGCAGCTAATATTTTCTTTATTATTTCTCGTGTAGTGCATTTGGTCGGCAAACATCAAGGTCGTACTGGAACAAGCTGTCTGCCGATTTAGATGCCATCTACGTAACAGATGACCTCAAGTCGTGCGCTGTAGTCAGGAAAATACACGGCATGCCTGGTGTGGCCTACCTCGACAAGTTTGCTGTAAGCAAAGAAGAGAGAGGAAACTTCAGTATAGACGTGCTCTGGCAGCAACTGAAGCAGGACTATAAGAGTCTGTACTGGAGATCTCGCCGCACCAACATCTTCAATAGCTGGTCAGTTGTTGTAAACTAATGCTTAGTAACAGATGTCTTGTATGTCTTAAGA
Organism: Bugula neritina; assembly: GCA_964035545.1. NCBI lineage: Eukaryota > Metazoa > Bryozoa > Gymnolaemata > Cheilostomatida > Bugulidae > Bugula > Bugula neritina. The sequence continues at coordinate 3,294,819 of OZ037768.1, forward strand.
ACACCATTTGTTTTGCTGTGGATAAGCTGGTGATTCAAGGAAAAAATCTTTTATTTGCTACAAATTGCTCAACTAGAAGTTCTCACCTTTGTTATAAGCTAAAAAATATTCAGCTCTGAAATTTATATATTTTTCATTTCAGGTATGAAACTCGAAGTGATGGCATAGTCAAGTCAGGCTACTATCATATATTCTGGTATGTAAATCAGTCATTCTTTGAATAAATAATAATTTTTGCGTTTGTGGATTTAGCTTGAACTTTTAGGCACCTTTTTATTGTGCTGGCTTCTTCATTTTTGCTTCTCCTAACTCTTTACCATTTATTGATGGATAGAAATACTGGTAATTGTTGTTGTGGTTTGCCAATACCTTTTCTAAGATCACTGTGGTCTAATCTTAATTCATGTAAGATGAAATGCTGAAGGACTGACATCAGCCATTCGTAGCCTCTGTGTCGAGTCATTACATAGCTTAATAGTTGTGGTTTTAGTTGTGATTTAAGCAACATGTTCTGCTATGCTAACATTTTATATGTTTATCCCTTATAATATTTCCAGGTTCGGATTGAATAGCACAGACATCAACAATGTGGTGAAACTGTGTGAGACTTTGCCAGATTCCTTTGATAGTTGAGACCATAAGACATCAACTTATAAATGTTCACACTAACTTTGAGCTCAATATTCATGTACTTATTATTTTATTAATGTCAACTCTAGACAAGATCTGTATGTAATATATACACAATTATATTATTTTTATACAGTTTTGTTGCATATTATGAATCTCAGAGTCTTAAGACTGTATCACAGGCTTTATTCGCGCATCTTTTAAAAGCTTCTTTCAATTTTTTTTATTACTGTACTAGACAAAATATTTCGCAATGTCTATGCAAATTTGCTAATAGTAATAACTCATGTCATTATGATTGTGAGTTTTATATATTATGCAGTTTCTGCCTATACTTGTACACAGATTACACTAGAATACACCTTTAATACTTGTATAATATACTATTAATACTTGTATAATACACTATTAATACTTGTATAATACACTATTAATACTTGTATAATACACTATTAATACTTGTATAATACACTATTAATACTTGTATAATACATTATTAATACTTGTATAATACACTATTACTACTGACCATCACTTCTCAGCCAAAGTTTACATGTTTAAACCATTTGCAATGTTGACCAGTAGTGGTGGTGCTATTTTGGATAAGTTTTGATGCTCGACCTTGATATAATTCAAACATGTGTTTTCAGCAATTAAAGTGGCTGCTGTAGGTTGTCTTTCTTGGCTTATTCAATACTGTGACAACTGTTTAAAAATCCATTCAAATTTATTTTTGTGATTAAAATCATGTCAAAATAAGGAAAAGATTTAATTTTAATATTTTTACCATTTTATTTCACATTATTATACTCGTAATAATTCTTGCTTGAGTTAACAAAATGAAACACAGTTTTACAGCAAAAATAATAAATATGGAGAGTAAATGTTTCAAAATAATATAACTATGTATAAGACAATAATCGAATAACTCTAATAAGACTCTTTATATCGTATTCTTGTATGTTCAAAGCTAACAATTTTAAATAAAATATATAGATTTATTTCTTTACATGACCTAATTGATGAAAATTTAGACTCACAAATTGTGAATGAAACATCGTTTGTGCCTTGGATAACGAATTATATTCACAGGTGATATACTGAATACTATGCAAGTTGAGAAACACTAGTTTGGAGTTGGGTGCTTATCTCACTGATGGCTATATTAGCGTGCAGAATATTAGTCAACTAATTTACCACATGAATTACACAACCACCAGTAAGCACTATACATATCTATACACTAATATAATAGAGCATGTATGTACACACACCACAGTCTCTGCAAAGCAATGAGTAGGTATATGTTATTTTGATAAGCTGTATAAATAACAGCCTGATGTTGAGATCTTCAGTTATTGGTGTAAACTCTAGATGCAGTCTTGGCGCACAGACAGTGTAAGAGTTAGAGTTGGTTGATTGATTGAGCGACATATATTATTCAATTACCTAATAAATTTAGTCTTTCAATACTTTCAGTATCCTTGTAATCCATTGTAAACTTTACTGTGGAAATTCTCAAACTTTGATCCCAACACTGATGACACAGCTGGAAGAAATATCAAATTACTCTAATAACAACATGGCTGAATATACAACAACTTAAGGCATATATCAATGTTTTTGTTGAAAAAAACCAACGTATATCTAACTAATAAAAATAGATATTTTTCAATTGCACAATACAAACCTTTCTTCTCTTCAGCAGATAACTCTACTTTTGGGAATTCCACATCGAATGTGATATAAAGAGATCCCTTCATGTTGTTGTTCTCATAGTTGGGCATACCTTGGCCTGTCTTCCTAATCTTAGCACCAGGCCAGGTAACTTTCTCTCTAACCACTTTAACCTGCAGCACACAGCACCTCATAAGTGGCATATTAATGATAGAATGAGAACCACTGCGTTTAAACTTACTGAAAGTGAATGTCAAAAACAGATGATTGCTTTTTGTGGGAATAAATGAAACAACTTTAAAATTTTAAGCTCAGAAAATAACCTAGCATTAATTATATTCACAACCAGAAGCACACACACGTATATGTACATGTATATAACACACAAATATGAGTTCCCTAGGTCTTATCATAAAACTACATAACTGCAATAATATTGATCTTTCTGTTTTTACTTTGCGTATGAAAATCAACATTTAAACTGATAAAAACTAAAATAACTAAACAGAGAAACAGTGAAGCAGACTAATTTAATATGTTACCTTTTTTGTCTATGAAATGAATATAAAGTACATGTATACAAATCAAATGAAATAGATGACAGTAAAAATTGCAGATGCGAACTCGCCAAAGTATTATAAATGCGCCATGTGGTTACAGCAGCACTAAACCAACCTTTTTACTGTCTAAATGAGGTATATATAGTTCAAAGCCATTCAGGGCTTCTTCGAGAGATATAGTAACATTGGTAAACAGATCGTCTCCCCTTCTTTCAAACCTGGGATGTTTCTGTTGTATGATTCGAAACCTATAGAAGTTAACACATACACAACATGCGGTACACCAAGAACAGATATGTTCACTTGACTGTGCCATAACTAATCAGTAAATAATAACTACAAAATAACTGATTGGTTAAGCCAAGAGTCCAAGACATAAATAATACTCAGGTATATAAGATGCACTTGAACTGCCACTTTGTCAAAAGCCTTCTAAAATGTTCTGAAGTCAGCGCTTACTTGAGATCTCCAGGTTCGCCGTCGATATGTGGTTCTCCTTCAGCAACAAACGGATACTCCTGACCGTCTCTCATCCCTGGCTCAATCTCCACTTCTAGTACTCTTTCCTCTGTCACTAGTCTACAAATAGACAGTACATGTGAGTTAGGCTAGGCAACGCTTGAATGATTTGTAGTAAGTAGTGTTCCTGTGGTAAGCATTAAATACACACACAATCAACGTGTTTGGCAATGAGAAGAGAGATATTAGAATAGGTGGGAAACTCACTTAACATTAGGGCACTCGTCGCACACATTCTGCTGAGTCATGGTAAATCTGCCAGCACCAATTTGCTGAGTCACCATCTCCTGTCTGCAGTTACACTGTCTGGTGCCCTTAGCTGGCTTAGGCACACGTTTCTTGCGCACAACCTACAAAAATATAAACCCAAAGGTAAACATGATTCTCCAACTGCTCATTTATTTTAAACTCGAATTGAAAATACCAGGTTTGCTACTGTGAATTACAGGCTGACAGAATGTCTCAAGAGTTATCAACCCAATGTGTACCTGCTTAATAAGAAAACTTTGAAAAATCGACAACTGCATAAGCCAATACTAATGAATCAGCAACACCTGCAAATGTGTAAAGAATCGCTGTTCAAAAACAATTACACTAAACTTTATACAATATTCATCATAAGAAGAATTTGTCCAATGAACAATAATTGTATAAAAATAAACTCGTAAAAGTACACTCACTTCTATGAAATTTCCATTATACATTTCTTCTAAGCTAACTAACAGATCCATAACAACATCGCCTCCCTTTGGTGTCTCTCGCTCACCATGTCTCTGTCCTCCACCAAAGAAACCGAAATCCCCAAAAAAACTAAATAGATAAAAATCATCTTAACTATTTCATTGTATTCATTATGCCGTAACGGCTACTGCTACAGACTGCCAAGAAAGCAATGACGCACACTATGACAACAACCCACCACATTTTAACTGGTGACCACAGTAACAGCCACAAACAATATTTTCAGCAACACATACCTGGAAAATGGATCACCACCACCCAAATCTCCTTCCTTTAGACATTCTTCTCCACATTTATCATATTTCTTTCTTTTTTCATCATCACTCAACACTTCATAGGCTGCTCCAAGATTTTGAAACTTTTCAGTAGCTTCAGGGTCGTCCTTATTTTTATCAGGATGCATTTCTTTTGCTAACTTTCTATAAGCTTTTTTAATTTGATTAACTGAAGCACTTTTACTCACACCCAGAATTTTGTAAAAATCTCGGCTACAAATATAAGAAATTCAAATTAACATAAGAACATAACAATAACATTCTAATAGTGTACTGCAAACAATTTATTAACAGCAATTGGTGAATTGCCATGATAAAATACTAATAAGCCATCTCCAAAATTTAATTTAATTTAATTACTAATTAGTAATTAAATTACACTTATCATTAAATTTAATTGATCGAAGACTACTTGTAACTGTATTTAGACTCAAGCTTATAGTTATAAATTTTGAGTAGTTAACCTTAAAGCTAGTGTAACACTAACAGTAACTATAAGACGTAAGTGTTACTGTTAGAGTTACTTAACTCACTGACAGTTGGTGTTACTTTCTCTTAGATTTACTTTTAGTTTTACTTTTAGTCAAACTGAAAAACCAATTAAAATGTGATTGCATACGTCTAACAAGAATTAATTTCTTAAAACAAGTACATCTTAAAATAAATTGTTTAAAAGTAACAAAAAATTGTAAATATATTTACCCGGCTAGAACAGATATCAACATAAAGGCAAAAATCAACAAAAAAGTTGTAGACTTTATGGAGGCCGCCATGTTTTTCTGACACGACAGGTTAAAATGCATCATGGGAAGCATGCTAGCTACACCTGCGAAGTTTTAATTGGTTCAATGTTTTTAACGTGATCCAATCAATGACTATGGAATATACGCAGGAAAATCATAAATAATTATTATAATATTATTATAATCTGAATAGACGATGTATAATGCTCCAATTAAGATATAATATGTAAATATATTACCACTAAACCATATTATGTAAAATATTATAAATGTTGTTTTACGTAATAACTGTAACACTACAAGAAACTAACCAAACTGTAGCTTCTCCATTTCATTATCAATGATTGACATAACTCTGCTTTTGTCTCTGTATCACCCTAGTGTTTGCACTACTAGGAATTTATTTCACTAATGTGTTTTAGTAGAGTTCAGATAAATTTTGGTTGTGTTGATTAAATTTTCTTTTATTCAAATGTATATAGTCATTACTCAATTTATTAAATGTTGAAAACCTGTTAATAGTATACATTTTAAGACACCATAACCTATCAACATCAAGGGAACTGCAAAAATATGATCAAAATTTAGTGATATAAATAATAAAATATTTACACTATATAATAATCAGATTTTTCAAGTTTAGAGATGGTAACATTCAAAAGCAAATGACAAATTTTAAATTCATTTGCGTTATTGTCGTTTCAAAAGACTGCTATATGATAGCATATACTGAGTATAGCAAAGATTCTAGCAACTAATTTATTGTACCGAGTATAGCAAAGAATTATATACAGAAAATATAGCAAAGAGCATAGAGTGGACTACATGCAATTTATAGAAATAATCAATGTAAGTTTCCCTGATGTGGTGCGAAGTGCTTAATACATGAAACTTTGATCAATTTAATTAGCATGTTCAAAGGATGTTATTTATTTGTTGAGGGTTATCAGTTTACTTTATTAGTCCTTATAGTGTTTGTTAGTTAATTATTTATTACACCGATGGCAGCCATAAAACTAGATATCAATTTTGGAGATAGTACTTAACAATTCAAAGTCTGTTGAACCAGAGTCAAGGTAAGTAGAAATTATCTTTACTGTCTGTATGGATGTTTAGTAGTAAATGGTTGTAATTAAGTTGTAAACCCTGCATACTTGCGCATGTATATTATTATGCTTTGGTTATTCTTACTATAAGTATAAAACTTTGCTTCTATTTCTGTTATATTCCATAAGATACATGTATATTATATGTCCCAGTATATACTGGATTATCACACAGAAAACTAACTATTTTGTTATATTGTCATTATATTATTATAGCTTTTAAATAGGTTTCTTTGAAATAAAAACCCATAGAATGTAGTAATAATTATAAATGACAATATATGATATAACATAGGATCACAAGATTTTTACATTTACTGTAATTTACTATGTATATCATAGAAGATTTTAATTAAGTCTAAACAGAAAGTAACACTATTTAACTATTATAAAGACATGTACATTGCAAAATGTGATGTCTGTTTTTGTACTTGAATGGTTTCAAAGTGTTTAGTGTGTTTCCATAAAACTGTATAACGCATTAAATTTTAAGCATTAAATTTTTAATCATTTCATGAAATTGAGTTTTAAGCTCCAATGCCCTATTTAACTATGCATATAATTTTTTTAATGTTGATAAATTTAATATGATTGTTAATAATGTAAAGAAACAAAGCAAAAATTATGTTAATATACCCAATTAGGCTATTACCATGTGATTTCTTTAAGATTCTTATCTACATATTCTATGAATAAGGGAGTTATCATTCCAAGCTGGTGGCAAAATAATTACATAGATGTAACTCATTTAGATGGAAGTTGGTACGATACGTTGGATTATCTTTCTGGTGTTGGTAACTGCCAACTATGCTGAAGGCTATAAACCCAAAGAGCTGTCACTGAAAGACCTAATAAGCTGTAAGAATGGATTTTACGGGAAAGTTGACTGCTATCTTTGTGGAAGAAGGGTTGAAAGTTTAGATGTGTATCAAAAGTGCTGTGCCGGCCACTTGAGTTACCTAGAGTTCTGTGAACTATATCTGTTATAAACAAAGATCTTTTCACTAAGAAAATATTATTACAAACTGGATCTGGAGATTTGCCAACATATAAAATTATAGTGGTTTCTTTTCTAATATCAACAATAAAGTAATTTTATATATTAAACACCAGCATAATATTAATATAATATTTTAATCAATAAACATCGCTATATGTGAACAAATACATTATTTACTTGATATATAAAAATTAATATAATTATTATATAAAAATAAAGAAACAAAGTGTATACAATTATGTCAATATTATAATTATATGTGATTATTTTTTAATAAACCATTGAAAAGTTATAGTTAGAAGATTATTTTAGTGAATTAGGTGTGTTAGTATTTATTAGCTTGCAATGATTATAATATGTTATAATTGGTATAATACTATAAAGATTCACATTTGTTTCAATTGTTTCCATCTTAATGTATAATGGGCTATACACGCTTATACGTCTCTTACCATACTGACAACTAAGTTTTAAGGGCTTTCAATAGTACTTTTGTGAGTATAACTTAATGACTTACACACACACACACACACACACACACACACACACACACACACACACACACACACACACACACACACACACACACACACACACACACACACACACACACACACACACACACACACACACACACACACACACACACACACACACACACACACACACACACACACACACACACACACACACACACACACACACACACACACACACACACACACACACACACACACACACACACACACACACACACACACACACACACACACACACACACACACACACACACACACACACACACACACACACACACACACACACACACACGCACACACACACACACGCACACACACACACACGCACGCACACACACACACACGCACACACACACACACGCACACACACACACACGCACACAAACACACACACACACAAACACACACACACACAAACACACACACACACACACAAACACACACACACACACAAACACACACACGCACACACACAAACGCACACACACAAACGCACACACACAAACGCACACACACACACACACACAAACACACACAAACACACACACACAAACACACACACACAAACACACACACACAAACACATTAGCATATATCAGTATGTTGGAAGCATGCAACCTTTATATATAAATTTGTTTTACTAATTTTTTGAAAGATATAAAAATTACTTGTGTGTATTATATATGAAATATATTATTGAAGATTAATCCTTGTGTATTATTAGTTATAAGTTTTTATTTATATTTTGGTGACACTGTAAGTGATTACCCCATAAGCCCATAATGATATATTAATTATATCCATGTTTCAACTAATTTCTAAGTCTTTTTACACAGGTAATGGTATATTAGATGCCGGACTGTAATAGCCAAAAGACAACAGCATGCAATATCACAAAGTTGTCTCCTCTCTAAAATATTTCCTTGGTAATTGTTCTCACCAACACTCTACAGTTTTCAAGGTCAATGAAAGGTGAGAGCTTTTAGAAGAAACTAAAGGCCAAGGCGGTATTCCAATGAAGATTTGATTTTTTTTTCTTGACAAAAAGATGCAGCATGCCAATGTTTCAATGCATGATCCATTGTCTCATTATTATAAATTAAAAGATTAGGATTACTAATTTTGCAGCATTGTTGATAAAATATTTCCAAAATATATTGAATAAATCATAATCAAAGTATACTTACTCGATACTTACTCGAAGTATGAAATTGAATATTAATAATAATATGAATATATCTGACTTTTACTTTAAGTTTAAGTTTAACTTCAAGTTTAACTTAAAGTTAAAGTTTAAGTTAAAGTTTTACTTTTAGTTTAAATTTTTTTTTTTAATTTTAAGTTAATTAGATTAACTTATTAAAATCCAATCATCATGATGATGGTCATGGTGATGATCAGCTACTACAACCAATAAATCATCACTGATCACAGATAATGATAATCATGGTGATGGTCATTCTGATAATCATAATAGTAATAGCTTTAGTAAAACTACTATTAGTATCACCAAGCGGTAGCATTGAATCAATGTCAATGTGTGATCATTTGATCAATGTAAATATGACTAACAGTACATTTTAGTGTGACAGTCATTATCAAATAATCAATAGATAGGCTAAATAAATTAATACTAAGAGTAATGGCAATTTTGTAAACTAAAATTAGTCATCCGAAGTGAACCTGACTCGTAGCTCTACATCTGTACCCATCTCACCAAATTTAAATTAAAGTTGCTCAAATTGTTATAATTTATAATTCTATTAGAGCTTATTCATTTATGTAGTAAAATCATCTTTTTTTAAAAAGCAGTGTCAAACACATTAATAAGCTGTGTTATTGTAAACACTGATATCAGAATTTTCTTTAAACCTATAGGTTCTTTACACTAAACTTCTGTAAATTTTGAGAGGCTTACAAATTATGTAACGATTACTGTAGTTAGTTATTTTTAAATTTTTTTTGTTAATTGGATGTAATTATAGTTCTTTTGCAGATAAGAGTTCAACCCATTGATGGCATCGGAAGGATTTTCAGATTTGCTGCAGAAGGCCGAGGAGCTCTGCTCAACTTTTGACACAGACGTAGAGCTCCCTCGAGTGGAGAGAAGCTTGCAACAAATACTCGATGCTGGCCAGAAGCTCTGGTCAAAATCTCGCCACGCAGCTAGTGAAGATGCAGTCAATGTGAAAGCGTATGTGTAGCGAGAAGCAATGTTATAACCTAGTTTCTATTTTTTATGATAAATAAATAAATGACCACAGCAAATGGTGTGTTCCTAGTTTCCATGACTGTTTTTACGGATGTTCTCTGTTAATCACTTATTTTTTCATTTGTTATAGCGCAACTTTGTTGGGACCAAAGGGGTATGGCATTCCTCAGATATCTCAGAAACTTGAGAAGCTGAGCTCTATGAAGACATATGATGCATTAGAACCAGCTAAAGATACTGATGTGCGAGCTTTTCTTAAGAATGAGAGAGACAATGCTTTGTTGGCCGCCATTGAGGCTTCAAAGAAAAAGGTTTGATATACTTCTTAACAATGACAGCATAGAGTATTGCATTCAATATATTGCATTTAGTTATGATGAATTGAAATTATCAACTCTGCTCTTATAAGTGCCTGAGCTTCTGCACAATAAGCGATCATGTGGTATGCAGCCAATGATTTGCCAAGATTGGTAAGCAAATTCTATTCAAAATGGCTAATTCTGTAGTATTTTTCCCATTTATTGATGGTTCAGCAAAAACATCAACTTTGTTTATTACGATTGTGAAAGTGAATGATTGGTTTTTAGACATTCTCGGAAGCAAATGAAAGACACTGGGAGAGCATGAGAGACGAGTGGGAGAGAGAAAAGCAAAGACTTCTCAACACACTGCTTGGCTCTCAGCAAGGGGCTTCATTAGATTTCTCACTGGACTATTCATCTATTGTGAGTTTCACTCTCATGCGTTTACTGTTACTTATTTTATAATATCTGAGACTTCAATAGACTGGGTTTTATGTAGCCTTGACTTAGGCTTAGCCATGTATTTTGCTACTAGTTTCTGACTTCTCTGCACATAGTGTAAATGCTTTGTCAACAGGTTAGAGGTCAGGGGGATAGTTTCATGAGTAGAGGCACTGCAAGGAGCGCCATGGATGCCACAGAGTTAGCCTATGCACAGCAAATATATATTTATAATGAAGATGTCATTGCGGGTGGTACAGTACCTCCCCTTCTTCTTCAAATGCTGGATGTAGCCAAAAATCTCAATGATGAGGTAAACTTTTCTCTCTCTCTCTCTCTGTTTACAATTCGTCTGTATAATGGCATTAACCTGTTCTTTACATCCAACACAGTCCCACAGTTCATGTGTTTGATTGTCAATGTAATAGTAAGAAGTGATGACTATTTCAGCGCGTGAAGGAGTTGTGGAACATGGTAGAGGCTGTCAGCTCCACCCCCTCCTTGGCAACCGGCAGCATAGCAGCGTCCAAAGAGTCGCCAGAGCTTCACAAATCTTTAGTCACTAATTCTAAGCAGTATTTGGAAAAGAGGTAAGATTAGTTATTGCCATCTCTTGCTACACTCATTACATCACTTCATGCCTCAAACCATGGCTATATTAGGAAACTATCTGCTTTTTATCTGTCAGCCAGGTGTCTTCCGCAATCAGCTGGGTGTCAACACTATCTGAATGACAGGTACTCAGGGAAAGGTGGATGCACCTGGTTGTTATAGTTATTGACTGCTGCTCTTTCTGTGAGCGTAAGATTTGATTTGTCTACTTTCAGCTATTTACATCATATTCGCCAAACAATAAACCAGAACCTGCAGTCAGCGATGCTGGGAGGTGTTCCAGGGACTGTTCAGCTTGTGAAGAGTTATCTTAACATCGTATTGAGTCAGCAGAACCCTGGACTAGAGGTCAGTGGGTTTGTTACGAGGCTCATTGTAGAGATCAGTTTAAATGAGTTCACAGTTTGGTTCTAAGTTAGTCAACAGCTCACAGGGCAGTTAGTGTAGACTGTAGAACTAGTTGATCAACAAAACTATTTTTCAAAAGATCCTGTTTCCGAAATGTCATAAATAAACATAAGTATTGTAATACTAAGTAGGGTTAGATATTTGTCTTACATTAGTGTTATAAGGATAGCAAACTAAGTGCCCTATTGTGCAGCTTGTGAAGTGTGGAACACGGAGACAGCTACTGTGACATTATACTGTGACACTATACTGTAACGTTGTAGTGTTTAGGTCAGCGGCATTATCTTCTGCATTTATGAATCTGTAGTCATAACAACTGTTTGTGAATTTGTAGTATATGTAGGTTATTGTAGTATGTGAATTAATGCAAATCTTTTTCTAATCAGGATGGGTTGGTACACGAACAGCCTGTCTGGCCAATGATATACTTCTGCCTACGTTGTGGAGACCTGAGAGCTGCAGTTTCATTGGCTGAGCAAGCAGCTCCCTCTATTGGTGAATTCAGTGCGTATATGAAGGAGTATGCAACTCACAAGTCTCTCACACTCAGCTCGGCTGCTAAGATTAAACTACAGTACCGCAGACAGATCAGAAACTCAACTGACCCCTTCAAAAGGTTATTTTACTTGCTGTCTGTATTTATAGCTCCGTATGCATAACTTTTAATACAGGTTTGTCTAAATTATGTGTAAATATGTTGATGTACCCTCTGTTATATGCCGGCCTGCAGTTGTCCGCTGTCTTGTAGGCTGGTGTTTTGTGTAATCGGCTGCTGCGACATCGTCGATGCTCACTCAGGCGTCGCTGAAAAGATAGAAGACTTCCTGTGGCTGAGACTCGCGCAGATTGAGTCCAGCTCTGAGCATCAGCCGGGGGATGGGGACTCCCTGACCCTCCCCCAACTACAGACACAGTTACTCGAGGAGTTCGGTATGCAGTATGCTACACTACAGAGTATACAGTATACTAGATGTATATAATACAGAGTATACAGTATACTAGATATATATAATATAGAGTATACAGTAGACTAGATATATATAATATAGAGTATACAGTATACTAGATATATATAATATAGAGTATACAGTATACTAGATATATATAATACAGAGTATACAGTATACTAGATGTATATAATACAGAGTATACAGTATACTAGATATATATAATATAGAGTATACAGTATACAGTATACTAGATATATATAATATAGAGTATACAGTATACTAGAGATATATAATATAGATTATACAGTATACTAGATATATATAATATAGAGTATACAGTATACCATACTTGATATATGCTCAACATCCATTACTGTATAATTTTCTGCTTCAGGTGAGAAACATTTCCAGGCCAGCCAAAGACCATACCTGTATTTCCAGGTGCTGCTGCTCACCGGTCAGTTTGAGGCAGCGTTAGAGTTCTTAGGCAGGTATGACAGGTTTCTGTGTCACGCTGTGCACATTGCGCTGGTGCTGTATGAGCTGAACCTGCTGCTGCTGCCCGCTGACGCGCAGTCACACCTGATTAGCAAGGATCCTGCTGACAGTCAGCAGTTGAGGAGACTCAACCTCGCCCGCCTCGTCATGATGTATACGAGAAAGTTTGAGGCTACCGACCCGAGGGAAGCCCTCCAGTACTTCTACTTCCTCAGGTAAACTCCGTGGAGAGACATTTAAGTCAGCGACGATGTGGTTTGCTCAAACTACTTTTGTGACATTATTTCGCCAGTTACTATGACTTTACACCATACGATCAGAAAGTAAGTTGTATGTTAGATGTTTGCAAATCAATTGTTAATGAACTTGAAAGGAAAACAATTTAGCAAGACCTGTCTTTCAAATTATCAAATCACGAATTTTCTCTTAGAAATATGAGTCCCAAAGTTTTTATAGGAAATAAAGTTCATAATTGAGCTGTTAACATGTGTGCAAGGGTGTTGGTGGGTTTCTCTGTCGGCTGTTGATAGGGTTGTCTGTTGATTCAGTTAACTTTTTCAACCTGTGACTTATGGCTCATTTTCAAAGTAATTTTGTGTTGATTTCTGTACTGGTTGAATATCTTAAGCAGTTTACAGTAGCTTTATGCTTCAGCTTTATGCTTTATATTTCAATTATAAAAATTATTGGACACACATTTTACATTTTTCCCTCTTTTTTTAATAACTTGCATATCTTCGACTTATTGTGGGCATCACAAAACTTCAGCTTACTTGTAAAGTCACACTAGTGTCACATAAGGTGTCACACACTAGTGTCACATAAGGTGTCACACAAAGTGTCACAGTGTGTATGTGACTACAGCTGCTCTTATGCTAAATTTTTTGATGCCATATTGTAAGCATTATGAATCTCAATATCTGGCTTTCTCATTGGGTTTAGGATTTTTAGGAGTGTATAAGTATCAGACTTTTACTTTATGTTGAGTCATGATTGCAAGCTGCTATAAGATATTGTATTTATGGAATATATACTGTAATATAATGATTATAAAATAGGAATGGTGTTATATTTAAGGAATATAAAGAGTCCTGTGGGAGACAGCAATTTATTTGCCTCTTCCGTCAGCGAGCTGGTGCTGGAGACGAGAGAGTTTGACATGCTACTCGGTAAAATTGATCGGAATGGCAAGAAAAAGGTATGTTATTTGTCCTAACTCCGCTCATCATGTCGGCTCAGGGGTAAATAGTGTGACAATGCCTCATTTATTTCATAACCTCTTTGTCACATTCAGCCTAATTTTGTGGTAGTAATATCAGCTGTGAAAATATATAATTATTTGTGCTTTACTACCCATATTGATTATAGAAATGTACTTAATTTTCCATGGTTGACAAAAGGTCAATACGACATAAATTAGTTTCCTTATAAAACGGAAAATTTCTTAGTTTAAGTAGTACAAGTGTGTGGTTGACCAATAAGCAGGTATTTTATCTGGTAGTTCTATTTAACTGATGATATGCTGGATTAGCTTTGCTGTGCCTTTGATTCATGATAATGATACACTTCTTGCTGGTAATATAGTCAGCATATGTATCGTATGTATACGGTGTTGTAGGCTGGTGCAATAGATAAGTTTCAAGCAGACACCAAGAGTGTAATAGAGAAGGTTGCGTCTGACACAGAAAGGAGAGGAATGTTTGAGGAGTCAGTCAAATTGTATGACCTTGCTGAGGTCAGATATTCATTCTATCACTTGATCTCGCAATTGTGTAATTTATGTATTTAATGTATTATGTATGACGCAATTATACTAAAGATGGAAGCAAGCTTGGGTCTCATTTAAAGTGCAACTAGATGGTGTGGCGCTATATAGCTGTCTTCATTGAGTTTAGATGGCCGTGAGGTCCAGCGTGTAGTAAAGAGAAAATGAATGGGCTTTACTATCCATAGTAGAATAAGAAGATGTCTACTATCACTGTTGAGATGACTCATGGTGTGTGGTTGTTTTTAGTCTAGGGAAAAGGCAGTCAGACTTCTGAGTCAACTCGTAGGCAGACATTTATCAGAGCCATCTGTGGAGGGTTCTGCTAGGAACAGAATCAGCACTCTAGCATTTGATGTGGCAAAGAGGTACACTGCTGTCTTGATATATGCACTAAGTGGAGATATGCTCTTGTATTTATATTATGTGTTGTAGTAGTTCTACACATGTATTCATACAACATATTGAAGGTATAAGAGTCGTACAGATCTGTCTAAGCAAACTTCTGGAACCTTCTACTTACTGCTAGATCTGATGCAATTCTTTGAACATTACCATAAACAAGACTACGACCACGCTCTGGATATAATAACACAGCTGAAGATCATACCCATGTCTTTGGAGACTGTTGAACAAAAAGTCAACTCTTTTAAATATTATGAAGAAGAGGTTTGGTTTAATCATCTATATAACTCTCTGATAGAATATGTTATTGTAATATATCTACTCAACACTCTCATATAATTATATGTTATTGTAATATATGTTTACATTATGTTTAGTAAATTTGTCATTCAAGTCTTAGCGGATTAACTTAAAGCGTTTGGCTTGGTCATCATAATTTAAATTTTTCTGGCCAAAATCATGTAAGCTTGTGCTGTTAGAGTCTTTGCTGATCGCAGCTACTATAATGGGAACCAAAGGTGCAGATGTACTCTTTGTTGGCACATGGATTGCGACTATGGCGTGTGACCTACAAGCAGCTGTTGTGGTAAGGTATTGTATTGTCCTGTATTTCTACTTTCAGATAAGACAAGCCCTGCCAGACATATTGCTGGCTACAATGGACACTCTTCATAACATCTATAAGAAAGTGAGGTATGTATGGAACTCAACTGTACTGTTCACAAAGTGAGCTTTTAGAATGAGAATAAAAGCAAATCTGCCAACTCTAAAAGCCATTTAATTTGATACAAAAGCATTTATTATTATAGATGATAACATATTATTTGTTGCAAAACAAAAAAGAATCAGTTTTCATAAATATCACAGGTGAATGTTATAAATCAAGTTATTTGAGTGAAACAATATAATCTTCTCACAAACCTCGAGTACCAAAAATATGTGTATGTTCTTTCTGACCGAAGGAATGAAGAGTTTAAATAATAAATTTACAATGTTTGGTTTTGACACTGCTTATGCCTAAAATGACATAAATTTACACCAAAGTTTGGGCTCCTTTGAATCGAGTTACAGAAGATTGCCGTAGATATGCACAGACCATTTAGGGCTTCAGAGGCATACATGATCACCTTGTATACTGTTGATGAATATATTGGCAGTAGATATTTTTCCTTTACAGGCCAGCGCATGTTGGCAGCAGCAGCATGAGTCAACTCAGTCGGTCCTCGCTGTCTGTATCTGTGGATGATGGAGGACGAGGCACAGTAAGTACACCTACTATGTGACCTTGACACAAACGTAGCTACTTGGAGTAATAAAAAGTGTGCTTGTTTTTGTGAATCTTTGTTTCTTGTGAGAGGTTTACTTTAGCATTAAGACTGTTGTGGACATGGGCTGCATAGTAATGATGCAAAACTCTAGATGTCTAGGTTATGTCGTATACTTGTGATTTCATGTCTATTTTTGACAAGCCATTGAATATCTTAAATGAAGGTCTGGGATTATTGAATTTACATCATGCTTATATCCGGTTGATATTGTAGAAACTGTGTAGCCTCAGAGACAATGCCCGTTCACTTATCACATTTGCTGGAATGATGCCATATCGTCTTCCAGGAGACACCAGTGCTAGGCTCGTACAGATGGAAGTTTTAATGAATTAACCTGTTATATATTATATTAAACATATTCTCTCTTCATAATAATGGTGTACATCAGTATCTGCTATGCAATATTATATTATATGTAAAACAATGGCTTTAGTTTTTAATTCTTTATTCAGTTTCCTAAAGAGAAATATGCAAATATAGATGCTTCATACAATATAATTAAACATAAACATATTCTCCATTTATCGACCATAATAAAATTATAAATGGATTATTTCACCAGTATTAATAGTAATATATATACACCGACAACTAGTAGGCAGTAGATAGATGAAGAGGCGGGACGGTTTTGATATATTGGATAAATATGACCGACTAATGAATCAAAAACGTAAAAAATTAATGGCACTCTATATACACAAAGCAATTTACAAAATTGCTAAAATCACGAACACCTTCATTGCAGTTTTCCTATATGCATGGATTTGTATGCAATTTACAAGGCAATGTCTAGTTGGTCTGCGTTGTATACTGATGACAACACCTGAGACTTGCTGTAGCTCATCAAATAGTGCATGTATTAGGAAGGTGAATCTTTCTCAGATTGACCGTCTCTGTGTGGCTGACTGTCTGTGGCTGAGGCAGCAGTGTCTAGTCTGAGGGGTGTCACAGTTAAACCTGCAGATAGATCTACTGTCTTGTCTTCTTTCATCTGCAACATATATGAACAGAATATCGCAACAATCAACATACATGCCATCTACGCTGTGGGCTTTTGTGGTGGTCTATAGTAGAGATGTTATATCATCAGCTGAATAAAAACTAGTTGTATGAACATTTCAAAAGAGCAAGAACAAAACAATTGATTATATTGATGAATCAATTATACACACAATTCACATCAAACACCTCAGAAGCTCCTTCAATTGGTGCACAGAGTAATTGTCTATATACATACCGCACGGTAATCTAAAAACATCTCTTTAAAGCTAAGGAAATCACTAAATGTTAGCAACATTTCAAATATTTCTCCTTCCAACTCATCTTTGCGCTGTCTACAAATATTTAATATTAACCAATTAGAGTAAAGTATATAAGACAGAACAGTTTCTACTTCAAAAATACAGTAACACAGTGCTCTTGTAGCAAACGCTACCCAAAAATAAGTATAATGTGAAACTTATTCAACGCTAACACATTATGAAGAGTTTTTTACAACCGAATAAACAACACCAAGCTTTCATTATTTCAATTATTCTCTGGAAAGGGGTTTAAATATGCCAAGTGTTTACGGTAGGTAGGGGGGGGAGGGTTCAGCAATGCAGGGTTCTCATTATAGGCAACATCTAAAACTCACTCTAATTGAGCAGCAAAATCTGTCATATCAAACATTTCTATTCTTGACTCCAGTTCTGTCTCTATGTACTTCTCTATCAACTCACACTAAAAATATTGTTACAAAAAGTAAAATAAGAGTAGCACTGAACTAATTCTGTTACATATAGTAAACCGGTTTGAGCCAAAGTTACATGTAACATAAATATATTATAAAAGGACTTTTCAAAAAAGAAATCTTATTCAACACCATATATCTATAAAACATGAAATATAGTACAAAAAATATAACATACATATTCTTTGTGAATATCTGTGTAACAAAATTTATTTTCATCTGTATCTTCAAACTCCAGATAATACTTGTTCATGAAGTCGTCTTGCAGAGACTGAAAGTCTTCTTCTACAATAGTCATATGTTGATGAGTTTACTCAGCTGGTTTAGCATTCCAGTAACATTATGGGAGCATCTAAATAAATCTTCTAATGCACATACTCATACGCCTATTATACCATCATCACGTACCTGTAGAACCTACACTCAACAAAACTACCTGATGTAGTTTTTTATATTTGAAATAAAACGCAGTATGGGTATTCTATTACATGTATAGAACTGCATTCTTTAATAATAGCAGTGAAGAGGGTTTAATTTCAACAAATGGCATTTTTTTTAAAACAACTGGTTGTATAGAAAGCTTAATATCTGTTTAATTTTTTTCAAACAAATCGAACACATTGAAATCTTGCTATCTAGATTTTAATGAAATTATGTCAATACAACTTTTTAATAAAATTACAAATAACTTCAAAATAAACTTACCCATTATTATATCTTCTATATGGCCTATGACAAGATCAAACCTGGTATCTTTCATGCTTGACCTAGAAGCAAACTTATTTGAATTTATCAAATGGCAGAATGTGTCTATACACAACACAACTGCAAATTATTCACCAACATATGGTAAGGCGAGCCAACCACCAGCAAGCAATAGCAGAGATTTCAGTAAAATTTATGACAGGAGAGAAGGGAATTAGGCTATCCCAGCCACCAACTAAAACTATAACTTCTCTGGAAAAGTTAAGACAGATAGGCATATAGAGATGCTCAACAATGTGAGTGTATAATCGCATTGATCTACTAAATAATAAAATATCTGACAATTCTCAGTTTTGTGTAATGGTTGCATAAAATCAGTTGAGTTGTAAGCAGAATTATAATGATTCAATTTAAACATAATTGCAACATTTCGGCAGTGAAAAGACAGATTCTCTTTTAATTTGATTTTTATTCTACCTATATGTGAACATCCTTTTCCACTGATACCTATTCACAAGTTGTAGTTTGGTATTCAGGTTGATTACCTAAAGGAGCAGTCATCTATTGTTAATGTAAGAGATTGTCAGAACTGCAAATAGATAGACTGAGTTATCATACTTACCCAGAACATTTCCTAAAGTATAAGCATATTTTAAATTATCAATTTTACAGTAGTTTTTTAATTTAAACATCAGCAACATCTTGAACATATTAACTTTTTTTTAAAATAATTATTGAACATACGAAGAAGTTGCAAGTTCCTCTTCCATGAAATCCATAGGTTCAAGTTGTAGGTAATGCTTTTCCAACTCTTCTAAAATATAACATGTATTTCCACTGAAAATTACAAAACAGCTTCATCACACTTGACAAAATGTTGCACAAATGTAACTGACATTAAAACTTACAACAAAAAAAAGCAAAACGAAAACAAAAAGTGAACTAAAAATTAAAAAAAATCAAAAACGGAAAAAGAAAGCAGGACTCCACGTTTAAAATTAAATTAACGTTTTAATTTGTCCTTCAATAACTTTAAAAGCAAGTCTTTTACTTGCACTTTGATTTACATTAAATTTAAAGAATTCCAAGTTTAGGCTTTGAGCCAATATCCAAATTAATAGTCAATGTCATAGTGATACTGATAGTTACTCTTACTATTAGTATTACTATTAGTATTAGTATTAGTGTTAGTATTAGTGTTACTAACTGCTAGACTTGGACTAACACTTAGTATTACATTTACCGTCATAATCACTGCTACTGTCTGTAAGTGTAAATAAGTTACTGTCAGACTTATTCGTTACTACTTAGAATTACAGTTAGTGTTACTGTTAAAATTTTATTTTTATTTTAAATTTATCATCTTCATAAAACTAATTTGTATAAAATTAAAATATTTTTACTGTTCAAGTAATACAAAACCCTTAAAAACTTGACACTTAAGCAAACTACTACATCTCCCAATGGTGTTTCTTCCCTGGTTTTAATTACTGATAAAACTCATACCATGATTGTTGTGATGATTTTCATTTTGGTTGTTATCCGCCATTTTCAAGCTACACATCTTAGTTGAATAAATTGTAACTGATTTGTTATAGTGTTCACATAAAATTGTTATACTGTTATGCGCGTGCAAATCGTCAACTCAGTCTATACTATCTACGCATCACTTGTGGATAATCGTCTACTTGGAATCAAAGGGCATACACATCACTCTGATTGGAGTTTACTTCTCTTGATGTAGAAACGCGCACCACCTGTGCTTCGCACGATGAATGTGGAGATAATTATTACAATCGGTAGAAAAGGCATTGGTATAATATAAGGCTAATATTTCCCACTATAAAAATATTCTAGGTGAGAAAGAAACTTTAAGCTTTACAATTAGAGCCTCCTGCAAAAATAATTACTTCTATAGCTTAGTAAATACTGGAATGCAATGAACAACCTTTAGTGAGACAATGAGTGCAGAAGTATAAAAATGGAACAATTGCTGCTGGACCATTACTGATAACTGCCATTACATGCAAAAAACTGTTAAAGCACTATAATATGTTTGACAATGACTTCATGTTACCTTTACACTGACGCCGTAGAAATATGGTTTTATATAAATATGAGACAAAACCACCCCACTTTTTATTTTGATATAAAAGATGACCAGCAAGTGCAAACCGTATTGATGAAGTGAGACTAGAACAGGCAGTTCAACAGTTGTTGCCAAAAACATCTACAATAAATCTAAAGCTTACAAAATTATAAGCTGTACTTTAAAGTGTATGTATTTGTTTTGATTGTGTTAGCAACAAAGACACAGTTAACTAAAGCATGAATCTTTGCTAGAAACATTATAAAATATTAATCAGACCATTCAATAGTTTTGCAAATGAAAACCTAAAGTTTATATATCAAAACTGAGAACATAGTTTCTTTCAGATCTACAACTAAACTTAGCTAAGCAGACAGAAGAAAAATTGAAGTTTTTTCTTCAAAAGATATTTAACATAACATCCAATCTTAAAAGAGAATGTAAATCAAGTACTAAGAGAAAGCAAAACACTATAGAAAAATATAAAACATTGGTAAACTTTGATAATGATCAATGATATGAAATTTTCACGGCAGTGTGTAAAACATTCATCTTTACATTACAATGCAGCAGACCATCCTGAATAACATAATGAAAATAAAGAGTAAAAACTAGTTATTTACAGTGATAGCCCCATTTCTTTTTTCTTTATGATGGGGGCAATATAACTTCTTATGAGCTTCAAATGTGGCCATTGATGAGAAGGACGCATTACACGAACAAACGTATGGTTTGAGCGTGTTGATTGGTCGATCGGGTAACACAGGCTGGCGTTCCAGAGCTTTCATTGGCAAACCGGGGTCCACAATAATGTCAATCGGTTCTCGCTTTATGGATTGGGCTGTAGAGGTATTGCTAGCGGATTTGTTACTTTGGGGCACATTCATAGTAGAGTTCTGCAGTGGAGAGGTACAGCTAACGGCGGACACGGATTGGGGGCTTGACGACCCAGCCCGTTCTATGAATAACTCATTCTCCTTACGTCTTGGAGAAACCTGCGCTGTCACATACTCAGACTTCTGGTAATGTTTCCTTGATCTACGTTTTTTATACGGTTCATTCTTCAGACGAAGTAACTCCTCATCTACATTGTTATGATAAGGTGCTGCCGTTATGAGAGGCGGCACCGACAACTTGTGTGACGAAGGGGGAAGCTCCAATGAGTCAATGTCATTGTCACTAAAATCTGTTCCATCTAACATGTGCTGGCGGCCATGTTGTCTCATGCCACGCAGTGTGTTGCCTAGGTAACCACACAACCTACATTTGTATATCAAATTAGACTTCTGATGTGTCTCACTGTGCTCGGCCAGTATCCGACTAGATTTAGTAGAGAAGTTACAGAGATCACATCGCAGTGAGGGTGGGGAGGGAGGAGGCACCGCACACTGATGCGCTGTGAAAGTCTCTATAGTCCTGTAACTTGTGCTGCACTTGTTGCAGGTGTATGTAATAACAAGGCGGTCATCTGCTGACGCTGCCGTGGCGGCTGGAGGCACGGGTGGTGAGGGCTGCTCAGCAGGGACAGGTTTACTCGGCAGCTCGTTCTCTCGACTTAGATTGTTGGCAGGTCGGCGAGAGCAGTAGTGTACTTTGTGTGCTTCATACACATCCTTCTTATAGAAGGGAATGCTGCACCTTTCACATCTAATAGCAAACAATAACAATCAGTATCATGGAATGTAAAGCTTAAAATAAATTTGCAAAATGAATAGAAAGGAGTCTGAAAGGTATCATGTTACAAACAGTCATAAACTTCCTAGACAGAAGTAGGAACTATTTATACATTTGGCCTCACAAGCTCTCTTTTCTTTAAAGTTTTACTTTCATGGGGAGAAGACATCAATTGTTTTCATAAAAATCTGTTGAAAGGACAACTCCCTCTAAGCTCATACTAACATTAAAATATCATGTAATCTATTTATAGGATACAGTGCTTGTAAGTTACTAACGCTAACCCTTCTAAACATTGCAGGCTATTATTTACCCCTCTCCCCATAGTTGAAAGCGATAAAACTAAAGTTCCTAAGTGTACCTGTAAATTTGTCTCTCAGGTTTGAGTGGGCCGCCATTGGCTGGTCTAGACAGCATCTGTACGCCAGACGGTAAGGGAGAGGAAGGTTCAGAAAACGCTTTGCTGCTTTTGGCCGGAGGTGAGGCTAGTTCACCAATACTGTCAGACTTTCGCTTGTTAGTGGGACTCAGAGCGCTGCCTTCTTCCACCTTCACACTGAGGTCTAGCGGAGTGTCTTCTCGGACTGGTCGAGTCACACTTGTGGCTGGGTGGGGGGTGGCTAGGGGCACCCCTCCATTCAACTGAAACACACATAGAACTTACAGCTACACGACTAGAAATGGTGTGGAGAACTTGCTGGAAATAGGAATGACCTCATTATGTTTACTAATGTATAGAATAGCATAGATGATTCAAGATGGCAACATATATGTACCAGTGATGTGTTAGCACTTGTTATTTTATTGTATTATCTCAATTATCATGCTGAGCATAATCAGATAAGAATGAGTAATCACAGAGATAAAGTTTGGAGCCATTTGAGATTACAATCTTGTAGTTATGTAGATAGTGTATCTGTGGAGCATTGTATTCTATGTGTGTATGTAGTGAGGAATGCAGCTATAAATACTTCATAATATTCTAGTGCAAACTTGCTTGTGGAAAGATGTCTAGTCATCATTATACATAATATAACATAGTATAACATAACTATATAGTATAGTAGAACTATATAGTGTAGTATAGTATAGTACAGTATAGTGTAGTATAGTGTAGAATAGTATAGTATAGTGTATTGTAGTATAGTATAGTACATTGTAGTATAGTATAGTGTAGTATAGTATAGTGTAGTGTATTGTAGTATAGTGCAGTGTAGTATAGTATAGTATATTGTAGTGTAGAATAGTATAGTATAGTACAGTATAGTATAGTATAGTGCATTGTAGTATAGTATAGTATAGTGCATTGTAGTATAGTATAGTATAGTAACTAAAAATATGATACAGGCAAAGCTCCCCTAAATGATAATTTATCTTCGCAGTGGCAAAGGGGAAGAAATTAAAAGATAATTTCGTAAATAGCAGCTTCAAAATCAAGTAAGTGGCTGAGGCTTTTAAAAAACTATATTTTGCAAATCAAACACAATTATTCTGGAATGTGAGGAATATAAGCATATATATATACATTATGATCAACTTTGGGGGAATAATCAACTCACCGATTGCATGGCTTGAGCTAGGTGGGCGGGAGATGTGAACATGTTGAGATGGGGAGGCATCATGGGAAGGGTAGCCATGGCCGTAGGCAAGCTAAGCATGGATGATAGGGTGAATGGTAGACTGGCAGCAACAGCGGCAGCGGCTTGGGAAGCAAGGGAGGCATTGAGAGCTTGATTATCAAATACACTAACCTTTTTGTACATGTCCTAAAAAACATACTTACAAAATTATTATAAACTAACTTTTTTAAAACAAACTATACGGCCAAATGCAAAGCTTTGGCACAAACCAGGACTTTCTTTCGAAGCCCAGCTCTATCCTGCATGCTAGTTGGAGGCAGGTGCAGTAATGGCGGAATTGAGAAAAGCTTGTGTTTAAGATCAGAAAAGTGGCAAAAGAAGTTATGTTCTCGCAAGAATTTCAACCCACGCCCCAAACCAAAATTTATAAAGAAATTTAAAGAACTTAGGTTATCTCTATTTCTCCACTACTGCTCCTAAATGTGGCAGGTCACCATGGCAGTGATAGCAGCCAACTGCTAGCAGCGTGTAGTGACATTTGAACAGACACCAGATATTGATACCACCTCGTCAGTTTACAAGGCAATAGTCTCAACTTGCAATCAACTGGCTGATTAAACCATAGATAATGTTTGAACCATGAAAAGAAACGAAAGAGTGGAGATACTAATCATTAGTGGCACCTTTATCTAAGTATTGGTTTGCCCAACTCAGCTTACAATGTGATACAGAATCTAATAATCAGAGATATGAAAATATTAGAGTAGTATGTTTGCCAGCCAACGTTTTAAATAGAAAATAATCTTACAAATACATGGCCACAGTTTCTACCACATCTTGGCTAAGCATAAGTGTTGCCAACCACTCAGCTATTAAGTTGCAAACTAAAGATTATCTTTTAGATAACGTCAAACCCCACCTTTATTGCCATATTAAAATTAGTTATTCCCTTGTGTTGCTGGCGGCACTTGAGAGATATTTATTAGATGTTGGTATTACAAGATTATCAGATAACATTCGTTGGCTATCCTATTTCGTTCCTTGCTACACTCAAACAACTTTGACATACCAACACCTTCTTCAGTTTCAATTTAAAAGCAATTCAATTCTCATTAGTTAAAGACACTTAATTAAGTGTTACATTACTAAATTCAATAGACAAGGCACCCTTCACTAATATTATATATTTTATACTAAAATCTTTATATTATCTACACAGCAGCCCAAAACTCAAAACAATATTTCTATTGAGTTGAGTGAATCTTTATAATAAACCAAAACGCCCTCAAATCAAAATGGAAATTTTATACTAGTATGAAATTCTAAATCCAAAGTTAATAATGTATTTAAACTTAGCAACCCTGATAGCTTATCTTGCATAGAGTTTGAGAGATAGCAGCTGCTCCACTATCACATTTTTCTATTATAATACCAATCTTATCATTGGCCAGAAAGTCGAAAGTTCATTTTACATTCGAAAACACAAAGCAACAATACTCCACCCAGTATTACCGAAGACATCGATAGTCTAAGTTCTTCAAGAGATGTTGGCAGAGTACATCCCATAACTATTAGTGTAGCAAAGGCTAATAACTAATGCATAGCAAAACTCATTTCGTTTTGCAAATGAGTTGGCATGTGCGAGATTTCAGATTTTATCACTTTTGCCTATTAACAGTTGCACCACCGTATCACACAATATAAGTTATTGGCACTGAATTGATTTTCATCATTTCTGGGTTTAGTATGTGTTGATCAGTGATATCAGATGGTTCCACTACATCTCAACCTTATTATTCCGTTAATTACTTTCATAAAATAATTCCGTCAGCATGGCACCATTGATTAACACGAGGAAGCAATGTGACGAAGCAAAAGAAACAAAACTCTCAAATTTACAGAAAAAAATGTTAGATTATATTATTGGCAGCAGAAAAGAATGAGTTTTTCAGGGAAAAAAACTATAGAAATAAGCAAAGTTCTTTTTGCAAAACAAAATATTTACAATCACTGCCACTCTGATATAAATATTCAAGCAACTGTTCAAAGTGTGAAAAATTTCTGAAAAAGCAC
Source organism: Bugula neritina (assembly GCA_964035545.1). Taxonomy (NCBI): domain Eukaryota; kingdom Metazoa; phylum Bryozoa; class Gymnolaemata; order Cheilostomatida; family Bugulidae; genus Bugula; species Bugula neritina. Next base: position 3,321,383 of record OZ037768.1, read on the forward strand.
TTTTTTATTTGATTTGTTTTATTTCCTATGTAAAACATCCTGTTCAGATGAAAGAGAGGCTAATGTTAGAGCTAACACAAAGATATATTGCAGAGGGTAAGAACCCACCTTTATATTAGGGGAGACAGGAGAGGTGCGTTGAGAGACGCTAGGATTAACTCCCTGATCAGATCTGGGTGAGTGAGAGGTGGACGCCGTGCGACTCTTACAATAGTGCAGCTTGTGCGCCTGGTATGACTCAGATTTCTTGAAGTGAATGTCACACTCTTCACAATAAGTCTTATCTGTGCTGCTGCCACCACTGCTGCCGCTAGCAGCTATACAAAACAAGAGTTATAATAATACTTATTCACTCAGTATGGAAGCAAATGCTTACAACTACACTACATTATATTATTGTGCTGCAACTTAAAAGTTTTTCAACATTTCAAGTCATATAAATGCTGAATCACACTTAAAATAATTTATTCCACAAAAGATTTTACTGAATATTGATATTAAAAAAATTGTTGCTGCATTGAAAAATATTTATTCAAGAGCAGATGGATGTTTGGGGTAAGGAGCTTACCTGAGACCATTTTCAGGTTGTCTGTTGTGTGCTTTTCTCGGATGTGACTCGTAATGTCTGCTTTGGTGAGAGACATGTACTTACAGATCAGGCAGACGTATGCCGTCTGCTGAGCATTGTCCAATGAGCTCTCTAGACTGTCACTCACACCACTCGATGTTGACTTTGCGTCTGTAAAATACAGTTTGGTCTATACTCATACCTATTATAACTTAGTTATACAACTATTATGTTCAGTCAATTAAAAAGCATAGAAATAATAAATAATGATACATTTTTGAAAAGATTTGCAATTGTTATCTCTACAACTAGCACATAAGTAATTTGAAAGCAATCAACTGTACCAAGATAACATTAGAACTGGTACACGCAGCGTTAACATAAAATCACAGTATAGAATATTATCGATTCCACATTCCAAAATTCTAACTAAGCAGCTATATTGTGGACAACTACAAGAGCATGTTTTGATATGAGAAGAGATAAGGCGCCCACAGACATGGCTTGCTGATTTGATAGCTGTATTGAAGTTGGTTGAAACTGTGGGATATTAACCCTACAGAAACATGTGGTTAGCAGCTGAAACTATATTGAGCACATGATTTTCTTTGTTTATCAGAATTTGTCTAGCAGTTAAACTTTAACGTATAACAGTCAATTGAACCCAAAAACATCTTTAATGTAATAGAAAAAAGGTAGGAGTGACAATTTTAGAATAAGAAATAAAAATTTAGATTGTTATGGAAATACAATTTTCTAACTTCAAACTATCAAACTGATCAAATTATTATATAATTTCTGTAGCAGAAGTAGTCCATGTGATAAAAGAGAATATTTATAGAGTGTATAGCAACACAAACATGTAATTTTGACATATACTGAAGTTTTAAGGCTAGTCTGATAGGCTAATCAGATAAAGTATTAGAATATTGGGCTATGCTATCACACCTTGATCAGTAACGTTAGAAGTTGCAGATGTTGGGTTTAGCTTAGAACAATAGTGTTTCTTGTGAGCCAGCAGAGTGTTGGGGTTCCTAAATGATATCCCGCACATTGAGCATGGGTATTGGACCTCTGCTAAAGCATACATACATCATATGAAACAAATTAAAAGCTGGATGTACTTGAAAATATAAAGATAAAGACCACAAATAGATAAGAATAATATAAATAAAGTATAATATTAACTGATGCTATCAGCACTTTGTAGATAAACATATAATTTTATAATGTCAGTAGAGATAAGCAGCAATACAAGAGAAAACAGCAGTTGAACTCTCATAGCAACCAGCAATCATCACAATTAGCTGCCATAACTATCAACTATCAACCCATCGTCACCGTCTTAACTTACTCTTTAACATCATCACATGTTTAACTCACTCTTCAACAACCATAACCTTTTTAACCTACACATTAACATCTTCACTTTTTAACTTACTTCTTAATGTCTTCACCTTACTAACTTACTCTTCAACAATCATCTTCCTGACTTACTCTTTAACTATCACTTCACTAATTTACTTTTCAACATTACCACTTTCATAACTTAACCAACATATTAAGTTGTAAAAATAAACTCTTCTCAAGTTATCTACAACAATTCTTTTGTCATGAAGCTGGCAGTCACCTTGAGAGTCCCCAGAGTTCTTAGTCTGCAGTTGGGCAGAAGTAGGGGACGAGCTTTTACCCTTCTCAGCCTCTGCTTTTGGAACACCATGATCTGGTGGGTTTGGTTCACAGAACACGGCTACCAGTTCTGCATCTTCTGTCAAGTCTTTGATTACCTCCACCCATAGCTTAGTTCCTACAATGAGGAATATAATGCTGCCAGTTAACAATGGCGGACTCCATCAACATACATACACTATATTCTACTTAATTTTTAGGTAAACCATAGGTACGGTAGTAAAGGGGCACACTTAGCTGCTCCCTCACCATGGTTGGATGCAACTGTAAGCTAAAGAAACCAGGGCGTAATGTAATATCATATAATCAATTTGATGGTGTGTCATTAGACATAAGCATAGAAGATTAGAGAGAAATTTCAAAAGACTAACAACTGCATTGAATAACCATGACTCATCTCATCCAACATAGTGCGAAGCAGTTGATATGATATAGTGTAACAGTAGATATATTATAGTGAAACAGTAGATATAGTAGAGTAAAACAGTAGATATAATATAGATGAATAGTAAATATAATATAGATGAACAGTAAATATAATATAACAGTGAATACATACAGCATGAGAAATTAAAACAATTTAAAGTTAAACTGGAATTTAAACCAATAAATTAAAAATTAAGCTAAGCAAAACTTCGGATATATAATAAATTTACAGATATTTAAAATTTCAGTATTTGTTTCCATAATAAACTGCATAATAATTGTAATAGAAGCCTGTTTTCTAGACAATCTTAACAATCAAATGTGACTTTTATTTGAATAATACTATGAAGTAACATGTACTGGTATAGTCATGTTCTGAATTCTTGGAATAAGAATAAAAAGCAGCAACTGGGTAAGCAATTTGTAAGCTAAGTTTGTGCCTGGAGTAAGTTGAAGGAATAAAAAAATGGCTGAAATCAGTTGAACCCGTATCTAACTTTACATGGTCCCAGCAGTAAAGTACAATGAAATTATTAGTATTTAATGGGAAAAAAAAAAGAATTATAAATTATTAAACATGAAGCATTATTATTATGTAACAGAAAACATTGGTGTAATGTATTGTTGCATATACAATATCATCCTACAGTGAAGCTGTACATTATTGTATAACTTTTTCATATAAAAAACTAACAGCCTATCAAATTATGTCAAATTTTCTTCCAAAAAAATTGAAAGCTAGAAATCAGGAATAAGACTAAAATAATAATATTTATATAGTTAAATTCACGGTGTTAGTTGATTTGTTGATTCCTACTGCATTATGAATAGCTACATTATAAATACAATAGCTAATTATATTTTATTATTAAAAAATTGAACCTTTACAAAAAAGTAAATAGATAATTTGTTGATACTTCTGTAATTTTCATTGATTTTATGTTCACACCTACCAGGACAAAGGTAAGCTTAAATCTCAAGGTTTTGTTACTTAGTATTTACACTAACTCATTGTCTAGTCACAACCACTCTGTCAAGATCACAATAAAGATGATAAAATTATCTTGTCTCCAATCACAAAGATCAAAACAAAATTTACGAACCCACTTACATATGTTGGCAAGGTGCACGATGATAAGTGATTTTCATTAAGTTATGCAATAGAACTCAGTGCCAGCATAGCTATTGTTGTACAACTTGATTAAAATTTATGTGAAAGTATCAAATCATCAACAATATATACTATTTTCTGTTTTAAATTTCCTTTTACTTTGATGACGCAGGATTTTACAAAACTAAAAATTGTGATCAATTAGATATATTTGAACAAACAAAGCTCATCCTGATACGATAAAATTTTTCTATAAAATACCTCAAATCCCTATTGTTTCAACATTTAAATTCAAAATCATTGTAAATTGTGTTGCATATTTACAAAGTTTTTCAAACATGAGTCCTGACTGACTCACTGTTTAAAACGGAAATGCCAAGGCAATGCCTAAGTCACATACAAATCATCGAAAGACGACTAACTGGCCAAACCCATCTAATCTTGCTAGATCTTAAGTGACGTCCAATTAGCTTTTTATCAATAAATGGCCACATTCAATAGGCCAACCCATGAATTTGGCAGTATAAGCTGTTGCGATATCGGATATTATCTGAGATATGAGATGTGAATATGGAGTTGCACCGAAAGACCAAGTCATCAGATACATGCTGGCAACTCGAGATAATCAGTAGTATAAAGGCATTGAGACTAACTGATGCCTGATAAGTTTAAATAGAAAGGAGCTGGGAATAGCCATAGGTTTGGTGCAGGCTAAACCTTGTGAACTAATGGCCCGTGTGTTGTTGTGGCCAGATTGAATTTGTAGATAATGAAAACGTATAATGGTGATAGTAATTATTGTATTTCTTATTTCCTTGAAAATGTTAAATATTCATCACCAGCCACTTGAATTTCTCCCTTTACATGCCACTAATCACCATTTCACACTTACATTTTATTTCATTTTTATGATATTTGTAATTATTAGATTGTTATCAGTCCTGAAATCTCCAATATATTAAATTATGTACTTTAGATTATGAGATGTACGTTCAATTACATTAACTTCATTGTACATTCATTAGAAATTGATTTGAACATTTTTACATTCAAGGTTGTCATCAAAGCGAGCTGTAAATCTGTACTACAACCTAAAAAAATTCTTTATCCATGGGTTTGCATAAATAGGGTATAATTAACAATCTCTGTTCATCAAAATGTATCAAGATAATGCGGGCACAAGACACAATATTCAATTTAGACAACCATAATATGCTAGTGTACGATTCAAAATGTTAGAATGCTAGCTATCTGATGGTTTTTGTTGAACTCTACAATGGAAATTAATGCAGCTTTGAAATTATTTACATAATATTAAAGTAACTCACATACCATTTCATACACAACTGCATGCATGAATAGCATAACTACACAGTATCAATAGTACACACTATTGCGCAAGAGAAATAGTATACAAAACTAGCAGCTCACCATCATAAGATATTCTAAGATTAGGCTCTTTGGTGTCTGAGGGAGCACCCAGATATTTCAACCAGCCACAGTTAATTGAAGCTTCAAGTTGGAAGAACACTTTTCCTTCCAAATGTATAAACTACAACAGGTAAATAATTACAATCAAATAAGCCATGTAGGTGAAGAGACGATGATGAAATCTTGGACTATAAGGCACTCAAACCCTGCTGCTATTTCATATTTAGTAATTCTACAAAGAAAAAGATATAAACTAACCAACTATAATTTATACAAATATTCAAAACTCCTACGGCTAGCCCAGATTATTACCAACACTGATAAGGCTTATCGTACAACCCATCAACAAGTAGAAAATTTATTAGTTTTATCACAACTTAGTGGCAAAACAAGACTTTGTTGTTGCTAGCTGCCTATCAACTCTGGCAAGATACGGGCATATCAATGGCACCACTTTTTGTTGTAAGATGTCTGTATATACGTTAGAGTTGTATTTATCAGGACTCAAGATAAGATCCAATCTTCACAGAACTCTACCAACAAGGATAGGTGTGGCGTGTGGCACATGTGAAAAGTGGACCAACAGACGACACTTAATGGTGCAAACAGAAGAGTAAAAGATGGGATCGGTGTATATGCACAAACGGTGGCGGCGGGTAGAGATAACTGGATGAGGTGATAAAAGCTCGTAATCTAACACATCAGATGTTTCTTATCTCAAACTCCCACAGTTTGAAGAAGATATTTACTTCTTATAATTATGATGACGACAAAGAGTAGATATCATACAATGATGCCGGCAATTCAGATTGTAAGCATGCAAGGCCGGCCCTCCAGCGTAGCAGCTTTAGTGTACTTTAGACTGGAAACTAATTGGCCAACAACTTTTTAAAAACTATTAAAATTTCCATCAGGCTGCCACAATCTGAATAGATATGAAGGAAGAAAAGTCACTAATTTTAAAAAAATCATACTATTGCAGAATTAAGTAAAATAAATAACTATTGGGTTAACAGGGCTGAAGTATAGCGTGAGGACATAACTCACCGAAACAATCTGCGGGTTGCTTTTTGTCACGGACTCATCTCCAGGTTCAATTTTGTGAGCCCTGAGAGGGTCAAGTCCTGCTCCGGCTGTGATATGCTTTGCTGACAAAACTTTATAGCCACCTACAACAGCAGCCCTCCACTCATTCATCACATGCAGGAAAAGCAAAGATTCAGTCATTGTTTGTATGTTGATTTAAAATTTGTCAATTTAAAAAAATCAAATGATAAAATGATGAGCAAACAAAGCAGACTAATGTTTAAACATAGTTCTACGCCACTGAAGCTAAACTAATTATACACTTACAGGATAACTTAAGCATGATAAAGTGTTTATATTACATATATTATGCACCCTAGTGATAAAGCAAAACTGATAAGGGATAATATTGTGTCACTATTACGTTAATTGCCACAAAGAACATTGGTTCAATGCTATCACTCTCTCAAACTCATCTAGTCAACGCCGTCTAAACTCGTGAGTGCAAGTTGCAAAATTACCGCCATTCAATCTTTGAACTTTCAACGGCGCATCTTCTGGAATTCCCAACATAAGCTCGAGACTTGGTTCTACGGGTAGTATTTGTGGAGTTCCTATTTTAGGAACATCTACCGGAGGCGGGCTACAAGGGTTCAAGGTCGCTGAGACTGGACTCGTAGGTTCATCTTTCACATTGACTGCTGTTGTCTCCATTGGTGAAGGGGGGCTTTTGGCAAGAACTTCACCTTGTGGAGCCGCCTTTACCAAACACGGTTCTTTCTTTGCTGCTTCTAAGTCATCAGCACTAGTCTCTCCACCTACAGTATTGCCACTTTATGCATAAGTCCTTCATCAAACACCGCAACTTATTTTTGAATATTTAGTTTGCAAAACAAATACAGAAATAAAAAGGTTAATTTCATCGCCAGCATGAACAACTATAGAATGTTCTAGAAGTTGTAGGTGCAAGACAACTTCGCTTACATACAAATAATTATTTATCTTTTAAGAACAATCTTAAAATCAGAACACACAGCGAATATTCAGCAAACTTATCATACCGATATCAAGAGAACAAAACTTTTAGAACATAATACTACGTTAAATATTTCTCACGGATACATAAGGGAGTTAGATAGATGGGTAGTGAGATAACTTATTTATCAGGAAAGAAAATCTTTGCTCGTATTTTTATCAGTTCATCAATTTAGAGTTCTATAGAATTCTACCTATCCTGGTAAAGATGTTATGACACAACACATACAATTAGCTCAAAAAAATTCCCCACCCCTCATTGTAAAACTAATTGGAATTTTTGAAGAATAAATCATCCTTTCCATCAGAAGCAACACTAAACTCAAATTGTTAGCAGATAGAAATTATCTAGTGGAATTCTATGGCAGGAGGTTAGGCTGGTTGAAGGCTTAGACTGTTTCAAGTCTTTTATGACCAATAGGATCAATGGCTATCTGATTGATATCTAGAGAAAGGCACATACATCTACTAACAGCTCATCTTCTGGAGACTATCTGATAAGATCAGATATCAGTAAAGAATTTTTTTCATTTAAATAACCATCAACTGCAATGTAAAGCATATGGCAATCTTGTAACATGAGGTTATATTTATCAACAGAACTGATGAAATGTAACATGACTTTAGTTGTGCTAGAGATGTGGCTTGACATTCCCAGATAAAATCACCACCCTGACTGTGTATTTTGATATGACCCAGTGCTGTGAATTCACCAATTACAAGGCCTTGATATCTATTCTATTGGACACTAGCTATGAACTCTGCTATCTAATGTAAATCAGTGAGTTTATAATTACACTCAACTTGAAATATGTTAAACTGAGACAAAATTATATCTGATAAGAAATCTTTCTGTTCAACAAAAATGAGACAAGCAATTAGTCTAAAAGATATGAGGAATTAGCAGCACCTATGTAAAAAATTTTCTACAGTTTACACCTTTTGCAAAAAATATATAGCTTCCCGCAGAATACACCTGGTGAGAAATTGAAAGAAAGTTTCATTCAGCTTGATATTCACTTGTCTAAGTTTGAGTCTCAGTCTGATCTTGTTTTTAGTCTTTTAAACCAAAAATTATACTATTTAACGTTTTCCCCACTTAACAATAGCTTAGGTAACCATATAAATGATATTCCCAAACCCAGCCAACACATATAAACTTTACTACAACAATAACAGTTTAAACAAAAACTTACACTTGAAGGGTTTAGGATTTTGCTGTTTTCTTCTGGACATGATTCTTGAATTATTCCAAAAGCATTCACATGGCTAACTTAGAAACAACCTGTAAGAAGTTAATATAGTCACAGTATTTACATGGATATTTAGGTTAGAAAAGTGTCAAGCCACAAATATATGGTTAATGCCATTAGTGGCTACAAGAAAGCACAAATATTGTGTTTACATTCATGATTGTAAATGGGTCAAAAAGGAGCAACAGATTTGTACATAAAAACATAGTATTGATCATTCAAAAACAACACACAGAGACTTTTGAAAATTATTTTTAATACAAATTACAGACAAATGCTGTATTACACTATAGTGACACAAACATTTGTAAGTTTCGTTACCGCCATACACATACAGGTGGAAGAAAAGCGTAAGATTAAAAGTGAACCTGACTAACACAAATCTACAATTCATTTCATGTTTTCTGTGAGCTTGGGATATTCTAAGTCTATAAGGCATAGACTGGCTTAGGCTATAACGCACCAAATATGCTATAACACATTGTGTAGCATTACTCAAGTTACTAATGATTTAAAGCTTAATATTTCATAAATATTATTATTAGAATAGGTATATAGAATATTGAATTCGATAGCTACTCCAATAGTAGTTGTTACTAACATAATAAAGTGCTAGTCAGTTTGATTCATATTTAGTTTAAATTTGGAAAGAGCAGGACATTGGTGACTACTTAATGTGACTATTACTAGAAGTATTGAACTTCAGCTATAGCAGTAGAGTTAGGTGAGTAAATTAAACTACAATTTTGAATTGCAAAATACTATAGGCATAAGTATGTAAACCAAGAAAAGCAAGATACCGTAACTGTAAGTAATTACCAGTGGCAGTAACCATGGCTTACCTTTGCAGCTTATCAGTTTTTAGACTTTTGGCTTTGCTTTGTCTTTCCTCTGACTTTTCAGTCTTTGCTTTACCTTAGGCTAAGCCACCAATCCTAAGGCCAATGTGAATATCTAATAACATTAAAATTATAACTTCCTTTTTGTAGTGTTGAATTTTGAATATCAATATCAATATGAATAATTAATTCTATAATAATAATATTTTCTTTCGCAATAACATTAAATATTCCCAAATTTTGAAATAACAGCAACACAAATAAACCTCACGCAATTCGTAGGTGGTAGGAAGAGCTGTAAGTGCTAGATTGATTGAAATACTAGCTAACAAGGATTTTACCATCAGACTTGGTATTGCTAAGCTTACTTTCTAATAAACATCAGCAATTCAAACAGCACGTGCTGGATATCATTTCTCTATTTAATTGGTAAACAAACCAGGAGTTCGATGGCTCAAAAATGTTTTGATTGGGTATTTTATAAAAGACGCGCAATGATTTGCCAAAAGAATTTTACTAACAACGCTGAGCTATGATTGACTAGACACAAGTTACATACGCCAATTATATCGGACGGAAATATCTTGAAATCAGTAGAACCGCGTCAAATTAACTATTTCAGTTTTACTCCTAACTCTTAGTATCATAAGTGAATAATGCTAAGACCAAAGATTATACATACTATTTAGTATTTATGGTCGTTAGTACTACTCCTTGGTATTCATGAGGGAAAACCAATAAGCTATTAGCTACTTTTTATGAATGAATGAGAGCACAACTTACGAAATCATGCTAAAATTGAATCTAAACAAAATTAACTCTTTAAAAAACAAGTTGTCGTAACTTGACACTTTACTGTTGTTACTCATACTGCATCTTTTACCTTTTGACGTTTATTTTCTTTGTTTTATCCTGGTAGACATACTCATAGTAAAAATACTGATACCAACAGTCATAGACTCATAGTGAAAGACAAATATTAATAGCGATACTCAAATTTACCACTAACGGTAACCTGTAAATGTAAGTGTAACAATAACTCCAAAGTCTGTTACTATCGGTATTGCGCTTGCATCAATTTAATCTAGAGTTGAAGTTAAACTTAGAGTTGATGACGAAAAAACTGTAAGATAAGCCAAAGGCTAAAGTAAGAGTAAGGTTAAGTATAAGTTGTAGCTACAGTATACTTATACTTATAGTTGTACTTAGTTGAATGTTAATATTTATAGAATTAAATGATATTATTTATTATAATTAAATTTAATTGCTCGAAGTTAATAATAAAATTAAAAGCACAAGTTTCTTCGCTTGAACTTGACTTTGAGTCTAGAAGTTAACCAAAGATAATTATTCTGTACTACGTCAACAACTACTGCTATTAATATTAGTATTACTGTTAGGCTTAGCATAAGTAATAATATAAATATAATTATCATTAGCAAATTAAATTTAAATATTACTATCAGTATCACTATGCCCTATGGACTAGAAATACTTTTGCCATGCTTAAACCTCAACTAAAAGTTAATGTCATTGCTGATAACTGCAATCAGTATCAATGTTAGTATTAATATACTTTTAATCTATCACATTATGGTGAATTAGATCATCTAATGCTATACATTTATTTTTAGAACATGAAATTTAATTAAATGTGAAATAGGTAATCGCAGTAGAACTACTACTAGACCTCGTGCCATCATGATCATCACCATATATAATAATTGTATGTGATTATTATATTTCCATCACTATAATTATATTTTGCAATTAATCAATAAATCGATTAATTTATAGTTGTTAGTATTGGTATGTTTATTTTGTCATAATTATAACATGAAATTAAGCACCTGAATCTGGACATCGTAGTTATGTCCTCGTTGCTACAGTCGCATGACTTAACTCCATGCTTCGCTGCCCTGAGTTTAACATTGTTGGAAAGTTTTTCCTTCACTGTAATTTTCTTTGCATTGGAATTTTATCAATGCTAATAACAGGATTGAAAACCTAGTCCCTGCTTCAAAACAACGTACAATACTACTATGTTTTACCTTCTCTAAACACGATTTACACAGAGAAAGGATAATTTCTAATTTCTTGTGCCCTGCTTCCGTTTTTTTCTCATTATTTTCTTATCTCAAATTTCATATTTTTGCCTTGGTGACTTGGGCGTTTGTGCAAGATGATTTCGAAAACTGCTTAGAGGCATTTTCCGAAACTGGTGAAATTGTAGAACCTATCATTCATGGTTTTACTTATAGTTGTTGATGGAAAACTAAAATTAAATTGATGGAATCAAAATGAAAAATGATGACAATTGTTGTGTTGAATTATTACTCAATCACTAATAGTAATACTAATAGTAATACTAACAGTAATTTGATTTTACAAGCATGATCATGATGATAATATTTTAGTAAACGTAATTTATTAATTATAATAATATTAAATTTAATTTATAATTATGGTATTGAAAATGAAGTTAAAGCTCAAAGTTAGTATCAATATAAATATAAGTGTAACAGTCATGAACTAATATTAATAACGGCAGCTTTAAGTTTAAAGCTATACTAATAGTAATAGTAATACTATTAGTATTAGTAATTGAGTATTAGTAATACTTAGTATTTATTGTATTAGTATTAGTAATGCTATTTGATATTAATAAATATAATAATATTAATTTTGAAGCTGCCTGTAGTACCCGCCCTGTAGGTGTAAGGCTGAGGGTATGCCACTTAGGGTAAGAGTAACTCTTACAGTAACCTTTCGTTCAACTTCAGTATGATGATAGTTATTATTATAATATTAATTATATTAATATTCATTTTAACTAACTCATGCATTAGAACAATTAGTATAAGTATTAGTATTACTAATAGACTATAGAATAGTGCTAATGCTGAAAATAATTTCATTTTCAAACATGAAAATCAATATGAATTCATGAAAGGTTTGTTTGCATCAGTGTACAGTTTGCTCAAAATCAATTTACTATTATTAATTATAATGAAATAGATTTATTATTTTTCATCATTGTAACTTTCAGTTTTACATTCAGAATCAATATAAATATGCATACCAATATGATTATGAAATTAATACTATTAATAGTTTCAAGCTTAAAGTAAAGACGGAAAATAAAGTTGGAAATAAATGTGCATGCAGTACCCACATCCAGAAGAACATTGTCACTTGTAATTGTAATTGATTTATATTCATATGGAAGTTCTAATTTTCTGCTAAGGTTATTGTCGGTATTGATTGATGTTGATTGATATACCAAAAATTATAGTGATGGTCCTAGATTTATATTTACACTGAATACAAACAAAAGTTGTAGTGATTTTGTCAGTAAAACTTTTATTTTATACTGGTCTGATTTATTTTCAGTCATTTATCACAGTTTATTTAGCTGAAACAATGCAAAATAACTTTTTGAGCATTATCGAATGCACATATTCATTAAAATTTACAAGGCAGTATGGGTACACAAAATCTGAAAGTTTGATGCAGTACAAATTTGAAATCTCTGCAGACACTATTGAATAAAGCATATTTATTGTAATTAGCCTTTTCACCGTGTTATATTGGATTTAATTAAAATTTGTAATTACATATTTTAGTTTACAACTTTATAGTCTCAATAGTTAACTAGATACTGCTGGCTGAGTGTACTTAATTAAATCCTATGCAAGTTGAAGCTAGTAATTAAAATTTCATGCAGTATATAATATTCAAGAATATTCATCATCTGAACTGCTTTAATAGATTTCCAACATCTGACAATAGCTAAATTAGAATTATAAACTGAAGTTTTTACTGAAAGAAGTTAGATGAAAACTACAAGCAGCCAGGAATTTAAGCTTATTTTGTTATAAAACATGCGTGCTATGTTAGATTTTTTTGCTAAAAAAATTATTGCTTAAAATAAACAATTACGCACTGTTCCAAATCTAAAAGAGTTAAACTCTCATTAGCAATTTCTAGTGATGATGGTTTTGGTATGTTAACTCTAACTTGTGTATCAAGCAAGTGTCTAGAATCATTTTGCTCGCTTTAGAAATTGGCACTAATGATAATGAGGTTTAAAAATTAATCCAAACATGAAGACGCATCTCAAAAATTTGACAACTTTTCACTTTGCATAATATATGTTATTAAACATCAGGCCGTTGTTCATTCAAACATACTGTTCTAACTGTTAAACAATATACAAGTGTAATTTTTGTGTGCATGGTATTTGTAATATAAAAGGAATGAGAGTTGGTTATTGCTGGCTGTAAGATTAGAAGTTGTTGAAGTAGCTCTGTATAATTTTGTTATACATTAATATTATGTAGGCATTACTCACCGGCTAGTCAGGTTCTAAGTTAGCACATACGGGTTATCTGCATTCTGGGCTGATTATAACTATAATAATTAATAGATATATGTCTATTGTTAAGTTGTACAACTTCTAGTATCTGATCATATACACATGATGCAATAGAACATTACTATATGCTTAAACAACTTATTTTTACCGATTTTGCAAGTTAGAAAATAACCAGGCTTTTTAATTGCTAATAATGTAGGCAATTCTTTTCAATTTTGGTGTTAACACTACAATTGAAGTTTGAACATTTTAATAATGTAGATTCTTAGCAATGTGAAATAAAAGCTACCTACTTTTTCTACATATAATCTTAATCATTTGATGTTTTTGGTTTAGTAAAGTTTGCTAAGCTAACAGATGCCTTTGAAGTTCAGGATTTTTATTTTTCTTAGTCTAAACTCAGAGGCTAGACCTTTCTTAGAGGCTGCACGCAGTGTTATGACGGTTGATAAATTTGTAGTTGTCTGTATTGTTGACTTGAAGCAAAACTCACAACTATGACAAGCTTGGTAAATTAATTTTTTTGCCATCATTGAATATTTTTCATGATTATATTGTAACGCTAAAAATCAACTATGAGGCAATACTGTATAGTATGTCATCCAACTTTTTTTGTCGATCTCTGTACTTTTTATTGTAGATTAAATATCAATTAGAAATTCAGCTGAGGTTAATATTAAATACAGTACTCTTAGTTAGCTGTTAAACTCTTCAACTTGAGAATTATGTAGTTTATAATGTAGTGTTCAGATAGCTGTAAAAGTTAATGAGTGATGTTTTGTGTGCGTAAACAGTCTCAATATAATGAGAGCTTCTTGAAAATCATATCAATATCAATAGATATTGATAAGTAGGAGCAATTTCTAGCTGTTAGCTTTAGATTTTAAGAAAAATATGACTCTGTGTATATATAAATTTCCCTTTATTATCCATTGTGTTTACAATAAAAAAGGTTTAAATAGTTGAAAGTTTCAATTAACTTATTCAATAGTGAAGTTGAATAACAGGTGCTATTTCCCATTAGAATATTCTATTGTGTATTGTGAAAGCCTTTTGATCAGATGCATTGTGAAATGAGACACCTTATTGAAGCTCAATTGCTAAAACCTTCCATATGACTTGATGTCTTTCTTACAGAAAGTATTATTGGTTTGTCTTGTTGCTAATCAATAAATGTTTTTACTGAACATTGTTTGCCTCAAGCATGCATGATATATGAAAAGACCTTTTGTTAAGTCTTGCATTATTCATTCACTCGATCAAGCTATGTTGTGTTATAAGAGTAGTTGAATAATGTAACGTTAGTGAAGAGGGTGTCAAGATAGACTGATGGTTGACAGTTTTACAAACATGCTCGGTTACAGGTTAATACTTATATTATTCTGTTTAGGTCAACAATAAATAATAGCTGTAGTATCATGCATAGAGTAGCCTAGTGGCTAGTACTAGCATAGGTATCTTAGCTGTATAATTGTATATTCTATTCATGTTATCACTTCATATTTAGGTCGAACTTTGCACTGGGGCCATACTTCTTTGACTATAGATGTCAACAAGCATCCATGCTACCCAATCCAAGCTTGCAACAGAATGCTGTTTACAGTAGAAATGTGCTCTTACGGTGTTGTGGGTGTAGTTATACAACGCAATGGCATCACCGGCTGCTTGCTCACTTGGCCAACTGTAAACACGTACAGATGATAAAATCTTCCAAGGAGCAGTTTCTTGCCATACGTCCTACAGCTCAAAGGCCTATATACTTGCCCACACCCATTCCTCCAAACCTCACTCCTTCATACCATGCTGCAGTGTCACATAGTTTAAACCGGTTATCTTCACAATCTAACCAGAGCCAGGCGAAAAATTTAAAAGACATTCTTACTTCTTCTGCTAATCCATCTATTGCGCCTGTTGGACTCGATCGTAAACGTTCTATTAGTTCTATAACTTTGCCTAGTAAAAGTAGTAACTTGCCTAGTCAAGGTAACAGCATTCCCACTCAAGGCAGTAACTTGCCTACTCAAAGTAGTCATGATGTTTGTCCGGTGTCAATAGGAAAGGCAGGCCAGAAAACTGAAACTAATAAATTTATACCTACGACTGTGGTCTCAGCGGATGAGTCTCCAGTAGATTTGTCTTTAAACTCGGCAGCTAAAAATAACACCAACCACAAATCTTTTCTTGTACCCAAGTCTATATCTTCATATTCAGTCCCAGCTTCTCTGCCTAAACCAACCAATCCAGCACCGACACAGCAGCCAACCAATTTACCTGTTCTAATCTGTGGTTACTGCCAATTCCAAACTACTTCTCCTCAACAGATTCAAGTACATTTGATGCAATGTCACTCTTCAGTGACTAGAGGTGGCGCAAACCAGACTATGCACTCCCTTCAGGATTACAAGGCTTTGTCCTGTAACCACTGCACCTATAAGGCATCATCTCAATTATGTATGGTGCGCCACCTACTCAATCAGCATCGTAGCCAGGTCTTGCCTGCTGATACAGCTACTGGAGTTGGGGAGGAGAAGTTGTTTACTTGCTCTCATTGCTATTTCTCTGCCAGTGAAGCCGTTATGGTTCAGCATATGTTAGATCACTACAAAAAGCATGATCCCTGCAGGTCTTGCTCATCCTGTGTGGGCCTACCTTCAAAAAGAAAGGTGCCTGTTAAGGATTTCTGGTGCTCATACTGTGAAGTGGGATTTGATACTTCCTTGAAAATGGAGAAGCACCAAATCACCCAGCGGCACATACGCTTAGCTGCTAAAAGTAAGTCTTTACCTCAGAAAGCAGTTAAAGCTAAGAGTACTAGTGCTTGTAATAGTAGGCTTAAACCCAAGCTAAAAACTCCTGTTCTTATAACTGGTGATAGTAAATTAGACTCCATTCAAGTCACTTCTGAAGGATCTGTTTCAAGTGATATTGGCAACATTGAATCTTGTTTACCCACCCCTCCGTTATCAGATAGTGATAACAAAAATACTGAAAATTATTCCAGCAGTGAAGACCAACAATCGAAATTTCTTTTAGTAAAAAACAATGAAACTGACGTTAGGCACAACAATTGTAAAACTGAAGACTTCACTCCCAGCACAAAGTCACCACAATTGACAAGCCAAGTCCACACTTCTGTGAATACCACAGCCAAAGTTGAGGAATCTTTGTGCAAGGAAAGTTCATCCAGCCCTGTGGAGACTAGTGATTCTACTAAGATGGCTGGCAGTCCCAATCATAACAAAGCTATTGGTGAAAGTAACAGTGGTCTGATTTCCCCTGACTGTTTGTCAACAAGTCCTAAGGCTAAAAGACGTCGCCTGTCTGTCAAGTTATTCAATAAGAAGCAACCTGTAAGACGTAAAGTGAAGTCAACAAGATCCAGAGTTTCTAAGAAGAGAGTTCCAGATGTTTCTATTCCATCTTTCACTGAAGAAGCCATCACTCCAAAACCAGTTGCAAACCTTAGTGATGCACCAGGGGACAACAATTCTGCCAGCTCCGAGGAAGTAAACAATGTCTGCGAAGGTCTTCCAAATAATAGCATGGTGAAAGTTGAAAATAAAGATGATGTTCAGTTGTGCATATCACAAGAAAATTCTGTTCAAGGTAGTTCTATGTTTGTTGATATACAGATAATTGTGTGTGGAGTTTTAAGAATATTGGGATGCTTAGCCACTTCAAACTAGAATACTATATTTTTATAATGCAAGCTTGTGACGATTGTAAACCGTTATTATATAAGTAATGAAGAGTTTATAATTAATATGTGATTATTGAAAAAATATTCAACTTAAAATATTCTAACTTTAATCTTAGCCAAGGTGTGCTGTTATATTATAGTAACTATTTTGGTGTGTCTGGCAACTGTTTTTCAAATATATGTGTTTTCACCTCTAGTCAATCAATATTTATTAAAATTTTATTTAAATCTTACAGCCATAAATAGAACTATATACATAATCTTGTATAGATTTAGATGACATTTAGAATAGCTTATTCAACATGTCATAACGATTTTGCTTGCATAGTGTCATTACATATTGAATACTCATATGTTTGTAATGAAATACACTTCTAGTTTATTATATGCTAACATGTATATCGCAAGATGCTGCTCTAAGATTAGTATATATTGATGTTTTAAAAATGATCTACTTTTAGAAGATGCAGATTCAACTAATGAAACTGGGTTTGGGAAGCATGTAGCTAATATGTTGAGACAGAAACTGTCCAACATTCACCTAAAAAATAAGTCACCGAATGGTAAGTCAAGAGATGGTTGTCAGAGTGAACATGAGCTAATAGTACTTGACTCAGATAGTGAGGAACTTTCTACTAGAGAAGAGATCAAAGCTCCAGTTCATCAGCCCTCGGCTAAAGTGTTGGCATCTCATGACAGTGCATTTATTGATCTTACACTGGACGACTCTGATGAAGATGTTGAAGGTGAAAATGATGGAGAAGATAACTCTAGTGTTAAGCATGATGTAAGTGAAAGTCCAATCACCACTAAATCTGCTCCAACAGAGGTTAGTGCAATCAAAGAAAATACAGCGAAGAGTCTAGGCATAAATGCTCAACTGACAAATGTTCAAGAAAGTAACAAGCCAAGTAAATGTAAGGACACAAGTTTCGTTCCAACTTCAGCAGAGAATAATTCTGAACATGTTCCCACTAAAGAATTAGATGTTGGTATAAACAAGGCTAGTGCTGATCCAATAAAAGTTTCCACCAGTGGGTTGAATGGACAGCATGCTAGGCTAGCTAGGAATTACACACAGGTTCGGAGGCGAAGCGGTGGTGTGCATGGCCAACGAAGTGTGTCCAACTTATCTGTTAGTATCAGTGATGAAGAGATGGTAATTTGTCCTTTCTGTCCTAAGCGACTACTCTTCCGTCTGCTGCCTGCACATGTTCAATTCCATGGCAGTGACTGTGCGCATAAGTGTAAAGAGTGTGACTTCTCTACCAGCTTCAAGTAAGTAACTTATGCAAACTTTAATCCATAATAAACTCATAGACAACTATATACACTGAAATACATGAACACCTATAGTATGTTTCATGCAAACCCATATTCGTGACTGTAGTATAATTTACACTAAATTGTATAAAAAACTATAATAACTTAATACTAAACTCAATGGACAGTTATAATGTACTTCAGACAGTTACAGGATACTTTTCACTACAAGAATAACTTCAGTATATTTTACACTAAACTACATTGGAAACTATAGTACACTTCAAACTAAAATATGAGGACAGCTAATTTTCTCATGTATTGGTTTGTTAGCATGTTTAGTTGGCTGTAGGCAGTTAACCCATTCTAGTAGTTATGTGTTAGGTGTTGTCAACTTGCAGTAAATTACTAATAGCCTGTGTAATGCTTATCAACCAGCCATGTGTGTGGTAGCTATATAAAAAGATAAGGCTAAAGTATTAGATGCTATCAGGGCTGATTTCATAACAGTATGACTTTAGACTACACGGCAATGTATAGGATGCTGTACTTGAGTTCTATGAACTGATTATAAGCTCCATATTCAGGTGGGTGTTGGACACACATGTGCTCTGTCACAAAGAGTCTCCCTCTGCAACTGGTGCCAGGCAAATCACTGCTGAAGAATGGAAGTCTATACAGAATAACAATGTACTGATAGATAGGGATGTAGTCAATGCTCAAAAATTACTTATAAAAGAAAGGAATGCAAATGCTACTCGTCCAGTTAAAAAAGCAACAGCAAAAAAGTCCACGCAAAATGAGGCTGCAAGTGGCATCTGTAAAAAGTCTCTGAATGGATCTTTGTTATCTTCCGCAACAGAAAAATCAGTAAAAGTTGACAAAACTAAGGTATTGGGCACAGAAGATTTTTTTGCTAAAATGTTGACTCAACGAGCGAAGTCTTTTAAATGATGTATTTTCAAGAGTAATAAGCATATATATCAAGTGATAAATTCCATTTTATGTATATTGATGATTATGAGAATTATTCATGTGAAGTTGTTTCAATTTTTTATGCATACTTGGTGTATTTTCTTAAAATGTAATTTCACGTTCTTTTAACTGGTATAAAACCAGCTCTATAATATATTTTATTCATCAACTAATCATGAAAGTCAATTATATTGATTTTTGGTAAGTTCTGATCATAGATATCTGCTTTTAGCTCAAAGAAATTCTTATAATGTGTTATTATTCATGCGTGCTCTTATTTTGTTATTATAGTAAACAGTTTTTTCAACTGATAAATGATAGCTAGTACTACTACATTTTAGTTCAATTTTAAAATTAAAGGTATGTGTTGAAATTTTACAGTCTTGTGCCACTGCTTGTTGTAAACTGTAATACAAATTGTATCTTCTTTTAACTCTTCAACTACCTAGATAGTTTAATTCTTCAAAATATTGATATTTTAATAAAACAGTGTTATAATAACTCAAAACCCCCCTTAGAAATCCTTCAGTTGGAACTGCATTTTTATCGACCACCATAGAGTTGTTCTACCAGAATAGGTAAAATAACTACAGATAATACACATCCATAAAATGTATAATAATATTATTATATGTATGCTATTAAACCTTTTTAAGGTAAATAGATTGACCTCTGTATTTATATTTTAGGTGTTGCAATTTTATCTTCACAGCTTAAAATGTTGCTTTTTTAAAACTAAATCGTTGCATGAAATTATTTAGTTTAAAGTGGTACTAAGGTGCTGCTGACCTGAAGTGGCATTAAAAGTCTCTAATTTATCAAATTGATTATTGTGCCCAATTGTCCCTTTATTACTTCATTACAATGCATGCTAGTTGCACAATGTAAATGTGTATTCCATATTGCTTTATACTTCCTACTCTTCTATACATGCTCGCCCTTTTTTGCCCTTTTCCTCATATTTATGCCGATTATAAGGCATAAATTACACCTCAACATTATACATAGACTTTGATATGGAGTTGTGCTCACTTCATACAACATGAGGGAGTAACTGTACTTGACATATTTAAAATTGGCAAATTGTTTTTTTTTCATTTACTTTGGAATTAAGAAGCACAAAGCTCTGTTTCAGAGTTTATTCCTAAGTCAGAACAGTATCATGGCCCACATCTTTGCAATGAAAGAACTACTGTTTCCCCAAACCAGGTATTTTAATAATTTTTCTAATTTAAGCCAGAGTGCTCAAACAATTGTAGGTGCTACGAGCCTTCTATAAATTATAATATTGTTTTAAAGTTATGGCCATAATTAGTGAGCTCAATTAATTATAGAGGTCCTTATTTTTTAACATAATGTAAGCGCATTATAAATATAAATTTATAATCAATAACTGTAGAGCAAGTTGTGCAGCGTATTTTATATACTTCAACTACAGATAATAGGAAAGAGATCTAGTTGCGTGACAAATATTTATTTCACATACAACTCGAACTTTCATGAATTGCACATTTTAGTGTAACATTAAATGATTTATTTTTACTGATAAAGCTGATAAATAGCAAATAAACGTTATTATAGCAATCAACATCAAATACAGTCAGCAGAGAGGCTGTCAGGTGAAATTTCGATTGAGATTCCTGTAAAATAGTTGAAAAGATGTAAAGTTAGAGTTGTCTCTTTAAATAATTATTTAATAAGAAGAAGTTATCTTTTCAATAATGTGAAAACATAAAGATAAATTATTAGACTTGTGCATCTTATTTAAAATCGTAATTTAAATATTAAATAAAGTGTCAGATAAAAGAACGATAATCAGACAACGGTCAATTTCCCATATGCAAAATGTCCACTTCATCCCAAGTTAGGTTACGGAGAACATACAGTTCAAACAGACTTTTACAAGAACATGAAAAAGAAAGAAAAGAAAAGTTATCACGCACAGACAAGCCGTAAGTGTTTTTAATAAACAGAAAAGTTATGTAAACCAATTTCTAATTACATTGTCGAAAAAGTTCAAGTGAAAGTTATATTTTTATTTTAGTTTAAGTAGATTAACCTACTCCTAGGGTCCAAAGATCACCGAAAACGAAACCAACTTCAGTAGATATTCGCTATCGTGTTTGTATAATCCAATGTTACCTCAAACAAAATTTTCTTGTTGAATTAAATGTTTTTATTTGTTGATCATGTGAATTTGAAATATGACCACAAAAATATGCTTGTCTTTGTGTTTTCTACACGCAAGTCGCCATAGGCGTAACTAAAAGAAGTTTCTTTTTAGTCGTAAATAAAGTTTCCTCCAATGATGTTAGAGTAGCTGCGTTCAACCAATTGCGATTTCGTCTGTAAACACTACACGCTTTTTCAGCACGTTGATTGGTCTAATATCGCTCTAAACACATTGTATTGACAACAACTACATGCTGGTTAGGTGCCGAGCGTTTATTTCTTCTTCATTTGTAACTGGATTTAGGGAATACGTGCATTTAAAATTCTAGTAGCGTCAGATACTTTATTATAATTATCAGAGCCAACTTGAGTTTCATCATACCGAATTCCACATTATCGTGGGGATTTGACTTCACAAAATCTCTACCACTCGTTTGTCACTCTCTTGCATTCTTTATGTAAATTTATATAAATCTCAGACATTTAAATTGCAATAGATTTTAGATTGGTTGAGTTTTTCTTGACATTAGCTATTGTAATTCAATTTCGCTTCCTCGTCTTAATTCGGCTCCATTGAGACATTATTTTGCATTGGATTTGGTCATATCAGGCAGACAAGACTAGAGTTGAATTGTTGGACTTGGCGTCAATGATCTGCTCACACAACAGCAACACTTGACCAGTTGCTATTAAACCTGGTGCTGTATAGCTATTTAAGCAAGACATTTAAGGCTAACTATCAACATCATTTTCCGTTCAGCTGCGACTGAAAGGTTACACGTTATGAATTTGACCAACAGGATCTACTTCGTACTTTAGTAACAACTGGTGACTCATTAACTTGGATTCTATCAATTTCTGGTCTGACTGATCTAGCTGGACACATAAACTTCTTAAGACTGTTCTGTCTTTGCTAAAAATGACACAGAATTCTCCAAACAGGGCAGGTTCTTCATCTTTTCCAAAATTAGGCATTCAAAGCAAATCAAGTAGTAGTTTGGACAATGATTTACTATATTTCTTGAAGAAAAAATGGACTCAATTTTGGAATGAACCAGAATTCTTCACTTTTGGAGCGGAAAGGTTTCAAGGACAAGGATTGATGTAGGGGATTTCGTATTGAGTTTTGTTCTAATATTTTCTTTTAATAATGCTTTTTTAGTCATGTAATTCATCTTTTTAGCAGCATTCTTTTATTTTTTGCTATTAAATTAAATTTAATTATGATTATTATCGTGGACTCGTTTCTAGCATGTCCTGTTTGTTGATGCTTGAGCTCTGAAATTTAGAGTGTGCATCAAAGCATAAAAATGTTGGGGGGGGAGAAGGGGGCAAGATGACCACTACTAGTAAAAGGGCTGAGGATTATTATTACTTTTACTAATTTTAGATGTCATCAGCACACAGATTCTTTATTCAGCAGTACAAGTGGCTTCAGCAACTACAGGGGTCTAATAAATCTCTGCATTGTTCTGCTGGTAAGCTGACTTTATTGTACCCTGGGGCTGGTGCTTTAGAGTACCCTGGGGCTGGTGCTTTTTTTGTAACTTTTACTAGTGGGTGCCGGCAGCGTAAATAAAGTCATATCAGATATTGAGCACATTTTATTAAAACTTGAATCCTTACACAAGTTGACACTGTGTATAGAGATATTATATTTTACTTTTTACTACACTTACTTTCAATAATATTTTATTTATCTGTAGTGTGAATATTTATTTAGGCCCTTTCCAATGGGAGAGTTGCGTTGGAGAATGTCATAAAGTAAGTAAATAAAAAAATTTGTAACATTTTAAATTAGTCCTAATTCAAAAACTTTTTAAAAATACTAATTGAAGTTGGAACATGATGGAGTTTATACTGTTGTAGATACGGGTTACTGGTTAACCCCATGTACTGGGTGAGGTTGTTTGTGTTCCAAGGACCCAAAGACTGGCCCTGTGCGGTACTTCTAGCAGGTATAATTCTTACTAAGTTTCTCACAGTAAAACTGTATGACTTAGCTATTGCCTTATGTTTATATATTGACACAAGAGCTTCTTGAAAACTTTCAAAATTGTGTCTGACCAAGAATCACTTTCTCCCCCAAAAATATTTCCAGTAAAATATGATAATTTTGATTTTAGCATACTTTCTGTATGCAATATGCTACTGTTACCAGTTCCCTAATAACTATAGGGCAGATATTACAGCTATTGCTTTGCTTTTGTTTAGAGAATACAAATATATTCCTGTTCTATTGTTTTCATTCTTGTAGCTTCCAATGTATTTCTCCTTACTTGCTTTGGGCTGGAGAAACTTTTGTCCCAGGTAGGTTGGGCTCTATTTACTCTGTATCATATACAACTGTGCTGCAGAGCTGCATTGCATCATGCAGTCTGTGTCTGATGCAATACTACTAATACTTGCAGAGAACAATATCAGAATCTGTTGGAAGGTCTATGCATATACTCAACTTACTAGTAATCCTATGTCTTCCAGCTGGGCTGGTCCTGTACATTCACCCTAACCCTGGTAGGTCGTTGCTTTCTTACCTAAATTAACCTCTCTAACTGATAAACTATGGAAAACTCATTTGTTATTACTCTGCAAGTTTTTTGTATATAAGTTTCAGGGAACAGCCATTTATATTTATTGTAGTTTTTTCCAATGTTGTTTATAGTGTTTTCCTCAGTGGTTCTGGCCATGTACACAATAATCTTCCTAAAACTGATATCGTATGTAACTGTAAACCGATGGTGCAGAGAGCATAGCCAGTCTAAAAAGTCTCTAAGGAAGCGTCAGAAATCCACCTCCTCTATATCCAGCAGTAAGTGTGTTTCGCATTGCTGTAAAAGTACTGCTTATAGTGGCACTAAAACAAAAGCTTGTGCGCACAGCTCCATGCGTCATGCCCGTGATTTGCTCTGCGCGGTTGGCTGCTCACGCTATGTGTGTGTGTGATTTAGTGCAGTCTCGCCTCCTACAAGCTATCATTTTTACAGTGTCAATGTAGTTCTTTCTTTCGCGTAGTCTATGATCATTTAACATTGCAGTAGTGCAAAGCTTATCAAAGCGGGTGCTGCATTATAATAATGTCCACATGTGCAGTGCATGACTGCATTATGATTGTGTTTTATTCCTTAGTGCTGAATGATGAACCACATGAAGGTATGCTGAGTTGACCAGACCATGTGTTACGTAACATTTCAGTAATGAGTTCTATTAGTTGTGTTGCCTATTAACAAGCTTTCCAGCCAATGTAACCCATAATGTTAGTCAGCCCTAAACATGTATTACATAATATTATTATGTAATACACCGTGCTGCCCCTATACTCTAGCTTCCCTGGCAACTGCTGCCTTCACCAAGTCTGCTATTAACTCAGTTGCTTTATTAACTAAAAGTATTTTCATATGCATTGGCAGCATTCACAGCCAGATTTACAAGCTGTTATATATATTTGTAGGTGGTGACTTGGCCGACACAAAGTACATAGAATACCCAAACAATCTTAATTTAAAAGGTGTGTGCTGCCAGTCAATCAGAGTTTATTATATGCCATACATGGCAGCTAGTAGCTGTGCTAGTTAGCAAATGTAGCTAACTTTAGGCTCTGTAGGCAGCACCTATGCCTGCTGCCGAAGTTCTATCAACACTTTAGTGTGTACAAATCTATTCGAGCTTTTTCACTTTAGTTTTAACACCTTATTCTTGTAACAATTCTAACCTAAGGCTACAAGAGAAATGTAGCAAAGTACATAACACAATATCTCTATTCTCAGTACAAAAAACAATTTGGTGTCTTTTGTACTGCACAACAGGCAGCAGCAACTATACTGAGATTTAGGCAGTAGCTGAACATTTAATCTGCATTTCAAACCCAACTACCAATTTCAATTTCAATTCAAGCAACCATTTAATAAAGGTACAGTTGTGGCACACTCACTTGCCTATTATTATCTTGGAGAAGTACCCCTAAGTGGAATTAAGAAGCTTGCTGCGTTATAAATTAGATGTAGTATACAACTATTTATTTATATTACTAACATAAGGGTTTTCAAAGTAACAAAGCTTAACCCCAGCACTCTATGGCAAGTGGTATGAGTCATGGAACCCCTATTATAGCTCTATTTTCACAAGTAGACTGTCTTATTAACTAGGGGTACAGTTGGCCCGTTAGCTACTATTCACTACCTTCTACTGGTTACCTTCTACTGGTCACTACCAGCATGTCTGCGTGCTTCTGTGATGTTATACTGTGGGGACATTTAATGTGAAACACCTCATTGATTTAGCATTTCTACTTCACAGTGTTTGCTGAGAAAAAAATTCCTCTTTTTTCCTTAAAATCATAAATTTGATGAAAAAAATAAATGTCTTTCATAAAGGACATGTATTTTGTGCATTTCCTCAAAATCTTTATTTTAGCGATAGTCATCAAAACTGAGGTTTCTGATTGAAATTCAACGACACTGCTAGTTTTTTTACAACTGAAATAAAATTGTTTTCCATATTTTAATCATGAAAATCTCTGTACTTATCAGTTATTCATGCGTGAATTCAAGTACATTTGATCTGTAAACAATATTTATTTTATTTGTTGCACATCCAGGGTTCTGATTTACTGAATTGTGTTTTGCAGATTTCTATTACTTCATTGTCGCACCAACTCTCTGTTACGAGCTAAATTTTCCCAGATCAGCTCGGATCAGAAAAAGATTTTTAATCAAAAGATTGATAGAGATGGTAAGATGTTATCTATGCAAATATCACCAGCATTTAATGTAATAAGTTGTGCAATGCCACTTAGTATTCAAAGCTTCTAGTCTAATAAATAATTTCAGAAGCTTTATGTAGCATTTCTCATGCTTCCTACCTTTGACAGTTGCTAATCCCTTATTTAGTCGCCAGTAAACAGGTGTCATTAGATCTGGGTATGCTTGTGTTTAGGTGATCCTCTCCCAGGTTCTTCTGGCCCTAGTTCAGCAGTGGATGTTCCCCACCATCAACAATTCAATGAAACCATTCCATGAGTCCAACTACCCTTCTATCCTGGAGAGACTTTTAAAGCTTGCAGTGAGTTTCTATCTCAAGTAACCTTATTGGCTGCTCTACCTACATGCTATGCTGCTGTGCGGTGGTGCTGCCGCTGCTGTTTGTATATTGTGATCATGTAATAGATGTATTAGATTGTTGTTTATTTTAGGTTTGTTTTGTATTTTTGGCCGAAACTTGGAATTTTTGACATGTTCACTTATTTTGGCTGTTCATTTCAGATACCAAATCATATTCTTTGGCTGATATTCTTTTACTGGTTCTTCCATTCCTGCCTCAATGTCGTTGCTGAGTTACTGATGTTTGGAGACCGAGAGTTCTATAAAGATTGGTGGTGAGTTTAACTTGTTGAATTACATCATTTTCCTATTATAACTTGGCAGCTTTTAGTCAACTTTTTGCTTCATCTAGTTTACCAATGGACTTTGACAGTTGGAATATGTTGTTAATATACCAGCTGTGCTGACTTTGTATCTTATTATGCTGACTTTGCGCTGCCAATAGGAATTCTGAGAGCATAACCGGGTTTTGGAGCTCATGGAATATTCCGGTGCACAAGTGGGCTAGAAGGCACCTGTATTTGCCAATGGTGAAATCTGGATACGATAAAATGACTAGCTCTGTGGTGGTGTTCTTGGTTTCTGCATTCTTCCATGAGGTATTTTCACTAAACTACTATCAGATTATGCTATGTACGGAGGCAGTATTAATATACAATAAGTAAATGAGTTCAAATTTTAACCTGAAATCTAACACCTATTAATCATTCTGATTTCTCCTAGAGGACAGCCATGTATTTAAAAATCTAGATGTTTACTTCCACCACTAAATGCAAATTAAATCTTATAATTAATATGATTAGCTAACACAGTTCTCTTTCATTCTCAGACAAAAATTTCATTGATGAAACTTGAAATAAGCAAAAGTTTGTGAAACATATTAACTATCATTGGACGTTCTTTTTTCAATTGCAACCTTTCTACTAGAATGAGATTGTATTGAACCGAGATTATCTTGTAGAATAATTTTCACGTTTAAATCAGGCTGTCTCAATGGCTTTATTCACCACATGTTTAGCTGCGTGACCTATTTCTATTTAGTGACCGGTGGTCACATTTTAATTACATGCAGAGAGATAAACAAGGCATTGTAGTTGATTAATTAGTAACAGGCAATCTACAGACTAGTTGAATATTTATTGACCAGTTTGTTTAAATAGGCTGGTCATTGTTGACCTGTTGACCTATTTACTAGAACATGATAGCCAAGCAGTGGTCAGTGGCATCTGCCAACAGGTTGATTATCACGTTGCTACATCCAATTTTTACTGCCATAATTGCATTATATTCACCTTTATGATAACTTACCACCTCTCCCTAATTATGGGACATTACATTAAATTTTAGGATATTTTATAGTTGAATTAAAACTTGATGTACTGGTGGTTTAGTACAGAACATTGAATTCAGTAAGCAGTGAGACCTGTAATATGCTATCATTGATAACACAGATTGTAACACATTATTGGCACCTGGATACTGTGCAACCAGATTATATAACTGTCAAAATAAATATACATTTCAAAGTTATTACATTGCCGTGGTTACATAATATATAATATCATAATTTGTTACAGTATCTTGTAAGCGTACCTCTAAGGATGTTCAGAGTTTGGGCTTTCATGGGAATGTTGGGTCAGGTGAGTGATGTTGTCTGTCTATGTGTCTGGAGTAAGTTATATTTAATGAGTTGTTATGTAATTGGCTGTGCCAATAGTTTTGATATAAGCTGATTTGGTAATAAATTTGGAGAAACCTATTCATTGTTTAACACAATTATATGAATGAATTTAAGTCTTGTCCATAACTAAAGCTCTCTGGGAAGATTAGGAAGTTTGTTTATTTGATTAATATTCTTTTTATGTTTCAGATGCATTGAATACATTCAATGTATACAATTTGTTTGCTGAAGAGTGTTAATAGATAAACTAATTGTTAAATACTGTCTGGCCTTTTTTCGGAAAGTTTAATAAAAAAGTCTCACCCATTGATGATTCTCCTATCACAGAACTTTAATAGTGAACATTCAACCCATACATAAAGATTTTGTGTTTCAGGTGCCTTTTGCTATATTGACTTCAAAGTATCTCAATGGACATTTCTCTAACATGGCTCTGTGGGTCTCGCTAATCATAGGTCAGCCTTTGGCAGCACTTATGTATGTCCATGACTACTATGTTATTAACCACCTTCACGCTGATGTTATGCCTAGCAGTTAGCTAACTCCCTCGTACCTTGACCTACTTATTTTCTTAACTTCAAAGGAACTATATGTATATGTAATAATTGTTTTTGATTGTGTAGTTTTGATACTGAAAAATGTGTATATACAAGTTTATTAAATTTAAGTTTTTCGAAAATTTAGTTTATCAGATATACTAACATATATTCAAGTTGATCCAAACACTATGCTCAAGAATGTCTTGAAAACTGTTTTTTTTTGTATTTGATTATTAGTGAATCAAATAAAAGCTAGTAGCAGTAATGCTTTGTATTCATAAATTTTTTTCAACTTAATTTATTACTCAACACTAAGACCTGCAGTTGACCTGGTTGGCAATAATTCAAAATTATAGTCATTAGAAATCTCCCAGTTCAATGGGCTTCCAATATGTAAAGTGATTTAGCCAAACTGCATTTCCTGCTAGTATGTGCTGTACTAAAGCACCAGACAAATGTTGTATTCTGCACACTGCTATTAAAAATAGCACTAATACTTCAGCCTTGTACAGTTTGGCCAATGGATATGGCTCAGTGCCCAGATATTATAATGAATTCGCATCCAAATGATGCATTTCTTTGTTTAGCTGTTCTACAGTTACTCTCAGTAGTTTCCTAAAGGGGCATAATGGTGTTTAGCTCAGTTTCAAGATAAATTACTTTACCGCACAGCAAAGATTGTGATTACAAGCTATGCAAAAAAGAAGAGAATGCACATGCATTCCCTTACTGCAATTTCCTCAATACACCCTTTGTCCTACTTAAGAGTAGAGCAGTTGCTCAGCTCCCTCGCTATAAAAAGATTGCTTATCAGCAAACTTTGTGCTTCAACCAGACCATTGTTTGTTTGCAAAAGTCTGTGAATAATTAGGTGCAGCATACTGCAGGTATTTATAGATTGTTCACCATGCTACAGGTTACTGCTTCCTATAAACCTTGCAACATTAACACTGTAATAGCATTATATGTGCAATCACTTTGTAGCAACTATGATAACTGATAATACACAAGTACATATATTTATGAGTGGGTGGCAATGCTCCAGTTTTTATTCTCTTTGTTGGGTGTGAGAATTTCAAAACTAAATTTCCTAGGTTGCAGATAGAAAGCTTTTTGATAAGAAGACTATTGGACATTTCACAGTGACAGGTAGCACCATGGTGAAGTCCTTAACTCTCATTTCTTTTCTTTGATGAAAAACAATTAATTTTTGTGTTTTAGTCACAGAAATTGGGTTACTTTTACTGGTATAGGTTGAATGAAGGAAAAAGCAATTACTATGAATTCCCCAAGCCAATAAGTGCATTTCTATATTTCAATTATTTTGATTTAATATCCCATCACAAATTATTTTACATCTTTCATGCATATCATATTTTCGAATAAGAAATTTAAATCAATGATTGTGTGTTGGGACAAATTAATGAAGTTATATGAGCTAGATATAGTAACACTTGATAGTTGCTGGATAGTTGCTATCCCCAGACCCCACGGGTTGTGTTGTTGCTATACAACTGTTCTTTCTTTGTCTTAGAGTTGTTGCCTCTCTATATTATCCTGATTTGTTTGTTTGAGATAGAGAAGATAACTCTGCCAATTTGCATAGCTAGATTCTAATACCCTATCGTACACATCAAATGTAATATTATTACAAATTTAAATTTTAGATAAAGGTAATTAGAAGGTTAATTTAATTCGACTTTTTATTTTTTATACCATGAGTAATGTAACAACATCAAATACTACATAACATTCAAATTTTAAACTCTGTAACCCAATGCAAATTGGGTAAAATGGTTGCAATTGTAGAAATATGACTGTAAGCCATTAGTTAGATATGCAGAAGCACACTAGCTGTGTATGCTACAACTTTCACTTTATGCTCAAATTTCAAGCAGTCATATAAGTGTTGCAGGTATAATTATTATTTAAATAATATTAGTAATTAGTACATACCTACATACATGGCACACCTGTAAGTACTAAAATATAATACTATTCAGCCCACTCCAACACCTTCTCCCTTTCTGTTTCCCAATGCAAAGCTGTAGAATTTTTTGTCTGTGGAATTAACCATTAAATTATCATTTAGTTGTATTTCATGAATTAAATACACAAAAGAGCAAATAAATACTGCTAGCTATAAGTAAATAGACAACGGGTTGAGTTGTGCTCAAGTCCTCTTCTACTTAAAGTGGTGCTATATTGGTCTAATAAATGTTGGGCCTGAAATACTGCACTTAGATTGGGCTAAAGCAGCAGCCCATTACAAATAAATTAAACCCTGAGTTAAAGCACACTAATATTATAATTATATTATAGTCATGTATGCAATAATTTTAGGCCTGCTGTAGTTCATTGCGCAGTGCAGTTAGCGGTTTCGGTCCAAATATTATAGAGTTATCTTTCTTTTTATAGATTTAAACACGAATACCTCGTACAACGGAAATAGCGCCATAGTTGAAATCAAAATAAAAAGAAAATGAAAGAAAATTTTATGCAATATTAAATCTTTTCCACCCACTTCACACAGAGTGCATCTGCACATTATTTAAACAACAAGGTAGTTAATTGTTTCAGAAAATTTTAGTTTTAGTCAGTCAAAGTAATTTAATGCGTTTTTGTTTCTACTTTCCATGACTCGGTTCAGATTTTTATTCTGATTCTCTGTCAAGCCCAAGGAGACCGTCGTCATTATGATTATGTGTACATTATTTGTGATTGTTGCTTTTATTTTGTAAATTATATAAGTGTTTTACCAATTGTAGATTGATAATTTTGATAATTAATAGTTCTTTTATTGGATATGTCCCCGAGTGTCTCAAAGTGAAAGTAAAAAGTAAAATCCACACCCAACTGAACTGAGTCGGATATGACTGATACTGATTGAATCAGTATCAGTGGCGTGTGGATTTCACCTATAGTGAAAGTGTTACTTCTAGCTTCAAAATTTAATAAAAAATAAATACTTAATAATATACTTATAACTTCATTTCAATTTGAATTCTTGAATTTATTTTCATTTTCATTTTGTAATTTTAATTTAATTTTATGTAATCATCATGATCGTCCCTTCAAGTTAATGTGATGTATCGAGTTGAAGTATGAGCATATTATCATTATCATTATGGCAAGGTAGCAAGGCTTGATTTAAATTAAAATTGCTTTGCTAATAATAATATAATTGTGCGTATAGTGACAATCTCAACATACAGGTAGCACTAGTTGTCAATCATAATGAGTATTCCTATCTTTCTTAGTTAAAAACAATGCATCTCTACAACTTGACTCTTCAACGTGCCACTACCATTACCCATGCTGTCCATGGGAACTTTTGTGGCACAAAGCAGCAAGAAATATGTGTTTCCAGAGGAAAAGTATTGGAAATTCTTAGGCCAGATCCTAATACTGGTAAAGTTTATACACTCCACGCTACAGAAGTATTTGGTCAAATTCGATCATTAATGCCATTCCGTTTGACCGGAGGCGGGAAAGGTGAGTCCAATTACTTCTTTTTGCTGCAAGTAAGCAGTGTTCTACGTGAAAAAAACACGACCTATTTTAATTTTTGGATAAATGCAATCCCACTGTAGTAAAAAGATGTGCGACTACTGAATGAGTTTTTAAAAAATCAGACTAATAATGCTAATACTGTTGATTAAAACAGTCGCACTTTTCTACTCTTAATTAATGTATGGTGGTTAACATATGTTGATGGTTTTGTAGATTACATTGTTGTTGGGTCAGACTCTGGCAGAATTGTAATTCTGGAGTACAACACATCAAAAAATTGCTTTGACAAGGTATTAGTAAACCAGTGTTGATATTTTTACTAAAGTCGCATCTCTTTGCATGCCATGTTGTCTGTTACGGCGATGGCTCACTTCACCGTATCTCTTTTCATAGGTTCACCAAGAAACTTTTGGAAAATCAGGATGCAGGCGAATTGTGCCTGGACAATACCTAGCCATGGATCCAAAAGGTCGAGCAGTTATGATCGGGGCTTGTGAGAAACAGAAGCTTGTATATATATTGAATAGAGACGCACAGGCTAGGCTGACTATCTCCTCGCCGCTGGAAGCTCATAAAGCAAACACCATCGTATTTCATATGGTCGGCGTTGACGTTGGGTTTGAGAACCCAACATTTGCCTGTCTGGAAATAGATTATGAGGTAAGCAAGTGTCTGTATTATATTATTCCTTTGCATTACAGTTAAACTGTTTCTCCACTGTCTGCATCGATTAAGAGCATTGTAGTTTTAAATATCTATATTGTACCAATCCCTCTTGGTCTGTGGCCCTAATTTTAACAGTTCTCTTCATACTCTTTACATTTGCTCGTTTTAATTTTTATTTGGTTTAGCTTTTTCCAACTTCTATTCCCGCTAACCGTAAATATTGCAGGAGTGTGATAATGACCCCTCTGGTGAAAGTGCTCAGAAAGTACAGCAGCTGCTCACCTACTATGAACTTGATTTGGGCTTAAATCATGTTGTGAGAAAATACAGTGAACCCCTAGAAGAACACGCTAACATGCTTATAGCAGGTACGTTGTAGTGTGCTTATAGCAGGTATGTTGTAGTGTGTTTATAGCAGGTATGTTGTAGTGTGCTTATAGCAGGTACGTTGTAGTGTGTTTATAGCAGGTGTGTTGTAGTGTGCTTATAGCAGGTATGTTGTAGTGTGCTTATAGCAGGTATGTTGTAGTGTGCTTATAGCAGGTGTGTTGTAGTGTGTTTATAGCAGGTATGTTGTAGTGTGCTTATAGCAGGTACGTTGTAGTGTGTTTATAGCAGGTATGTTGTAGTGTGCTTATAGCAGGTACGTTGTAGTGTGCTTATAGCAGGTGTGTTGTAGTGTGTTTATAGCAGGTATGTTGTAGTGTGCTTATAGCAGGTACGTTGTAGTGTGTTTATAGCAGGTATGTTGTAGTGTGCTTATAGCAGGTATGTTGTAGTGTGCTTATAGCAGGTATGTTGTAGTGTGCTTATAGCAGGTATGTTGTAGTGTGCTTATTGCAGGTGTGTTGTGGTGTGCTTATAGCAGGTGTGTTGTAGTGTGCTTATAGCAGGTGTGTTGTAGTGTGCTTATAGCAGGTATGTTGTAGTGTGCTCATAGCAGGTGTCTTCCAGTATAAGCAGTATGCTTAATATATCGAATGTGTAGGGACCGGGTGAGGAAAAAATAATAATCAGAGATCACTCAGAGTTACTGTGTTTCAGTCAGCAGATAGTAAATAAGGATTTATGTAGCAGTGAAACAGATACTCTGCAGTTTTACGGACCAACTCGGTTGTTGGAAGCTGTTTCTGACAACAATGTCAGAAACAGTCTTCCTTACGTTAGTCGTTAACAACCAAAACCAATGTTGTCACCACGGTTGTTTTCAACATATTTTGTGTTGAAAACATTTTTGGTGACTCACAAGCACCACTGCTTTAGAATGGGTTGTTTTGATATGAATGATTTTGCTGAAGTATTACTTATAAATGGTGTGGGATTTGTATTTCAGTTCCTGGCGGCACAGAGGGACCGAGCGGGGTGTTGATCTGCTCTGAAAACTACCTCACATATAAGAACTTTGGAGATCAGCCAGACATCCGCTGCCCTATACCCAGACGCAGGCACGACCTCGATGACCCGGAGAGGGGAATGATATTTGTGTGCAGCGCCACTCACAAGACTAAGAGCATGTTCTTCTTCCTCGCCCAGACCGAACAGGGGGATATTTTTAAAATCACTCTGGAAACAGACGAAGATATGGTAAGCTGATGGCCAGTCTGCTTGCAGCTCTCACCAGTTTGTATTTCTGCTGACGATATTTGTCCTTGACCGGATGGGGGGGGGGGGAAGTAATCCTCTCCCTTCATGTGATACTATCTCTCCACAAATAATGTGTATGCTGCTGTATTACTACTCACTGTTGAACTGCTATTGCTTGCTGAGAATTTGCTGCTTTCACTGTTGTCAATTTTTACTTAATTTCAGGTCACAGAAGTAAAATTAAAGTATTTTGACACAGTTCCTGTGTGTAGCTCGCTGTGTGTTCTTAAAACAGGGTTTCTATTCTGTGCTGCGGAGTTTGCTAACCAGTAAGTTATCCGTTACTCTCTTGTCACCAATATCCTTACTGAGCTTGCAACTGTATAGGTGGTAACTCCATAGTGTCGTGTGTTTCACAGTTACCTCTACCAGATCGCACACCTGGGGGATGATGACGATGAGCCGGAGTTCAGCAGCAGCATGCCTCTGGAGGAGGGCGTCACCTTCTTCTTTGACCCCAGAGCTCTGAGGAACCTGGTTCTGGTGGATGAGCTGGACAGCCTCGCCCCCATCATGTCCTGTCAGGTGTGTCTGTCTAGTAGTCACTCTCTCTACTAGTCACTCTCTACTAGTCACTCTCTCTACTAGTCACTCTCTACTAGTCACTCTCTCTACTAGTCACACTCTCTTTACTAGTCACTCTCTACTAGTCACTCTCTCTACTAGTCACTCTCTACTAGTCACTCTCTCTACTAGTCACTCTCTACTAGTCACTCTCTCTACTAGTCACTCTCTCTCTACTAGTCACTCTCTCTACTAGTCACTCTCTACTAGTCACTCCCTACTAGTCACTCTCTCTTTACTAGTCACTCTCTACTAGTCACTCTCTCTACTAGTCTCTCTCTACTAGTCACTCTCTCTACTAGTCACTCTCTACTAGTCACTCTCTACTAGTCACTATCTACTAGTCACTCTCTCTCTCTCTACTAGTCACTCTCACTACTAGTCACACTATCTACTAGTCACTCTCTACTAGTCACTCTCTACTAGTCACTCTCTCTCTCTACTAGTCACTCTCACTACTAGTCACACTATCTACTAGTCACTCTCTACTAGTCACTCTCTACTAGTCACTCTCTACTAGTCACTCTCTCTACTAGTCACACTCTCTACTAGTCACTCTCTACTAATCACACTCTATACTAGTCACTCTCACTACTAGTCACTCTTCTCTGACTGGTAACTGTAATTTTTGTTCTGATGCTTTAGATTGCTGACTTGGCCAATGAAGACACCCCGCAGCTGTATACTGTGTGTGGAAGAGGACCTCGAAGTACGTTCAGAGTGCTGCGCCATGGACTAGAGGTTTGTTGACCTCAACTCTGATGTATTCTCTTGCATTGCTAGCTCGTTATGGAGTTTATTGCTACATCTCATCTCCTGTGAATTATTGTAGGTGTCCGAAATGGCCGTCTCTGAATTGCCTGGTAACCCCAATGCTGTCTGGACTGTGAAGCGTAACACTGAAGGTGAACCACGTCACTTTACTCCACTGTCATGTTGTCTGTGCAGCTTTTCTAGTCTTCAGTTGTGATACTTTGTTTTCGGTTATTGGCAATCAGCGTTTGTGTTTTAATTCAGTGAAATACGTCACTTTTACTTACATTCAAAACTGTGGCCTCTAAGCATGAAGCGAAATTAGAGTTAGCTTAGTGGTGAAATGGTTGGGCCCCAAAGTTCTTTTTTTTCATTTTGCTGCTTCTGCAACCACTTACAGCTTTGAAAGCATCTCGCAATCCACTTATCTGCCCTATTATATCCCCTTGAAACTATTTAGAGTCTAATTTTTAATTTTAATTTTAATTTAAATATTCAACATGTAGAGTTGTAGTCTTTTTGCGAGGCGTATCTTCAAATTAGCTCTGTGAAGTCACCACCTGCACAGCAGGGTTTATCAACCAAGTTCTACTAGTGCTTCCAGTATTAAAACTTGACTGCAGCTCCTGTATAGTATTATTACACCGAGCTACCTATAATCGATTCATACAAGTACACATTTACAATGACTTACTTATCTGTGCGCTCCTTCAGCTAGTATGTCGTAAGTTCTAACATCAGGGAGAGGCCTGTCTTGAATGCGACATGCACTGTCCAACTCTTGCCCTAGTCCAACAACTAACAAGGCTGGCGTTTGGTTTCAACCTAACGCCAAGCCTTTTCTTTTTGTAGGCGCAATGAGGGCAAATGGGCAGATGTTATAGTGAAGATCAGGTTTGTGTAGTATGATAATATTCTTACACTCCTGTTATTATACTGACACCCGTATGACCATGCTTGAATATAACACTACAATAGATGTAGACACCTTAGTGCAGGTTACATGTATCTCATCCATCTATTTGTAGAGGAGTACGATGCCTACATCATTGTGTCCTTCGTCAACGCTACTCTCGTCTTGTCTATTGGTGAAACGGTTGAGGAAGTGACAGATTCGGGCTTTCTCGGGACAACTCCCACACTTTCATGCTCACAGCTGGGTGACGACGCCCTCTTGCAGGTCTGTGGTCTCTACTGAATGACCTTCAACTTGCATTGCGTCTCTCATTGAGAATTATATAGTGTAATGAATACTCGATGTTGTAGGTCTACCCAGAAGGTATTCGTCACATTAGAGCTGATAAAAGAGTGAACGAGTGGAAAGCTCCTGGAAAAAAGTTGATTGTGAAATGTGCAGTTAACCAGCGCCAGGTTAGCTATGCTATACCTTCTGTTTGTTGTGTTATAATATATCAGGTATTCACTAAATTGGACTAACATTCTGTTACTAAAGTGACCAACTTGTGTCTCGCAGGTTGTTATTGCTCTGACTGGCGGGGAGCTTGTCTACTTTGAGATGGATCCTTCGGGGCAGCTGAATGAGTACACAGAGAGCAAGGAAATGTCCAAGGACGTGGTGTGTATGGGTCTGGGGAGAGTTCCAGCTGGCGAGCAGCGCTGCCGGTTCCTGGCTGTGTGTCTGGCAGACAACACAGTGCGAATCCTGTCTCTGGATCCCTCGGTATGTATGTCAGCCAGCCTATTCTCTACTCGTATGCTCTGCTCTGCTGTACCACCTCTCTGCCATATACTGAGTCTACTGCATCACATTGTAGGACTGTCTCTCGCCGCTGAGCATGCAGGCCTTGCCAGCTGCCCCTGAGAGTATCTGTGTCCTTGACATGTCCACTCAGTCTGACAGTAAAGAGGAGGGAGAGGGTGGACTCTACCTCAACATCGGTCTGCAGGTTGGTTCTTAGTCTAGTAATGTTACAGGTACACTGTCCTCACGCAGCAGCCGGTATAATGTCTTATTGTATGTTACATAGAATGGTGTACTGCTGAGAACAGTGTTAGACAAAGTAACCGGTGATCTCCCAGATACTCGGACGCGGTACCTGGGCACACGCCCCGTAAAGGTCTTCAGGATTCAAATGCAAGGCTCCGAGGCTGTGCTGGCCATGACTTCGCGCTCCTGGCTTAGTTACTGGTACCAGAACCGGTTCCACTTGACTCCCCTGTCCTACGAGTCGCTGGAGTACGCGTCTGGTTTCTCCTCCGAGCAGTGTCCAGAGGGTATTGTGGCCATCTCCGCCAACACACTGCGGTTAGTAGATTCTCACTACTTGTCTCTCTCTCTCCCCCTCCCTCTCTCTCCCCTCTCTCTGCTACTTAGTCCAGTAACTGGTCTCATCTGAACATTCTCAACTCATGTCTTGTGCCTGCAGGATTCTGGCGCTGGAGAAGTTAGGAGCCGTGTTCAACCAGGTGTCTACTCCCCTGCAGTACACCCCACGCAGATTCGTTATCAGTCCAGAGACCAGCAGCCTAGTCATCATAGAGACAGACCACAACGCATACACAGCTGAGACGACGCAGCAGCGCAAGCAGCAGATGGCAGAGGAAATGGTGGGTGTGCTGTGTGTACACACTGTGTGTACAGTACTATACTGTGTGTACATTAGTATACTGTGTGTGCGCTAGTAAACTGTAGAACTGCTGTTGAACAGTTTTCAGTAAACTCTGTCTCTGTTGACAGGTAGAAGCAGCTGGAGACGAACAGCAGGAGCTGGCAGCTGAAGTAGCTGCTGCCTTCCTCTCAGAAGATCTGCCCGACAGTCAGTTTGGAGCCCCGAAGGCGGGCAAGGGTCTCTGGGCCAGTAACATCACCATGCTCAACACCAGCACCTGGCAGACTGCCCACACCATCAACTTGGAGCAGAACGAAGCAGCGTTCAGGTACGCGACTTGATGACCTGTTAGCAGCATCTTATATGCTTTTAGTTTTAGAAACAATTGCTTTATATGAGAGATATTCTAAGTAGGGGAAAAATATAAACAATAGATTCTAAATCTTAGTTTCATTATTTTCATTATTATTTCAGTCATCTCAGTTTCATTATTATGGATAAATTGTTTTCTAAAGATAGCCGTTATGTGACATAAAACTAAGTATAATATTAGTAAAACTATCAAACATTTATTGTGTGGTATTTTATTGATATTCCATCCAGGTTTCATGTTGTTATTCATTCTGCATCTGCTAGCTGGATTTGGTAAGCAATAACCAGGACAGTGTTTTCACGGTGATGTCATGTGTTTCAGCATCGCCGTATGCAAGTTCGCCGGACAGGGTGAGCAGCAGTTTGTCCTTGTGGGTGTTGGGAAGGACCTAATTCTCAACCCCAGGTCCCACTCAGGTGGCTCCATACACTGCTATAAGATACTCAACAACCAGCTGGAGTTGGTACACAAGACGCCAGTAGACGATATCCCAGGAGCCATCTGCCAGTTCCAGGGCAGGGTGCTTATCAGCATCGGCAAGCTGCTCCGTATCTACGACCTCGGCAAGAAGAAAATGCTGAGGAAGTGTGAGAATAAGGTGAGCAGGCTTTCTGGTGAAGTACTGCGTATTAACCCTGTTTTGGCTCACACTGCTGTATCAAAGGGGTTGAACTAGTTTTTTAAGTGAATGAACTCAGCATTGTCAACCTCATATCCAATTTCCAACACTTAGTCTTGATTGAAAATCCAACAATTGATTGAGTAAAACCACAAAATTGTTTGCACATTCATGAGTCTCTTACACTGTATGTTTCTGTTTTGTGGTCAGGCAATTCCAAACTACATCACCAATATAATGACCATGGGACACCGGGTGTACGTCACTGATGTCCAGGAGAGCTTCCACTTTGTGCGCTACAAGAGACAGGAAAACCAGCTGATCGTGTTTGCCGACGACACCCACCCTCGCTGGATCACTGCGGCGTGTAAGCTGGACTGCGACACGCTGGCTGGGGCAGACAAGTTCGGCAATGTGACAGTGGTCAGTTCTTTGTATATCAGCACTGTGTTTTCAATTATGTTAGGCTTTACTGCCATCACAAAAATTGCCATCACATTGCATGTTTTAATAGTGTGTTTTTGTCTCTAAGGCATGCAGTGCTATCAGATATAATTATCAATCTAACATATTTTAGTGTTGAAGGTTTGTTTACAGCTTGGAATAGCAAGTAAAATTTTTTAAGGCCAAGTGTGAAGTGTTATTATGTTCCCAACTCTCCCGAGAGCTGACATTTCTGCTGTGGCAGTGTTAGTAACTGGTCGCACGTGTTCTCCAGTAATCGCATTTTCGAGTTTCATCTTCCACACATTACATAATTCAGGGGATATAATGTTGGCTCTTCTGCTAATTATAGATTCGTCTGCCCACTGATGTGAGTGATGACGTAGACGAAGATCCTACGGGCACAAAGGCCTTGTGGGATAGAGGGTTGCTGAATGGCGCAACACAGAAGGCGGCGTGCTCAGTCAACTTTCACGTTGGAGAAGTCATCACGTGTTTACAGAAGAGCACGTTGATCCCCGGTGGCTCAGAGTCACTCGTGTATACTACTTTGTCCGGGGGCATCGGCATGCTCGTCCCTTTCACAACAAACGAGGTAGGTTTTGCTCTAAGGCTATCTTTTAATTTCCTGCTGTTTCTTGACTGTTAGGCTTTCAGTTTTTGCAGTTTTCATATGCCTTCTGTCTGGTGTTGCAGGACTATGAGTTTATGCAGCATCTGGAAATGCATATGAGATCGGAGTTACCTCCCCTTTGTGGCAGAGACCACATGTC
Organism: Bugula neritina; assembly: GCA_964035545.1. Lineage (NCBI taxonomy): Eukaryota > Metazoa > Bryozoa > Gymnolaemata > Cheilostomatida > Bugulidae > Bugula > Bugula neritina. The sequence goes on from OZ037768.1 coordinate 3,362,484, forward strand.
CTACAGGTCTACTTATTACCCTATAAAGGTGAGTCGATCATTGAGGTGTGTCTTGTGTGCGGTACAATGCTGCGGCATAACTCTCTATTATAAAGTTGCTCTGCCGTGTGGGTAATCGGAAAATCTAATATGTGGCACACTATATTCTTAGACCATTGTATTCTGTCTTCTGCTGTGTAGAATGTGATAGACGGAGACCTTTGTGAGATGTACTCCTCACTAGATATCAGTAAACAGAAGAGTATAGCTGGCGAGTTAGACAGAAATCCATCTGAGGTATCTACTTGTTACGTTCATCTCTACCTTTGGTATTTAGTGCCATTAGCACCTCCTGTGTGAATGCTGTTGAAATAACACAGGCTTGGATAACTAATAAGTGACCTTGTTTTTGTTGTGACATACTAGTTGTATAAGATCAGCCATTTCTAGCTTTATCTGTTTCTCTGATATTTTGTAGGTATCTAAGAAGTTAGAAGATATCAGAACAAGATATGCTTTTTAATCCGCAGTTTCCATGCTGTGCTTATGTATATAATATGTGTCCAATAGTAACTATTGCAAGTCTTTGTATTATGTATTGGTTTATGTTGAACACAACTTTTTTATTGTTTGCTACAACTAATGTAAAATACTATGTATAATAAATCTAATAGCTGTCACACAGAACTAAACTAGTTTTATTTGATGTGTCATTTTTAGTACAAATCAGCCAGTCAAATAAATTTAATGAGTTTGCTAGAAATGTGTGTTCTTGTCTAAACTTATATCACCTCATGGTTTCTGCATTTAACCAAAAAGGAGATTTACATAAATTGATATTTATCTGTATTAAACAATGGGTGCTTCTTGCATTTTTCTGGGAGCCATGTATTAATAATGATAGCCTGTTCCTAGTCTAATGTAGTGTTATAAAAGTGAAATAGTTAATCTTTCCACTGGATTCTGGTTATGCACCCAGTATGAGTATTTGTGCTGGATTTTCGTCCTGGTCTTTTGGGCGCTTTCTTGTTATTTGTTGAAAATAATTTAAAGAGATAACTATTAAAGTCATGTACTGATTGTATAGTATAGTTTATTTTGTATGTATACTCTTGTTGCTTGTTTTGTGGCCTCATTCAAAAGTTTTTATTTGTTGGTAGCGAATAGTTGAAAACACTTAGGCATTTTCTTCCATCTGCTGTATAATGTCAGGGTCTGTTGAAATTTTTCATTAGCTACTATTTTTGCGTTTCAGCCTGCTTTCGTTGGTTGGGTTGTGATGCATAAGAATTTATAATTAATCGGTCGTCATTTTCGCTTTCGGGAGCAATAATATAATAATAATAATAGTATTATGTACACGATGGTTGTCTGTGTGCAAATCGCGCGAACTGCGTTAGTTTGCGCGTAGCTAATCAGTAGTAATAGATAGTAGGCTTTTGTAAAGATTAATAGTAGTAGTGAAACTAAATGGCGGAAAGGTGTTTCAGTTTGATTCCGTCAGAAGTGCTGTGATAAATAAGTTGTCGACAGAATGAACTGTTGCAATTAATCACCTGCATAATATTGAAAGAATAATATGGAGATTAGTCGCAGAAAAACCGAGTCTGACTGTACGATAGCTGGGCTCTATGATTTGAGCGAAACAATTGGAAAAGGCCATTTCGCAGTTGTAAAGCTTGCAAAACATGTTTTCACTGGAGAAAAGGTTGCAGTAAAAGTTATAGACAAAACAAAGTTAGATCCTGTTTCTAAGGAGCATTTATTTCAAGAAGTTAGATGCATGAAACTTGTTCAACATCCTCACATAGTTCGACTTTATGAAGTGATAGACACTCAAACCAAACTCTACCTCATTTTGGAATTAGGAGATGGAGACATGTACGATTACATCATGAATAATCATGATAGGGGACTAGATATTGATACTGCTAGAATGTACTTTACACAGATTTTAGAAGCAATATCTTATTGCCACGATCTCCACGTTGTACATAGAGACTTGAAACCAGAAAATGTTATATTTTTCGAAAAACTAGGTATAGTTAAATTGACAGACTTTGGATTTAGCAATAGGTTTGAACCAGATACTAAGCTGGACACATCATGTGGCTCTTTAGCTTACTCTGCTCCAGAAATTTTACTGGGTGATTCTTATGATGCGCCTGCTGTTGGTAAGTTTAAATAATTTCCTTAAAGTAGAGATGATTCATTTTGGCTTTTAGTTTTCGCCTCTGGAATCTTGACTTAATTTCCTAGTACTAGTAGTAGTAGCACTGGTCCAATAATTGAGTATATTGCCTCTGGGCTCTGTGTAAATGACTGCCTGGTCCATTTCAATTTGTTTGCTCTTTTAACTAAAAAGTTCTTCAGGCTCAGTGAATATTTTTAATTGAAGTTTATTTTCTAAGTAAGACTAAACCACTAAATTTTCACTTTCAATCTGCATTCTAAATTTGGGAAGTTAGCTTTATAAATACAAATGTCTAATTCAAACTTTTGCTCAGTATTTAATTTCTCTGTAATTTTTTTTATTGTTCATGCAAGGTGTTCAACAGGGTTAAATTATGCAGGGTTAAATTTAATCGGTATCTGTAGTACAAATTAGTACTAGTAGGGTTATGAAACTACATGGAAGCTAACCTTTGTAAACCTATAGGTTTTAAGAATTGCACGTGTGTTCTTTATTCTGCTTATTTTATACTGGTACTAGCACCACTAATATTGTTACTGTTGCCACTATTACCACTATTATTTCTATTATTACTTCAAATACCAATAGTACCTACTATTATTAATACTACTACTACTACTACTATTACTATTACTACCATTGCTGCTACTACTGAGTACTGATATTACCATTACCTACTATTACTTTTATTCATCAAATAATTCACACATTAATGTTGTAGATGTTTGGAGTTTGGGTGTCCTCTTATATATGCTAGTCTGTGGTGATCCACCTTTTCAAGAAGCCAACGACAATGAGACTTTGACCATGATTATGGACTGTAAATATCGCATTCCTTCTCATGTGGATAAAGATTGTGCGAAGTAGGCCTAATCTTTCATTTGAAACCTGACTTTCATTTTCAATGTGGTATACTTTGTAGTTGAATTAATATCCGCAATGCAACTTATCATTAGCATTTGCAATCTCTTAAAATATTAGCTAATCTGAAGAGTAGGCTTCCATAGAAAAATTAGCTCAGTAATAGCATGCATTTTGCCTGCAGTCATATTCTTTGCTGCTTCAATTAACTAGTGTTTGTGTTGGCCTGCAAGCTACCTGCAAGCATTTAATGACTGCAATTTATTTTTAAAAAATATTGAAGATATGATATTGGACTCTGTAGGTTGTTATTATGTTTTTCAACGTATATTTAGCTGTATTAATAATACATGTGCCAGTTGTTTGCACTGTAATTATACAGTCATAATGTTTCATAATTATCTATACAGTTTATCACCTGAGGAAAGTTCACTTGTTAGTAAACCATGTGGACTTCACTTCATTTTTTGCCACTTTTTCATTTCTTTGTATGTTAGAAATTGTGAGATTTACCAATTCTGCCCAGCATATTATTTTTTGTATTGCAAAATTATATTCTGTATTGCTGAAAGACAAAAACTTCAAAAGCAAAACTACTGTGAATATACCATTCACCCTGGCGCAGTTCATGGCACACGTTTGCCCTCGCGTGCCTTTTTAATAAATTAATGCTAGTTGGTTGAAGATCATTGATAGATTAATAATTCCCACAGAGTTTCAATCCATGTCTTATAAATCATTTCAATAGAATTTTTGCACTGGGAAAAATCCAAGCAGCTGACTTTAGAAATTTGTATTCATCTTGTTAAGCTGCCTGATTTGCACAGCAGGAATTTTTATGTAAGTTAATGCCAAGTTTGTCTAATTAATTCAATTAGGTGTAATCGGCTAAACAGGGTAGCTGGTAGTGCAGTACTAAAATTGTAAAGCTGTCTTATATTCCTCTGCAGGCTAATCACATCCATGCTTAAAAGAGAGCCAAAGGAAAGAATAGGTTTAGCAGAGATAGTAAGTCATCCGTGGATGAACCGGGATGGTAGTCAGTGTTGTGAGAACTTGCTCTGCACATCCTTAGTTGGCAGAGAGCACGTAACTCCAGCAGACCATAATGATATTATAGAACGCATGGTTGATGGAGGCTTCCCTAACAAGGCCGAGATTCAAAGGTATTGGCGGAGTTATGGGTGCACTGAGCATGCTTGTATACTGTGAAAAGGTCAATGCAGTAGTTGCTACAAATACTCCTTTATATTAATAGGAGTATTAGTAGCAAAATCACTTGACCACTGATGCTATGCTATTTGAGTGTATTTGTCTAGTTATGACCTTCACCTTGTGTATCATGTTGAATATGATTTGTAGAGCTTTAGATAACAACGAATACTCCAACCTCACAGCCACTTACTACTTACTCGCAGAGAAGAGACTAAAGCGACTTCACGCTGCAGACGTGAAAGCCTCCCCCTCTATTAAAAGCAGACCAGCTGAGAGTACAGCCTGGCCCCATAGGTTAGAACATAGCATCTCTACACCAGACGACAGCATCTTTTACGGCAGCACTAGGTACACCAACTCCTTCAAGAGACCGGCAGCTATTCGGCAGCTATTCGGCAGCTATAGTTACCTGATTTCTACTCAATATAGTAACCCTGTGTCTGGTGCTACTGTGTTGTACTGTTTCTACACTGTTTTGATTAGATTTCATTTCAATTTCACCCCCTATTCAGTTTCTCTCCCCCACAATGCATACCAGTCTCAACTGTCATTGAAATGTCATTGATTGATGAATCTATGCATAGTATATCACATTGACATCACTAAACCCTTGATTGCTTCTCATGATTTCTCAGTTTGACTCCAACTTTCTAATCAATATTTAGGCAGCCAGAGTAATAGCTGTCACTTGCAAGACGTGAATAGCAGGCTGTGCCATAAATTTATTCCATCCATCTTATTCCTAGCATTGTCGTGACATGTGAACTACAAGCCAGTTGTAACCATGACCCCAACTAACATCTCCATCATCTCTCCACACACACAGTTACTATAGCAATGCTGCTGCTGTTGCTACTCTTGTGGCATGTTGTAGTGTACCTAGTGTAGCCTTAAAACTACACTAAACTACTAACAGTAGGGAAGGTTTCAGTCAACCACCCCTACATTGGCATTTGTTGGGCTGTTTCTGTACTGCAATGATTTATTCATGCATGAATGTTAACACAGTTTATTTGGTTATTGCTTCTTTAACAATGTATTCCAGTTTACTTCTATCAACCCTTTTATTTCTTCTAAACAAGCTTCTGATTAATTAGCTTTGATACAAAGCCACTATTGTTCATCTCAGAATGTGCTGCGTGCATTTCTTTACTTTGCAATTAATAATCCTACAAAATTAATATTAATAAATGTATAAGTATTCATTTTACCTCAACTGTATATGAATTTAATAAGTCACTAAGGTAAATACATGGTTGATGTTGAATAGTTTTTCCTAGTCCACAATGTAGGTGTCTAAAGTGTGCAGGTAAAACGGATAAGGACGACAAGCAACATGTGTTCAGTTTAGTAAGTGGTTGTTACAGTGACGGCATCAAGTCTAACACGCTGCCAAAGAGCGCACCTCACGACCGAACAGATGCTCCTGTCGTCTTTCCCGACAGCAACATCGGCATACAACACTCTGACATGTTTGACAGTCTCCCCAGGTGTGTGTATACTGTGTGTAGTATTGTATACTGTGTGTAGTATTGTATACTGTGTGTAGTATTGTGTACTGTGTGTAGTATTGTATACTGTGTGTAGTATTGTATACTGTGTGTAGTATTGTATACTGTGTGTAGTATTGTATACTGTGTGTAGTATTGTATACTGTGTGTAGTATTGTATACTGTGTGTAGTATTGTGTACTGTGTGTAGTATTGTATACTGTGTGTAGTATTGTGTACTGTGTGTAGTATTGTGTACTGTGTGTAGTATTGTGTACTGTGTGTAGTATTGTATACTGTGTGTAGTATTGTGTACTGTGTGTAGTATTGTATACTGTGTGTAGTATTGTATACTGTGTGTAGTATTGTGTACTGTGTGTAGTATTGTATACTGTGTGTAGTATTGTATACTGTGTGTAGTATTGTGTACTGTGTGTAGTATTGTGTACTGTGTGTAGTATTGTGTACTGTGTGTAGTATTGTGTACTGTGTGTAGTATTGTGTACTGTGTGTAGTATTGTGTACTGTGTGTAGTATTGTGTACTGTGTGTAGTATTGTGTACTGTGTGTAGTATTGTGTACTGTGTGTAGTATTGTGTACTGTGTGTAGTATTGTGTACTGTGTGTAGTATTGTATACTGTGTGTAGTATTGTGTACTGTGTGTAGTATTGTATACTGTGTGTAGTATTGTGTACTGTGTGTAGTATTGTGTACTGTGTGTAGTATTGTATACTGTGTGTAGTATTGTATACTGTGTGTAGTATTGTGTACTGTGTGTAGTATTGTATACTGTGTGTAGTATTGTGTACTGTGTGTAGTATTGTGTACTGTGTGTAGTATTGTATACTGTGTGTAGTGTTGTGTACTGTGTGTAGTATTGTGTACTGTGTGTAGTATTGTATACTGTGTGTAGTATTGTGTAATGTGTGTAGTATTGTATACTGTGTGTAGTATTGTGTAATGTGTGTAGTATTGTGTGTAGTATTGTGTAATGTGTGTAGTGTGTAAGCAGGCCTAGGGTTCAAAGCTTGTGCAATTTTCATGCATTCCAGAGATGATGTAATTTCATTTTCTGTATAAGTTGTGTCTACATCTTTTGTGATTGGTTGAACAAGCTGTTCTAATGATGTTCATGAAGTTATCTGTATGCAAGGCATAGGAATGATGACGTGAAATATCTATGTATACCGACAGAGTAGTGGATAGTTGAATGAGGAACTATCCATGTAATCTAATCACACTGCTCCTCCTTATTTCACACATTGATAATGTAGATCAATATTCTCAGATTGTGTCCTAATTGTTATCAAATTGGTGATCAAACTTTGTGTAACTGTGAATGATATACTCTCGATAAAGTACTGTGAAATACTCTACATTGCCTAATATTTGAATCAAGTACTGCATGGGTGAGATACAATGACACTGGAAACATAGTCTAGACTGTGTATACTGTATAACATGTTATGTTACGTCTGCATCACCTCTCACACGTGTCCGTGTTCCAGCAGGAAGTTCTCTCTAATCAACGAAGAAGAAGAGGAGGAATCTGACGAAGATGATTTGAGGTCAAATGTCATCAGCGTGAAGGAGACAAAATCCTCGCAGGTTAGCCTGTGTTTCTGACATTAGTGTGTAGCTAGATAGGGGAGGGGGGTGTTTTACCCTCACTGCTGGCTATTTAACTTCTTGTTTTTCTTTAACTAGATTCAATATTTTACAAGAATAGATCTTTAAAGGATAGCCTTTACCTGTAGCCTAAGATACCACCTAGTGTGGTGCAATGAGACAGTATCCAAGTCTAATACATCCCCATTCCATTTGGAACCTTTAAATTTAATCCCCAACAGCATGAACTAGAGTTTAACAGCTTGCATGAAGTTGTACTAAACACTCCACACTGATATCAGTAATAGTTTTAGATACGGTGATGGCTACTTCATGATTAAGGTCAAGCACTGCATAATCCTATCCGCAACTGACAACAATTCTTACTCAGTTAGACTTGCCTTTATGTTAGATATGTTAATGTATCCTCTCCATTATCGAGTGAGTTTTGGTTGAGGCGCATGTTTTGTTACCTTTTGGTTTGCTCATTCCTTCGTTGCAGTTGTCTCACCCTGGAGCTGATAGTTGCTCTGCAGTCTCGGACTTTGAACAGAGTCTAAGCAACATGTCTATTCGCCGTTCGCGGCCCAACACCGCTCAGCCTACCTCTTCAAGTCGACCAATGAGAACTGTTGGCTCATCTCCCCAATTGCTGCCTCTCAAACAAATTCACGAAGAACAGGAAGTAACGTCTGATGATGACGCTCTCTCCACGCACAGTCAGACGTCTGTGGTGAAACTCCGTCACAGCAGTCTGTCTATGGCGTCTCCGGAACTGGCCCGCAAGTTGTTGGTCAGTAACCTTCACCTTGTCTGGGCCGTCTGCGTCTTTACTGTGTGGGAAGACAATTCCCAATACCTTCTGTTATAATTACCATAATGCTAGTAATATTTGCTGCCACATTTCCACAATGCATGTGTTTTGTAAGAGGTTATCTTCTCTCAGTATTTAAATATTTAATATGAAAGCTGCTTAGCCTTATGTCCCTGCTATTTATTTCTCCCCACATTATGTGAGACAAGTAATGTTGAGCTTCTACACTAGTTCTCTCTATCCCAAGCTAACCTATGCATGATTTACTAATAGCCTAGATGTAGGTTATATTATAGAGTAGCTGACCTACACGGGCATGTCTTTTTTTTCAGAAATGCTATACTATGATTTTATAATTAATTTAAAGTAGGATTTAAAATTTGTTAAAATAGGTCACTACATAGTACTAGTTTTATTTTCTCTAGGCTAGTTGTTTGGTATGCATAGAGCAAGCAGCCTAAAAGTTGGATAAATTTTAATCATAAAAAATTTTTCTTGGCTCAAGCCTACTCTGGTAACTTTTTACAGCATAGGAAATTGCATGATTATTTTATTGAACATTAATGTTATAATTTAAACTAAAATTTTTAAAGTACTTCAGCAAATGGTTTGACAACTTTTACTGAGCATCGAAATATCAGTCCATATAATTATGAATACTCATTTTTAAGGTATAGTAAATGATATTACCACTGAAGGGTAATATTGCTGAAATTGAGAAGACAATTCCCAAAGTTATAAATTTTAGCTCAAGAGTTTTATTAAAAGCTATTGTGGTGCTGCTTGTGAGCATAATATAATGAATATGATAGATAGAACATAGGAATACAACTACTCCACTTTTACCAGATTCTGTCTGCAAATCCTTGTTTAAAATGGACTCAATAGGCTTCTTTAGCAACTATTTTACTAGATTGGGTTTAGCTAGTTGAGTGGCTCTTTCCAGCCATGTTTGAAATATTTATTGTTTTCACTTTTAGCATAAGAAGAATTTGATGAGAAGTAAAACTCAGAGTGGGTCAGATACGAGTGACAATGACGAGGACAAGCCCTATAGAGAGTCCAAGTCACCGACCAACAGTGGCTGCTCCAGTCTTCATTTACCTCATAAAAGGAAAGACAGTAGCACTTCAAGTGACAACGATGGACCTTCACCGGCAACTGGTGCTAGTAGCGGTGCGGTGAAATGTACCTCCCATTCAACTAACTCTGGCAATGGTGGTGGTACTCAGGCTAGTTCTCCGCAAGCTAAAAAGAAATATAGTGGAGGAAATACTAATGCAAAAGATGCTGCACTATCAGATGTAAATAACTCCAGTAAGACTGAAGGAGTTAAGTCGTCATCTACGACTATAAATGACCCACAAAAGACTAACAGCAATAGCAATAATAAGGCAGACTGTGACATGTCCACTGCTAATAGTCTCAAAGTCCTGGCAAATAAATTAGTTGACAGTTCCTTAGCCCGTCTCAGTAACTTTAGCCTGGCATCCCAAAGTTCTAGTATTAGTAGCAGGTCCAGCGTGAAGTACAGCTGTAACACCACTCCTCGGTCATCACAACGGCGCTCTAAAGATGGAAACAAATTCTCTAAGTCTAGACTAATGAAGCAGCTGAGGATGGACTTCACAGACCTGAGTGACAGAGAGCTGACCGACTCCGAGTGCAGTAACAGTCTTCAGAGCTCGTTGAGACTCAAGATCTCTACACAGCTGTCCCCGGACTACTGCAGTGTGATCGCCGAGGAACAATCTCCGCAGTTGTCTCCCCCTCATAACAAGAAGAAAGGTCCAGAGTGCTGTAGTATCATGTAGCGTCGGAGTTTTGAGATTATAAATTTATTATCTGATATGTTTGTCATTTTTAGTAGAATGATGAGAATTGTGTTAGATATTGGTGTTGATCACAACCCTGTGCTGGTCACAGGAGGATTTACATTATTAAATAGAATATTTATTAGTGGCACTATAATGCATGTGCTACCCGTAGGCTGGTTTTTATTTATCTATATAATTATACAACGTTATGTTGTTAGATCAGTGCATCATTTTTTGTAGTTATACATAAACCTACAATGAACAACGTTTATTATTTTACTTTAATTTATTATTTTACTATAATGAAGCTAAAAATTTTGTAAATAATGCTAGTAAAAGAGCTTGTACACGCATGAATTGGAGTTGTATTCCTTTGTATTTTTGATTTCGCAGTCCACCCTTGGCTAATACAAGTTCATAAAATAATGTATCAATTGATTGATTATTAACACAAGAATTACAAACTAGATCAATCAATTTGAGGCTAAACTACCTTATATTTCTAGGATAGAATTCCTAATCCTACCAGTATTTTTAATGTATCCGCTATTTTGCAACATAATATTTGGTCATAAAAAATTACTACAAGCAAAAAATATGGCATTGTCTTGAAAAGAAATTTATTGTGAATTTGCTATAGTTCAGGCCAGCAAGAAGCTGTTGCACATTAACTTGTACATTTAGAACATTAACTCCTATATTTAGAAGTAATGCTGAAAAATGTATAGGTGACATAATGTGGTACATCTATTATCTGTAATATTGTACTAGGTGATGGTGCAGTTAACATTAATAGCTTCTTGTGGTATAAGGATATTTTAAACTAATATATGAAAAAGTTTTATTCTGGACTTTAAACCATGTGGTCTGTTGAAATTCCACTCAATAATTAACAGGAAACTTGAAATGGTTGCAAGAAACTTACAGGAAGCCACTTGCCTTCCTTTTAGTTTCTCTTTCTCTCAACATAATGTTGAATCAAGTAGTACCTAAATATTTGAATTTTGATATTTTAAATCAACTTTCCAAATTCACTTTCTTTACTCTTTTTATCATTAGCTTGACAATCTCTCAATAAATGTTTTATGCTATAAAAATATGCAACTTTGTACAGCATATTGCTTTCATATACTGTAATATTATGGCTGATTCTCAAAACTTCATTGTTGCATTTATATTGCTGTATTTGTTTTATTTTGTTCAAAGCAAAAAATGCATTTAATTGAAAAATAGGTAAATATTGGCTCAATGGCGCTACAGCTCAGGTGCGTGAGGTGCATGAGTTCTTTCCACCTATGGTTTGGGAAGTGATCCAATGTGCCATTGAATAATAGCTAGGAAACCATAGTGACTTAACCTAGCATAGTAAATCGAATACACTATTTAATTGCCACAATTAATAGTGTAATTATAAGTTTATTTGACACTCCAAACATGTTCTCTTCGACACATAAAGAATGCATGACATGGAGGTAGGTGTTTCAGCATGTCAGCCTTTTTATTCAGTCAAGGTGTATCGTAATCGGATAGCTTCACTGATTGCAAATTAAGTGTTGCTAATTGAGATTACGAAGACTTTGACTAGACCCACTCAACTGTGTAATAGTCTGCAGGTAGCAAAATGTCTGGTGTATTGATGTGCAAGGACCTCCACCGAGACTATTTTTCCTAACCTATATGTTATAATACAATGTGGATCAGCATGAGAAATTCTGTACCAGGCTATAATAAACTGGACACATTTTTTCATAGCCTTCCTAAGCTAGTGTATGATAAGCAAATTATTATTATTAAATATGTAGATTATAAGTATATGCTGCTAATTATATAATGCATAAAGATCAGCACAAATTAATGATAGTGTATTATTCACAGACCACAATGTATATCTAGCAAACAATACTGTTTTCCAACTGTAATTGAATTATAATAGTACATAATTAGTTGCAGAAAGCCTCTATCATCTCAGTTTTCTTTGGAAATATTCAAGTAATTAGCAAATTATTTACATTGTAATTATTTGGTTTTACCATCTTTATACAATAATCAACAGTAAATAGTAAAATATCACCCATGATTGGTATACATCGTTCTGCCATTTACCATAATAGTTCTTAGTTTTTATTAATTTTCTAATTTATTTTTCCCTGGATTGCTAGAAGATAAGCAAATAATAGGAAAAGAAAATTTGACTTCTGCAGTATTACTTTAAAGGCTAAGGAGTGTAAGATTTCTATATCTTATGTTTAAAGGCAAAGATTGCTAAGAAATATGTACATGGAAATAGACCGGCGTGGGCTATGAGTCATGGTGCCCTTCAGTAGAAGGTGATGTGGTAAAAGTACGGCTTGGATGATGCTTGATGAAAATGTTTAACAGTTTAATTCTCATTACTTTAGTGTATATCTTTTGTTAGCAGCAATAGTAATGCGGTGAAACAAATTTATAGGGAACTGGAGTTTACCAATTAGCTTTCAGAGGAAGTTCATCATATGGTCTGTACTAAACTGACAGCACTACGCTCAATGGGTGCAAAGAAAACTTAGTTACTCTAAAATAAACATTATGGTTAGAAAGTCCAGGGCTTACCCATAAAGTTATTAAAGTAATAATTATTTACAAAGTGTTTAATTAGTCTACAAGTTACATTATATATATAACACATTTTCCATGGGAAATCAAATTGGTCTAATTATCTACATGTAAGATATTGTAGCTGTATGCTAGTGAGTGCAAACTGACCACGTATGAGAAAAGTCGTTGAGATTGATAAAACAGGCAAACCCATTGCAAAGAAAGGACTGGTGTGCACTTCACAACCTGTGTGAAACAGTAATAGCCACATGATTGACTTTTGATATAATATTATAAACAAAAATCAAATGTGCTGATTACACACGTTCCCACACGGCAAGGGTGCGATGCAGCATCTGTTAAAATATAATTTCAAGTTTAAGCTTTGAAAGTCTACACCTTTTCAGTGTAGAGATAAGAATGAGGACAGGAATAGTAGCAGCAATAATTATAGACATCTAACGAGTTCTTAGCTACTGTTATAACAAATAACTTGCAAAAAGTAATAGATAATTCCACTTTCATCTTTTTTCTCAATGAAAAGTGCCATTTATTATGTGATGAGAGATGAATTTCATTCTCATGCTGCTCTGATTGTTTCTGTTGGAATAATAGTGACTACTTGAGGTTTATTATAGATAAGAAGTTATTAGTTCTTTACACCTCGTATCACAATACAATGCGAGTGCATCACCAACTATCATCATTTGTAATTACTAGCTTTTATTGTTCTTTCCAGTTCTTAGAAGTTGCAATTCATTCATATCTTCAATCGAGCTAAAGTGGCTGAAAAATGCATGTAGCATAAGTCTATAAGTTCATAGTCTGGTTAAAAAATCTGGTTACGTTTTAAAATGGCTTATTTATGGCAACAAATTACTGCAGGTACCAACTAGCTGATTGTTTTATAAACCCAACTCAATGGTGAAAATATATTCAACATTGGTAAATAAAATGAGACTTCATATTTAGGATAATGGACTATTTTATTACTTTGTATTTGAATTCTAATCGCTAAAGCAAGCATGACACTCACATGCTAAACCTACTCTGTCTTTGTGAACTACTAATGCATGAACACACCAATTTATGTATCAATACATCTACTCACACTTACATAACGAAAGCAACACTCTGAATGCCAGTCAACATTCGTCAAATTCCTAAAACACTGTATTTGGGACTGCATTGATTATTCTGTATATTCTAGAAATTAAAATAAATACTAAAACTTAAATTAAAATAACATGCAATTTTGTACAAAAAATAAACTGCTAAGCAAATAATATACCGTAGGTATGTTTATTCTGGCATTTTATAAGTAAATTAATATAAAATTAGCTGTCAAGCACACTGTAGAGTATAGCATAACAAACTACTTTTCATGTGTTATACAAAAATATTTTGGAATTATAATTGTTGATATGAATAATAAAAACCATCTAGCTCTAACCAATAGTGTGTTTAAAAATTGAAGCAAACAAAGCTAGCTGTTAAATAGGTGTTAGAAATTCAAAAAGTAGGATTTGAGCCAAGTTGCATAACAGGAAAATAATTTCCTGTCTTTAAAGAATGTAATTAAAGATGATATTAAGGAAGCCTTAGAATACATATTAAGTTGGTCATTACAAATAAATATTATATAATATTGTATGTTTGTGCACACCAAATAATGCTCTTTTGAAATTTGTATAAACTAGTGTTGCTATAAGTTGCTTGACTAAATGAATAGTTGTATGTATAAAGCAACTAACTGAAAATTAAATTTATAATCTACTGCAGCCATATAAATTACATTCTCAAACCATTTCACTAGATTAATCATGATGTTGCACCTAGTAGCCTCATTTTAATGTGTGTATATATACTATGCTTGTCAACCTACTGTTAGAAGGATAATATTATATAATAGACTGAAACTACTGCTATTAGCTGCTAAATGTAAATACAATTATATTTTGTCTGCTTAGCATTAAGTAATCTTTACTTAAATTAGTGGAGTGTAACTTGATTGGCTTTCAAATCATTTATCTGTAGGGTGGCTAGGAAAACATTCGGTACTATTTGGTTGTTGAAATCCTACATACGACATGATGACAAGGCAATACATTGCTCCCTGGTATCTCACTAAGCTCTGGGACCCAAAACCTTTAACTTACAGAGCTGCTAAATTCGGCCATTTTGTCCCTATACACGCATGTATACATAAGCCGAAAAAGGGGGGTCCAAACCCTTCTAGTAACCTAAGGAATTCCGTGAGATATAGAGAGAGCACTGTACAACACTCTTGCCACATGTTTATAGAAAAGGTGGATTCCTATTTTGTCTATTTTTTGTTGTATTTAGTAAAACTTTACTGTTAAATTATAGCCAAATTCTTTCTTAAAGAAGTTACACATGCCTTCTATAATTCTCGTACACACAGCAAAAAGTAGTTGCGCCAAAACTTTCTCAGAAAAGCTTGCAGCAACAATTTACTGAATTAATATTTGAAAGTTCAAACTGTTACATTTAATGAGCTGATGTTATTATGTTCTATAGTTGTATGCAGGTTTTATATTAATAACAGACCTATAACAGCGTAATGCACTGAGTAAATGCTGAGGGAAAATGGCTAGGAAATGTGCTCCAGTTCGATCACATGGGCCCAACCGCTCATAGCTTGCTAATAATATATGCTATTCTAATATATATGCCAGTCACTGGGGTGATTTAGTTAGAGCCCTAAATTAATTACTTGCAATTAATGTTTTCATTTTGCACTCAATGTTGCTGGGTCAATGAGTTATTTATCCACAGCTATTCCCCCAAAAAGCTGCAAGTAATCTGGCATCAATTTACCTCAATATGAATAATTAGTCTCGTAGTAGTAGAACGTTTTTCGTGATGTTTTTGGGGATTATTCCAAATGCATGTTTTCCTATAGTATTTCTGCCAGAGAGCATTGGTAAAATATAATTCTATATGATTAGATAAATGGAGTTGTAGGGAATATGAACTGTAATATAAATTAGGTGGGTATTGATGAAATAGCCATGCCCATAATGCTGTTAGAAAGTTATTGACAATATTAATGTCCTAATAAACACTTAATGGATTATATAGATATTATAACACTTATGAAAATACCCTATAATTAGGAATATGTGATCACAGCTATTACATGAAAACATCATAGCATATGACTATTAATACGAACTATACTAAGATATGAATATATATAAACCATTTGACATATAATGATCATATCTTATGCTAAATACTGCAATATTTGCTGAACATGTGAAAGCAAACAAAAAATCTGAAAAATGATTTTGCTTAAAAATTTGTAAAAACTGGAATTATTATAAGCCTAAAACTTTTTTCTAAAATTCTGAAGATGAAAGAAAATAACTATGCTATGCTTGAATAATTTACAAACTGCCTTTATTTTTACTGCTTTACAATAGCCTTCATATTACACTATAAATTTTGTTCAATGTTGACAGTGAAATCAGCCTGTATTTGTGAAACGAGAGTATTTCACTGTATGAAGTGGGAATACAACAAGTAAACAACAAACTCATCTTCTAAACTAAGATTCATATCTCCTTAAATGGTCATTGTTACAAGTCATTTGATGTAATGATTGTGAAAGATTTTTTAATGATAGTTGAGTTTGTCTAAGAAAGAGCGATGGCTCCACATTAGCATGGGCCACTAGCTCGGCATTGTAGATGCTTCATTATTGTAAAGACTTTAGGTATTGAAACTTTGGTATTATTGAAAGACTTAGTGTAGATTTATTATAACACACACATCTACTGCTTTATGTTATTGTCATAATGTCGGTGACTTTAGATGTAGTCACTTTTAATTTGTTTTAAGTTGTTTAGAAATTAGCGATAGTGTGTGAATGGAGATAGTCATCTCAGGTGGCTTCAACTTGTATTATGAAAAGAGTGAGCAATGAATTTGAAGTCAACAGAGATAATATCCTGTCTTCTGATTGCTCACTCAACTGTAGACTCTAGAGAATTCTGTCTCTTTTTATAAACTCTCTCCCCTTCCATCAGTTTCATTGTTGCTTTCAGTCAGCTATTTTTTTAAATAGGCTATACAAGCGGTAATTGCATCGATCTTTGAATAATTAAATGATTTCTTGCTTCACTGCTTAATTTAATGTCTCTTTATGGCCGTGATGACTTTGAGTTCATGAGACAAAACAAGTGATGTGCATTTATTTCTTTTAAATTGGATTGTTTAAATTTGTTCACAGCAGAAGTAAATTTTGTCTCATTGTGTTTATTACAAGAAATATTAATATCCGTGTAGGATATTCGCTTCAGTCAACAAGGCCTAATAACTCTGCCTTTCAAAGCAGCTATATAGTACTACACTCTACACTCTACACTCTACCGCACGTATGCTCAGGTCTTTCTGTCGGCCTTCAAACCGCCTTGTGCCTTCTGAACAACCAGCACAAATTAATTTGTCAAACATTATGCATAATAATTTGCCATATTGATAAATCAGGTATATTAATGAGTATTGGGATATTAGTCAATTACTGAAATGTTTTATATTACAATATAGCAAACACTAACTTCTCCAGGTGTTTGAACAAAAGCATGGTCATTGGTTTGAATAACAAACAAATGGTGTTAATCACTAGGACTATTAATTAGTTTAGAATCCCTAATTAGTCAGAGTGAATCAAGTACCACAAGTTGCATTCTTACCACTTTTCAACTCTTGCTAAAGCCACATGAAGTCAACATTATTTGATTATATTAATTACCTTCAATCTAAAGTAAAATAAAAACATACAGATGAAGCCAATAAGCTCTCAGTCAAATGACCGCATAGCACATGTTTAAAATACACATACTGTACGTTTGAGAATAAGAAGTTAGAAAATTAATTTGATACGACAATGCAATGGTAAGCGTGGTTGGATTGTTTTGTTCTCATAGTATTAGATAAATCAGTAATTACTTTGATGTGGTAGTATTCTAATTAAAACCAACACCTTTTAGCACTTCAGCCTATTATAGCCCTTATCAAAGGCAAATGACAAATAGACACGCCCTCTTCGTGTGGATTTACTTGGCCAATAAAAAGTAAGCTTCTATTGAAGGCTTATCTCTGAAAAATAAGAGCTAGATCAGTACAGAAACGGCATATAAAATCTACATTTAGGGATACCCCATTACTTTATCCCTTGGTAGCCGGTTGACAAGTACCCCATAGCTATTAATAGATAGAAACAATGACTCAGAGCACAGAGGAAAGTATCCTTGAAGACTCACCGAGTCCACATAAATGTACATCTTTTAACGTTATAGACATCTTAAACCCTACAAAATTTAATGGAAGCTCTTCTCCGAATCCTAGAGATACAGCTAGCTCCTTGATGACTTCATCACATGGTCATTCCGACAATGATGTGACAGGTGAGCTTCATCTTGCTTCTTCATATTATTATACATTTTTTTTAAATTTGGTTACGGCATGTATTACCTTTGATTGTATTTCTTTGACCTGCAATATAGAATATTTTATCTTGTTTGTCTTCTTGGCTAAATAAATATAAATTAGAGTTAGGGTTAGGGTCAGAAGTTCTGATTAACAAAAAACAAACATGGGCTTTCAAGTATATACATTTTCGACATAGAGGGGGTGTGTTGAACTTCTTAACTGTATGCTACCCTGTTGAAACAACTTTAAGTAACAAACCTCTAAAATCCAAATAATATTGCAAAGTTATTTTGTTGTTAGATTGCGAAGAAGAATCAAAATGTGATGAACAGATGACTGACTATGATTCAGAAGTAGATGAAAATGACAATCACGTTAAAGAATGTAGCCGATTACAGGACTGTAAACTGACCAGCAAGTCTAGGCATGTAGATAGCAGCAAATCGTCAAAATCACGAAGAGCCAGAACTGCTTTCACCTACGAACAATTGGTAGCCCTTGAAAATAAGTTTAAGACTACTAGGTACCTATCAGTGTGTGAAAGACTTAACTTGGCTCTCAGTCTAAGCCTCACAGAAACTCAGGTCAAGATTTGGTTTCAAAATCGTCGGACAAAGTGGAAGAAGCAGAACCCAGGAATGGACGTGAATTCTCCAACCATTAGCATCGGTTCTTTACCGAACTTTTCACCAGCAGTTGTATCTGCAGCTATGTCTAATCAGGCCTTATTATACAATCATATTTTACAGAATAGTGCTGCTGTATCACAGCGGTACGGGGCTGCAGCAGCACTACCCTTATTGACTGCAGGATTACCACCTGGTGCCCTCCCTCCCAGCTATAATCCGTATGCACAGTTTTTGCAGGCACAATTGTAGCACTTTAATTTTTATATTTTTAAGCTCACTAAATATTATATATTATATTCGTAATTATTTGTACATACTAAAAGTAACTTTATACAGTATTATAATTATTGGATGGACATTTTCGCTAATCACTGAAAGATTATCTTCAATTTGTAGACCAATAAATCTCATTTTTTATTTTTTGCATATATAATGTGTAGTAATATCTTGGCACTTATAAAAAGCAATTAATAAACACAGCCACGGGCTACTCATCATTAATGGCGAATGGGAAGATGTTTGATTATGCCTCAGGCAAACATATTAATTTGTTACAAAACTCACAGCTATAGAACACCATTAGCGTATAATTAGAGACACTTTCTATCTGTATTTCATAGTAATGATCACTAATAGAATATCAGATTACATGGTTATTACAGAGTCAATTGTCAGCTATTCCAGTGGGAATTGATCACCATTTCTCACCAACATTTAAAGTGTAGTCAGTGTTTGACAGTTTAATAAACAAAACAAAAAAGTTTGCTGCACTGGGATTCAAACAATTGATGGGCAAACTGGAGCCTGAGAACACTGCTATAAATATAATCACACAACTCGCTGTTAACAAAAGAATTTATTAATTATTTTAATGTGTATATAACAAAAGCAACAATATTTGAAAAGATGTCTAGAAGTTTATTGCATTATTTATAAATTGACAACAATATAATAACCATTATATATTCTTTGTCATTTAAACAAGATAAATGAATCACTGTTATACATGTCAGTGCAATTTGCAGTAGCCTACACTAAACACGTATTCCAATAACATTTCTACTCATGAAATTATATAAGCCATAAAAGAAATTAAAAAATATAATATGAAGAAAACTGAAAATAAACAATTGGTTGTTATTAAATGTGAAGAGAAAACGAAACCTATTTACCAGTTGCAAGAATTAAATTGGTGCAACGAATTTTTTTGGAAAATAACTTATTTTTAGTTCCATAAAGTATCTGCTCTAACATTAGCCATTCAGTAGGGAAAACTAAACTCAAAGGTTCAGGCATGTAAATATTAATTGGCAACACAGTCTGAGTTATTTCCAAATTCTAGCAATTTTAAACAGAATGCTGTTTCAGACTTGTGCAGTTGAAGAAGTAGAGAAGGGAAAGATTAGAAGCAATCAGCTCAAGACATGGCTCCAAACACAGGATTGTGTCTACAAATACTTGGGCCATGTTCATCATAGTCCGCCTTGGTGTGACAAACTTGGTAGAACTCCGGCTACAAAAAGTAAGGATAAAGATGAGAATATTGAAAGCATAAGAAATATTCACAGCACTAAACACTCGAAATAAAAACACAATTGTGTTGGCCAATTGAAGTACATGTCATACAAGCATAACGTTCTGGTAGTATTCTATGTTATTGTATACCCAAACATGTAGTACAACAGTATTCTAGGTTATTACATACCCTAACATGTAGTACAACAGTATTATATGTTGTAGTGTATGTATAACAGTATTATATGTTGTAGTGTATGTAGAACAGGTGACAAAGAGAGAACTTACTGTAGCAGCCAACATACTCCCTCCAAACCACACAGCGTATCTCTGCATGTGGTGGGAGATGACATTCACATCAATGGGTTTGGGCTACAAGAGAAGATAACATTTACAGCACATCAGCACCCAATTGCTGACTAATGGTATAATAACAATGCACAGATGCAAGCTCGGTGATTTCTGCTATAACATTGTTATAAGAATTCCAATAGAATTTGTAATTTGGTAATCACCTACTTTACTTGTGCATTTATTATTTTCAGTAAATGGATTGAGTTCTATTTAAATGAAACTGAATAGGAATAATAATTTATAATATATCACACTATTGAGACATGCTGTTAGAATATACTCTTACAGACTATCTTACGAGATGAAATCATTACTGGGTCAACATTTTTACATACAAAGTTGATTAAATTTCCATCTATCAAAGACTTAATACTCTGAATGAGTTGTGCTCTCCTGTACTCTAACAAGTCAATTAGGACACAAGAGTAGCAGACAGGAAACACAACTAGAGAGGGCACTGAGCACGTGCGTACCTTCAGGTTTCCACCACTCAGCTGCTCAGTAGCCTTCAGTCTAGAGTCGACTATTCTCTTCACTCCTCTCTGCAGCTTCTTCCCGAAATCTTTAAACATGGTGGATCCGCCGGACAACACAATGTTCTACATTATATAATACAGTAACGTATAAATATAATACAGTAACGTATAAATATAATACAGTAACGTATAAATATAATACAGTAACGTATAAATATAATACAGTAACGTATAAATATAATACAGTAACGTATAAATATATTACAGTGTTATACAGAGTAATATATAAATATATTACAGTGTTATACAGAGTAATATTCAAATATACTACAAAGCTATAAACTATATACAGAGTAACATATACAGTAAATAACATACAGTATTGAAGATTATAAACTAGTTACAGAGCATAGAATTATAGACACACAAATTACATGCAACACAATTTCTTAGAACTTGGCAGCATTCCAAAGCAAGCTACATGAAGCAGACAACTCCAGACTCACTGATCAAACTAGTACACACATGACACGAGGAGCTGGTATCACAGGTGGATAATTACCTTGTAGAGGCCTCTTCTTACGTCAATGGGGCAGTTCTGGATCACATTGTCTACAGTTTCATGGATTGGAGTAGAGAAATCTGGGTTTGAAAACTAAAATAAAACAAGAGTTTATTATACCACACAGTATATACTATATACTATGTTATACCATCACACAGTATATACTATGTTATACCATCACACAGTGTATACCTATTAGAGTAAGTAAGTGAGAGTAAGTCAGTGGAGACAGGTAAGTTAAGATAATACAAGATGAATAACTTACCTCAGGATGGAAGAAGATTTCCGGAGCCATGAAGCGCTCATATCCAACATCGACTGAGAAGGGCTTCTTGGTAATTGAGTTGACAGAATTGTAGATTTTGATCCATTTGCTTGGGTCAGCATCGTATTTGTTGAACTCCTTCACGATGTCTGGGCACACGTAACAATGTCGCTCCTGGAAATACACCAACTCACTGCAAACCCCCATGATGCTGTATACTATAGTACTGATGCTGTATTACTATAGTACTGATGCTGTATTACTATAGTACTGATGCTGTATTACTGTAGTACTGATGCTGTATTACTGTAGTACTGATGCTGTATTACTGTAGTACTGATGCTGTATTACTGTAGTACTGATGCTGTATTACTATAGTACTGATGCTGTATTACTATAGTACTGATGCTGTATTACTATAGTACTGATACTGTATTACTATAGTACTGATGCTGTATTACTATAGTACTGATGCTGTATTACTATATTACTGATACTGTATTACTATAGTACTGATGCTGTATTACTATATTACTGATACTGTATTACTATAGTACTGACGCCGTATACTGTATTACTAACGCACTGTGTTACTTGGAACACAACATAAACAAAGAGACTGTAAAACAGCCTGACTGGCACAGAGAGAGGAAATGACATACTTTGATAGCCTTAGCAGTTTCTAGTGACTGTTCAGCGGGGATGGTTGGCTCGCGGTCCCTCAGTAGACTCTGAATAAAGTAAGTAATATCTCTACCGGCGATTGGAATGTGCTTGATACAGCTGCCAATGACGTACCCCTCGGCTACCGGAATCACGTGAGTGACACCATCACCGGAGTCTATCACAGTACCTGCAGTAGAAGACAACTTCTCAGCATACATAGCAGTAGAAGACAACTTCTCAGCATACATAGTAGTATAAGACAACTTCTCAGTATACATAGTAGTAGAAGACAACTTCTCAGCATACATAGTAGTAGAAGACAACTTCTCAGTATACATAGCAGTAGAAGACAACTTCTCAGCATACATAGCAGACACAAACATTCAACAGCGACGTGCTAAGTTTTGCTAACAAAATGAAGTGGTCTAATATGACAATCATAACCTGTCAACTTCAAGTCACTAGAATAAACAAAATAAGAAGGCGTGTCTTTTTACTAGACTGTCCAAAATAACTGAATTTACCAGGAAGAAAGGTTTGGGCGACACATTTCCTCACAGCTAATGGTAAACACAGCACACATGCTGTAAACAGTTCACCATTGCTACGAATAGCTTACCTGTAAGTGTCCTCTCCCCGACAGCTTTGCTAGCCCACGACGCTGCCAGAGCTAGCACTGCTTGCACAGCTATATACAGACCAGGGACATTAAATGACTCAAACATTATCTCAGCAGTGTACTCCCTGTTCTCTGGAGTGTTGAGAGGTGGTTCTGTCTGTAAACACAGCAACACATACTAGAGTTGTCCTCTCTATACTAGCTACAGCCAGTGTGTGCTATGAGACACTGACTAGAGTTCAGAGCTGTTATGTAATACATGGTAGACTTATCAGAGTGTGGAGTAGCAACCAACTATCAGACAAGTAGAATATACATAGACCCTGTTGAATGTATATGCTGTTATATACATTATATGTATGACACCCAAGACTGTATGACACCTCAGACTGTCCAGTAGAACAATTCAAATGTCACGTAACTTATGTCTCACTTAATTAATTTTTACCTTTACACTATAGTAATGCAAACCCAAAATGAGAACACAACTCCACAACATATTACTAATTATTATTCCGCATCACACTTTCATATAATTTATTCCAATTATCAGCAGCAAGATGATGGTAAGCATGTCTTGTATACCCACAGAACTACTATAGGGAACTTGTGTACACTGTACTTACGAGCAGTAGTGGAGAAATTGAGATAGCCTAAGTTCTTTAATTATTTTATTAAATTTTGGTTTGGGACCCAGGTTGAAATTCTCGCTAGAACATAACTTCTTTTGTTACATTTCTAATCTAGAAACACAGGCTTTTCTCAATTCCTCCATTACTGCACCTACCTTGTACACTGCAGATATAAGTGTACACACAGGCGTAAGTGTACACACAGGCGTAAGTGTACACACAGGTTTAAGTGTACACACAGGCGCAAGTTGCTGTAAAGCAGGCGCAGGATAAGACAGAAACACTTACCAACAGGAAGTAGTGATCTTCAGGCTCACATCGGAGGTATTTGAATATCGTCTGCTCGTAGAACCGCTCCATCAGGTCCCAATCGTCTATTATACCGTGTCTGATTGGCCACTAGAGAAGACGAAACTTTATACTTGAACAACGCTCACTATGAGATGTAGCTTCATCTCTTTGCGACAGTTCTGTGTTAGTTAGACAGTGGTTGTAAGCTATTAGACATCAGCTGTATATAGACTGCCATGTAAGTCGTGCCACTAGGCCAGGTGGTCACTGGTTAATGAACTGATCACAGCATTACAAACAGTGCAAGTCTGTTTTCTATTAATTACTAGCTAGCTCATAAGCAGAGTACATCAACCACTTGACTGTCTTACAGTGGCTGATACATGCAGCTTTTGATGGTGTCAAAACTATGGCACTAACAGCCTATCTGAAAGCAGTATAATATAATAGTTGCTATGTTGACTGCTGTAAGAACTGAGGCTAACTTTACTGTCATTATTTCCCTAATCGTGACTCTCTAGTTAGAAAACTTTCTCCAGCCTTAGTTACCTGAAGATTCAAACTTATGTCACAAGTGGATACGACCAGGAATATGTCCCGCAAATATATATTAGTTTATTAAAGCAAGTCTATATCACTATAGCATTGGGTGGGAATATTTTATCTCAAAAAGACTCACATTCTCACAGACCCCATAGTGTTCCCAAGTTGACTGAAACTGGTCTTAGTCAAGATAATTCAACTACTTACCAGTTCCTTGTTAGAAATTGACTTCATTTACTCAGTCAACCCACTTTAATAGACTTGACCAGTTCTTTATCAATTTTTTGAAAGACTTGAAATGTTTACAAGTACCACTTAATCTCATTTTCAGGACTCAATACAAAAAGACAAAAGCCAACTTTTTACCACATTTATCACATAGTTATTACAAACCTTAACAGAGTAGCCAGTAGCTGAAAGAGCCTCATCTCCGATATAGAAATTGAGATCCTCCACACCAGTGCCCAGTCTTTTAGATGCCTTATCTCCTACGCTGGCTGACTCTTTGATGGCTATGGCAGATGGCATGATATTCTGTGGCTCAGAGTTTCCGGCATACCCCATCTTAGTATACCTACAGATCATGTTATTATATCTTAGTATACCTACAGACAATGTTATTATATCTTAGTATACCTACAGACCATGTTATTATATCTTAGTATACCTACAGACAATGTTATTATATCTTAGTATACCTACAGACCATGTTATTATATCTTAGTATACCTACAGACCATGTTACTATATCTTAGTATACCTACAGACCATGTTACTATATCTTAGTATACCTACAGACCATGTTACTATATCTTAGTATACCTACAGACTATGTTATTATATCTTAGTATACCTACAGACCATGTTATTATATCTTAGTATACCTACAGACCATGTTATTATATCTTAGTATACCTGCAGACCATGTTATTATATCTTAGTATACCTACAGACCATGTTATTATATCTTAGTATACCTACAGACCATGTTACTACATCTTAGTATACCTACAGACCATGTTACTATATCTTAGTACACCTACAAATAATGTTACTATATCACTGCAATTGCCTACTTCACAAGTAAATATTATGGAGCAACAAATTATATTTAAGATCCGTTTGGAAGATGTAAGTCAAATCTTTATTGGCTCATGATTTAAAATGATTCAAAATTTTTATATGTTTTCTAGTTTTTTGCCAATTGTTAAACTATAATTTAATTGAATGATTAATCAATTGCCAACTAAAATTTCAAACTATAGTTTACATAAGTAAACTTTATTCTTACTGACTTCAAGATTTATTGATGAATATATTCTAAATGGTAGTCATAGCACATAGTAAAAAGTGCGCAAGTATATGAGTATTATGCATTTCTAAAGCAACACATACTTTTTCTGCATGACTGCTTAATTCAACTTCAATATGATTATACTTATAATTGTGATTGAAATTGAAGAATACCGAGGTTAACCATACTGCCATGACATATCTATTTCATTTTTATGTTGACTATAACAGTTATTAAAGTATAAAATAAAACTATAAATCAAACTTAAAGTAAAAGTAAAACAAAACCTGCAAAGCTAAAAACAAAACTGCAAAGCTAAAAACAATACTTATTAGTTATTACTTATAGTTCTAGCCTAGTTATCAGTTATACTTATTAAATGAGTTACTAGTTAATGCTAATATCATAATTATTATGATTAAAAATTATGTTGATTAATATTGTAGCTTTACTTAGACTTAGAGTTAGTATAACTTATAGTTATACTAATGATAATAGTAATAGTAATACTAATACCAAATTGAAATAACCAATACTTAATTTCTAAGACTAAAACAGTAAAACTAAAAGTAGAACTAAAACTAAAAGTAAAAGTAAAACTAATAGTAATTAACTAAAGCTAAAAGCAAATGACTAAATCTAATGATATAAAATTAAATGATTATGATATTGATAATCATCATTTAATTTTAAATAATAATATAATTCTATTATTATTAATATTAATATTATATTTAATAATTTATTATTTATAAATTAAAATATCAACAAATTGCTTACCCTGTCCCGGTGTCCACCACAACTGCAGGCATTCGACCAGCCATATTTTCGTTTAGATTCAACAATCCACACCTTAAGTTATTTTGAAAAACTCACCCTAAAACGTTATACTTATAAAGATTACAATAGTGTCGGTGTGAGTTATGCTACGACTCTCACCAACTTCTTCCTCTTATAAAAATACCCGGAAGCCTTTAGTGCGAACCGGTCATTGAGAACTTTGGGGCGTTGAGATCGGTCCACTATAACTTCGGTATTATTTATATACTTACTGTATATATAAAGAAAAAGGAAAAATTGTCTCTGTAGAAATGCGTTCGAATTAAATAGGACAACTCAAACTCTTTACATGTATGCTATAACCTATTGATAAAATATTATTATGCAATGCTCAGTTGTGTTATAATACCATTGATTCATTGTAGGAAACATTTACAAGTTTTATTCTTTCGCCTTTCAATGTATAATTCTGCTTTCATCAGCGCTGTTATCATTACACCAGCTCTTTCTAATCACACTGCTTAGAAGATTTCATGTTGAAAATCAATCAGGGTAGATTCGCCATATTTTGACTATAATATATCTATATTATAAATATTACTATGCCACAATGTGTGTGTGGCATTGCCATTATATTTTGAATACTGCTAATGGAAATAATATGGTTACTCTTCAATAAGTAAATAAATGGTAAGTAATTGATTTGATTAACAATATTTTACACCTATTTAATTACATTATAATTTTATATATTATTCTATAGTGAAAAGGCTCTTTTTACAAAGATAGAATAACCACAAAATAGTTTTCTCTAAGGACTTAAGTTTTACTTATTGTAGGAACTTGAAATTTCAAAACGGTGCTCTTACAGTAAGGAAGGTAAAGGGTGGATCGGATGCCCTCCCGACTCCAAAAGTCATTCCAATGCTTCCATGGTAAGTTTCGATCTGTAGTTGTTTCATGGTTTTGTGTCCGAAGATAACAATGATGTGCATACGCTGAGCAAGTGCACAAGTACCAATAGAAGGTGCTATTGTGACTCAATATCTCTACTTTTATAGTTCAAAAGGCTATGTGACAAAAGAAAGCAGCAGAAAACAAATCAAATGCAACTGCAGAAATTTATGGAAACAAACAAGGTATCATTCAACATTATATTAAATACAACTTGTTTAATAAACATTTCCATTTACACTTTTGTATTGTATAAAGATTATGTGATTTACTTTATTGTAGATGAGTTTTTGAACAAAAATTTTAGTTTTTTGTTTTTTTTTCAGAATGCTCATCATCTGAATCCATTTTCTTCCTTCATTTATGAGCTAGATCAGGTAAAAACTATGTGGTGATATTTTCAAACTCTGTTTATCTGTGCCCAGGAACTATTAATTGGTTCACTTACTGTACATGCATTAAATTGTAGTGCATTTTGTTCAACATGGCTTATGATTCGAAAAGCCTTCAAACATTGTGGAAAGTGAAAATAATATGAAGCATCAATCAAATATAAAATTTACATCCATTTTTGTAATATATTAATTGAACTTATACTATATAGCAAAAGCCAATTTACCTATTTTAATGCTTTTTTATACTTGCTCGTTTGCTACGTGTAAAAAATTCAACTGTCATGTTTGTGTTTAAAACATGAAGCTATTATTAGTTGAGTAATACCACCCAGTCATAGATTTGTTATATACAGTGACCAGTACAAGTAAGTTCAAAGCTTTCAAAACTTTACATAGATATAAATTTGATGTAGTCAATAATTTGAATGCCATAAGTTATTAATACTGGTCTAGACAAATTTATAGTAACTATTTTCCTAAGTTTGTTACAACCTTTTCAATGCCTGTTGCTAACCAACTATTATCCCAGTTAAAATGAATACTCTATTCACAAAGTTAATATAATATTATATAATTGAGTACCACATATTATGTTATAAATATTCATAACAATCTCAGCATACAGTGTTAGTCAACTAACTACAACGTGAAAGGAAGTTTATAGAATATTGCTTTATAGGTTTTGATTTTTTTTATCAAAACCTAATGCAAATGCAGAAATCAAAAGCTGTAAAGGGATTGAGCTTAACATGAGATAAATTGAGAAGCAAAGCTTGATCGTGCTGTTTAGGAATAACATCATAATCAGCAGCTTTGATTTCTTTTTCTTTAATTATTTTTTTTTTTGGTTTATTTCTTTTCTCGCCAGCCCTTTCAACTTCTTCCCAAATAAATAATTAAAATCAAATTAGAATGAGAATACAACTCTCAATAGTTTGATTTATTCAAGATGGTATGTTTGCATTGATTATTTTATCAGAGTTAAGATTTGAAGCACTAACAGCTACTAACTGCAGCTGATAGAAAATAATAGATATGTTATAACTATTTTCATCAAATGAAATTAAGTTACAGATGCTATGTGAAATAACTCAGATACTTTCTTGTTCTTAAATTTAGAGAATTGTAAATGAGAGTCACAATAATGAGAAAGATAACAGCCAAGCAGATGAAGACCTAGTTGATTTAGATGTATGTATTTGTACCTCTAAACCGGAGTGATATAGACTGATATACGTTTACTAAACTTACAGTTTGGTGATATATCCAATGTATTATAATGTACCATATATAATGTATTATAATAATTATGTATCATATATGATATGTTATAATGTACACTAATAATATGTATCGTAATGTATATTATAATATATAATATTTGTTTTAATACATCATATAATATATCCAATTATTTATTATAATATATCTTGCATATTATTTTAATATATTATGTTACAATATATCATATAGTAGGTTATCACATATATGAGATATACCATAATTATATTATGATAATCTACCATTATTCACATACTTTTTCAAGACAGCTATATAGCTGTTGCAACATACATCTTAAAATTGTTATTATGATTTAAAATTATGTTTGCTTAATAAAATTAATAAGAGAATAATAACCATGAGTCGTGTCAACTGTAACAATCTTCTGACTAAACTAAAAAGTTTTATTAAACTTTTCGTCAGCAAAAGCAATGTGGAAATAACATTTTTGCTTTAAGCTAAACTATCGATCTTTGAATATCAATTATATAGTATAAAACAGCATTTGTGGTTATGTAGGACCTTGTAAACAAACAGCCATTGATTTCCAGTCCTTTCAGCCAATCAGAGCGGATTTACCATCTCGACATGTGGAAGCCCCCAAGGCATTACTCCAGGTATGTGTTTTTGCATTCATATAATATTCATATATGTTGTAATGATTCATATGATTTCATGCATTGATGTAATATTATGCATATAAATTCATATAGTAATTTCATATATTGATATATGTATGTAAAATTCATATAATAATTTTAGATATTGATATATGTATGCGAAATTCTTATAGTAATTTTATATACATACATACTTCTAAATTTACATTTTAAAGAATTAGGGTTTTATATTGTATAAAGAGTTAGAGAAATTGCAATAAACATGTTTTCTTGAAATTTCAGAGCGGAAGTTGAGTTTGAAAAGCCACCCAACACCAAGTTTGCCAGCTTTACATCTTCAGCGGCTTTAGTGCAGAGACTGCAGAAAATTCTAGAAGAAAAAGAGAGAAACAACAGTTTACTGAGAAAACATTTGTTGAAGATTCACAAAGAAAGTAGTATTTTGGCAGAAGAAGTAGCCAGGTATATATAGTAGTTTACCAGAATATAGTTGTTGTTAAAAACAGCTATACAATCTGCATTTTTCCCTTTCAATTAATGTAAGATTCTGCTGGGGCTTATACTATGTTACAGATAACCATAGTCATTATAAAATAAAATATAAACATGTATAAAATACAATAAACAGTATAAAATATGATGAGAAATGATATAAAATGTATGATGAAATTAACATAGAATATAATATTGTATACCATTACATATAGTACGGTTATTTGTTGCTTGTA
Organism: Bugula neritina; assembly: GCA_964035545.1. Lineage (NCBI taxonomy): Eukaryota > Metazoa > Bryozoa > Gymnolaemata > Cheilostomatida > Bugulidae > Bugula > Bugula neritina. The sequence goes on from OZ037768.1 coordinate 3,393,104, forward strand.
AACTTTTGGAACAGATTTCTTTATCTTCCATTACAGAAACACTTTAGTAGGTAAATTGCCAGTTATTATATTTCCCTGATGATAAAGAGAGGTAATGCAGCATACTAATGTCATACTAGTATAATATTATTACTTACTATGAAACATAGTAGCTCTATAAATCACTTGTTGGGAAAATTGATTCTCTTATACCAAATATTAAGCTAGCATGCATATACTATTGCATTGCAACTGAGCTCAAAACATAATACGCTCTATAAAAATAAATATTATATAGAATATATTATTGTTGGTTGAAATGTAAAAGCTATGCTTAGTTTCCATTAGCCTAGGGCCACACTGTGCGTATTTTCGCATGCGAAAATTGAAATCACAAGTAGCAAAGGTGTCCACTGTACGCGTTGAGAAAACATTCGCACTTGTCGCTCAGCATTCTCAACGCAAGTGCGAATTGTCACCTAATTGGCTGGTAGTTATTAAGCGAGCCCAATTTCTTTATTTTAGTGCTACATTCCAGTAAATTGGTGTTTTATTAAAAGCGAGTGCGATTTAAAAATGAAAGCTTTATTTATCACGCATCACTGACGCTACAGTGGACACCTTTGCTACTTGTGATTTCAATTTTCGCATGCGAAAATACGCGCCGTGTGGCCCTAGGCTTAGTGATGCATGTTCTATATAAATTTAGAAGAGAGAGGCCGGATGGAGCTACACTGTATCGTGAAAACAGTCTACTAAAAGATCAGCTAGAAAGATGTCTACGAGAAAATGCTTTGCTCCGAGGACTCTACATGCAATCTACCAACACTGCTCTGAAAAAGTTAAAAGAAACTGAAGAGCTCAATAGCAGATTTCAAGTTCAGAGTCGTGTGCACTCGGCCCCATCAAAGATTTGTCCCCGGATGGTTTTAAGGCAGAAGATGAGAATGAAATCAGCGTATCCAACCAGAAAGGGTTTTGCAGTCAATTAGTCGTATGTTATGTGGGAATATATTGTTAGAGCAATGTTGATTGGCTATTAATTCTACCTAGTCAATATAATGTAATCTATATTAATATTGGATATAATGATTTTATGTGCAAATTGAATCATTTTGTTATTTAGGAGGTTGATTATGGGAACACTTTATAGAAATTGGTAAACAAATTACATTGATGATATCTTGCATGTCTAGAGTATCCATTAACCATTTGTATGTAGGCCTATACCAGGTACACATGGACTACTTTTTCAGCTACTCTGTGAAAAGATAGATGTAGTTTGTTTTCTGTAAAACCTAAATCATCTAACTGAGTGACACAAGAGCAAGGTGAGCTTAATACAAAAACTTTTCAATTTTCGTTTAAGTTTAGTTGTTTCAAATTTCCAATGCCTATTTTTATTGCTGCTCATTAAATTGAACTTTGGTGTTAAATATAAAATAACTACAAACCTGTTATATGCTGTCTTAATTATTGAATTTAAAGAAAATGTTTCTCCACCCACAACAAGAACTATGCATGTAACTTCAGTGAAATTAGTTTTTTTGTATACAATTGCTCAAGTATAAAACATATACACTCGTATTAACTTACATACAGTTCCATTACCATAGTTGTAGTCTACATTTTAGCTGCTATTAGTTTCCTGTAGTTATCTTTCCTTATGTTCTACATTGTACTCTATTTCATATAATTTTAGTTTTTTCCAGAAATGCTTTACTCCATGTTTTAAAGAAATTAAAAATAGTCTAGAAACGATCTTAGCATCTTGTATACTGGTGTTAATGGTTCAGCAGGGAATGAAAATCTGTGTTCTATACTTCATGGGTTATTAAGATGAATTGCTCTATAAGCAGCTCTGAATTGACTGAGTGCAATATTTTGAAGTTTTTCGTGTTTGGAGTTGGGGGGGTTTATATTGGAACTTGGAACCCCCAACTCCAAACTCAAGAATCCAAAATCTACTGCACACAGTCACCCCAACTCGGAGCTGCTTTCTTAAAAGATTCTAGTCAAAAGAGATTTCAACCTGGGAGAACACAATTCATTTCTCCCATAACATCAATTGCACCATGAGATAGGCGTACTCCTGGTGCAGAGGCTATCAAGAGCTGTTGACATGTGTACACAACTCTTAAGTAACAACACAGTGTAGTGTTGGGAGTATCACGTGTACATCTTATACAAATAGCTTTAGCACTTTTACTTTGTGAGTATAGCAGATACATACATATATACCTAATATTGTCTCTTTTCTGCAGGCTTTAATGTATCGTATGCCTGCAAGGTAAACTTTTCATGCATATATTATTGCTAACCTTAAAAAGCATCTTCACCGATGAATGGAGTGAAGTAAACAACATTAAACTGTTCCGCAGAGTTCACTAAAAGCATTGTTGATTTCTTCATAAACAAACTAAGATAAACTTGCAGTAGAAATTTCATTGTTCTAAAAAGCAATGCTGTAGATACAACAAACTGCAGCCTGCATATAGCCAACGGAAGCTATTTACATTACCTCAACTGCAATCAGGAAATTAGCCAATAGTTTAATTTTTCCCAGATTATATCTTAGAAGCAATAATATAATTTATGTTATTGTTTGTGCTATAAGTCATTGTTAACATTTTCACTAATAGAGCGTTTAGCTCTTTTCTGGTGGCATTCATATTAAGCCAATAATGATAATAATTTACACGAAGCTCTGCAAGTTACACGCAGGCTGTGGGAGGGTTAGGTAGTAGGAGTAAGCTGTTGATTGCATGCATAGATTAGCCTTCTTCACCTCTGCGTTTTGCACCAAGGTGTGCAACGTACTCTGATTTCAAACCTTTCATAAATATAGTCTGAATCTGGAAGTTGAAAAGCTATGGCAAAGCTGAAGTATCGCAGGTACGTGCTAGTAATGTACATATACTTGTGTACGTGGGGTTACTAAAGAAAACTGCGCTAATGTGCTGAGGTGATCCCCAATCATCACTCATAGCATTAGACGTTTTGAATGGAAAGTTGTATAATTCCTGAGGGTATCTTGCAGATGCATAAGATGTAGCAGATTTAGACGGTGTGTTTATTTGAGGCCTATTATACATACAGATATAGTATTGGCATCTACACACGATATTAGCGTTTGGTTTATTTACGCTACAGTATAATGTACAGCAACACAGGTGTGCACTGCGGTGGTACTCATCGTGTTGGAAATAAGTGAATAATTCTCAGAGTGAAAGTATACCGGCTGTGATATACAGAAAGTAGTTATTCTTTCAGATTCTGTGACATACACAGATAAAGAAGAAGTTTCAAAATGGCGGAAATGGCTTATTATGCGTAAGTAGTTATTTTTAACTAGTATTTCACACAAAACACGGCTTTAGTTTGCAAAGTAACTTGCAATATAATCATAAAATAGCAATCAAGATTTCAAATTTAGATGTATCTATAAGTGTTTGGTTGCAAATAAACTATAGATAATATTTTTCCAGCATAGATAACTTCTCATAATAGGTAATAACATAATTTATTATTTCATTTACATTCAACTATACTGCCAATATTTGAAGTCAACTTTTTGAATTCTAGCTAGTAGTAAAATAATGGCACATCTATAGACTGCAAGACTCTAGGTGGATAAAAGCTGATTATCAAGACCAAAAAATTTATAACCATTTGGTCTTGACCTTTTGTTGACCTTTATAGTTATGCTATGAGATATTATATAGCTCACTGTGTTAAGAGACTGATACTATTAAAATATGTTTAATTTAAAATTTAAATCATTGGGCTATGATATTATATAATACATTCTTGTACGTTGTACTTATTATAGAAACATAATAAAATAGTTACAGCTGTATGTTATAAAATCACTATGTATAGCCATGTGCTCTACAACACAATGTTTACAGTGTTTCTTGTATCTTTATTCTATGTGTACATATTATATATATATATATATATATATATATATATATATATATATATATATATATATATATATATATAATATATATATATATATATATATATATATATATATATATATATATATATATATATAATATATGTATATATATATATATATATATATATATATATATATATATATATATATATATATATATATATATATATATAATATATATATATGCATATAATATATGCATATATTATATGCATATATTATATATATGCACTTATTATATATATTATATATTATAATTATTTTACTGACTTCCTATGCAACTATTAGATGTTGATCAACACTATAAGGAGTATAAGTTTGTTACTATAATTATATGGGTAGTTACAGCTCTAATTAATTGTTATGCAACAAATATTATATTAACCTTTGGGTATAATCTGACAAATTATGGCCCATATTCTAGTAGTGCTAGTAGTCTGACAATTAGCCTATCAAGCTGTAGACTATACAGTGTTTCATCTTCAGTATACCAAGTAATCACTCATAATTTGATGAATATACAACCAGAATTGTATTGCTCTGTATTATAGTGTATATTATGTGTATTGTAGCAAATTATTTGTTTCTTCCGCACACACACACATGCACACATGCACACACGTACACCATACACCATATACTATTTAATTATTATACTGGACTTGAGAACTTTATAATCATTATATAGAATATACGGAATATAATTAGCAAATTTCAAATTTAAATTATAACAATGCATTATTTTTTACTTATTGTTATATTATATAGCTAACCTTATGTAATAAAAAACAACTATTTTGTGTAAGAATTATTTCCTACTGTAGCAACTATACATAACATGGTAGTTATTATCGACATGGAATAGAAAGATGCAGCGTACAGCTGCCATTCTGAAGGTGTTTACTATCTTACACTCTATTTATTATTCAAGTTGCAGTTGTGAGGTCACAGCATGTATGCTACAATGTCCAGAGATCTTCCTGTATGCTATTGGCCAATATACTGACTTATCAGATTGAGTTATTACTGAATTCCCATGACTTTCATCCCCAATTGACTAAATTCTTGGAGTTAGTTGACACAATAATATACTATTGTATATTTTGTCCCATTGAATAAAAAATAGCTACTACTATATGTTTTATATATGGTTTACTTAGAGTTAACCTACAAAACATGCACACATTGCCAGATCTCTTGTCTCTACATTAAGATAAACAACAAGTATTTAAAAAAATGAGTTTTAATTTAATAGCAAACCACATTCTGGCTGTTTGGTACACTGTAGTTTCCTTAGTCTGCCAGATAGACTCTGGTCAGCCAATCAAGTGCCCGGCATTCTGGGTAATGTGTACTGTTTAAGATTTTCGTCCTGTATAAAGCATGACACAACCTACTGCTATTTTATCACAGTAGTATCATGAGTTACACTAAAACTATGAAGCTACCTTCTCTAGTTAATGACGAAACCTGCTTATTTTATTACTCAGTTAATCACAAGTGAAAAACTATTTTCTTGACCATGTAAAATTGTGTTGAATAACTTGTCTCATGAAAGTTTTCTGTCTAAACTTCTCAAACTATTATCATGTTTTAAACGAGGAGCTCAACTTCAAAAACAAGTAGTTTTAAAAATTGTATCCATTTTGTGATGGAAAAAATGCGAGCAATAAATAAAATAAAGTGCAGTTAGTGTGATAGGTGTAAATAATGTAAAAAAATCGGTGTTATTGAAGCTGCTATATGACAAAAAGTCTTAGAGCGCCTTTAGATTTCAATACAATTTGCTACTGTTGACATTTGGTATATGAATGTAATTGCTTACTGCTACACCATGCACTGAAGGTTTAATGGTTTTCCTAATACATAGCAATACACTTTTCAACAATTATAGCTTCTTAATTGCTAATTAATATTATGATTGACAGAGCAAACATATTTTATTCACTGTGTACATTGTTGCAGTGACAGTGACTAACAAGTTATTATAATACCATGGATAAATAATTTCTTTTGAAATTTACATAATTAAATGAAAAAAATCACATTTACTAGTACATAGATTAGTAATTATTAGTTGACTCCAAGTATGCCTGTGTAACTGCAACTCCAAGCCTCGGGTTACGTGATTATTTAACTACACACTGGGATGAGTTAGTACGCCCCCTTGAGTCAAACTGCAGAAGCAATAAATGTAGCTCCATAGCTTTGCATGACTGCAACAGAATGCAAAGAGCATTGTAATTTACAATATCAAGCTTATGATGGGCAAATGTATGAACTAAAGAAAATATAGCTGTTTATTTGGAGTTTTCTGCCCTTCATTGCTGTATATCCTCTTTACTTTGTAAAGTGTGTCTAGTATCACTGAAATGTATTTCGCTTTTGTGGTTGCTATGAATCATAACTTAGTTCCTATAATTATCTGAAAAATATGAAAAATAAGATTCATTACTTTTAACAATACTACTATTATGACTCATTCAAACTCAAATTGATACACTTTGTAGCAAATACTATAGTCAGCAATTAAATACTTGAGCAAAATGATGCAATTGTCATGTATAAGCATCACACATTTATTTTAGCAAAGTGAAAGTATTTGTTTTAAATAAAATGTTTACAAAATAAAAGTTTATTTATATACATACTCATCATTCTCATTTACAACTAAGCATCTATAATTAATATGAGTGTTGAAGTCTGAGCTATTCTTCATTTACTAATTGCGTAGAGTAAAACAAAACACGCACAGGTAATTATAACTATATGCAGTGAGTTAGTAAGTTAATTACTATTCTTTATTTAAGAATGGTATAGTTTATGTTATTAGCCAATGATTTGAAGATGTCAGATGTTTTGAGTGTTGGTATAATGTACAGGCAAGGTGCACAGTAAATATGAATTATAAACTATCTATATATATAATGCACGTTATACATTCTAATGCAACATGGTAATTACAATATATTAGAATATAGACGTATGTAAAAAATCTGAGCCTTAAGGTATAATAGGCATGTCTGCCAGCCGTTTGCACTGTTCAACACTATAAGCTCTAGAGCCTTGAGTTGGCGCAGGTTTTTTCAAGCACCTTGCAAGTACCTGAACACTAAACTCAATGCAACACATACTAACAAGCTGTTGAGAGGTGCTTTACTAGTTGAATCGTTTTAGGCTAAACAGTTTTTAAGTTTACTAGTGGCAAAATACGACGAGGTTAGCTGAGTATCTACAAAGACACGTCATTTCTTTAAAATATGTGACTGATATTTAGAGGTATATTTAGCATCGTGGGTTGTAATATTAGCCCTGTTCACACTGCACAATGCCGTTCTATAGGTAAGCTTTCTGTTTTATTATCTCTGCATTTTTATTGTGTCAACCATTTTATTAAATAATTATTTTCAGCAACACGTGTTGACCTTAGGGGCTACACCGTAGGTAGTTGTTCCCTTATACCATGATAAGGTAGTCTTTACGTTCTAGTTTTGTTTGTATTTTTCCATAAATTTATTACAATATAACGGTATTAATTTAATTCAAAATAGTTGCAGCTGTAGTGTTTAATTGGTGTGATATTTATTTGAATTATAATGATGAAATAGTATATAACATACAAGGCTTACAGTAGCAACTATCATGATCATCAATGTATGCAGCTTAATATGATATTAGTAAAGCAGACTAACATATTAAGGACCGTTTTATATTATATTATATCATCTTGTATTATACTATATTATGTTATATTATATTACATCATATTATAAACTATTATATTATATTGTATTCTACTATATTGTATTATATTATGTTATGTTATGCTATGTTATATTATATTATAACGGCAGACATTTTTAACAGATGATGTTGCCTGAAATGTTTGGAGTTGTTGTGCCACACAGAAGCACAATTTAACCTGCCCACACTGTGTTCTGTATTCAATGACCCCCCCCCCTCCCATCAAGTTATTACACTAATATTATACATGTGGTCAGCTGGGGACAATCTCTGTTCTGTAATTGGTCAGTATCAATCTACCCAGGGGGCAATTAGGTCATGGAGTGAAAGGGACTCTGATTGTATTTATCCTGTATCACAGTTTCACTGATCCTATGAACCTTAAAACAGTTTTCTCAATTTTTTGCTAACAAAAATTTATAGAAATTATGTGGATCAGCTGAGACAAAATTAAACTTACGGCTATATAACTGTTTCACATAGATTGAAAAATATCCTATGTTTGTGGACAACCTACATTACGCAAAAAATTGCATCATTTTATCAAAGCATTAATCATGTTATAGAGTTTTAAACCCAAAACCTTTCCTCAACCTGTTTTTACTGGCTTACAATTTTTGAATCTTAACTTTTACTTGTTTAAAAAAGTCATGTTTTTGTACTTGCTTATATAACTTATAATACTATATATTTGTGGTTTTATTTAAAACACGCACATAATTGTAGTTTGATTTAAATTTTAAATACCCTCTTTGATAACATAACTCTTTTTTTGAAAAAGGAATAATTTGCGCTGGAGCATTCGTTCACTATTACACGCTTGGTTGCCGAGTTAGCCAGAAGATAGTACTGACATAATATGCCATCAAGTGCACTGCATGCTGCCTGTCTGGATTATATATCATAGCTGAGACTCGGTGCTGCCGAGCTAATAGATTTGATATCTGGCATATAGCATATGCAGTGTCTCCTCTAAACCGGTTGTAGACATCGATTAAAAGAGGTTTCAGCATGTGAGATACTTTCAAATAACACTTTAATCTTGTGTCTGAATAATGCAATATTTTTCATGCAAAATTTATTATCAAAACAAGCAAAAAGCATGACTTGCTGATGGCCAGTAACATATATGACTAAAACCAGTAACTTCGTTCATAACAGAAGAAAACGCAAATGTGTCGATACACTCGTAGGAGGCCATTTGCTGAATACTAATGGCTATCACGAAGAAATTGTATTCCATTAGAAATGACAAATTTGGTAATAATCAAATTAATATAAATTACCAACTCTCTGTGGGTTCGTCATTAGAGGAAATGAAAGGATGGCATCTCAACTTCAGAACGACTGTATAGTCCACAGAAAGCAGCCATGCCGTAAGTTAAATCATTTAACATACTTTAGTTTTCTTACTGGTTTATTTAAAAAACCGACAGTTTTGTTGAAAAGAATTATTCAGTAATATTTGTATAATTATAGCTTCCTAACACCACTTGTTATCAGTCAACAGTTAGAACATTATATTATAACACTACGTATTATATTATTATACTTAATTATTATTATACTATATTTTCATTATATTACATTATTATTATTTTATATTATGTTTTTATTATATTATTACATTATTATTATACATTATTATATTGTACTATTATGTTACATTATATTGTTTGTTTGATTCTAGTTTGTCTGCGTTGTTTGAAACGATTGCCCAGATTGGGAGATTCACCCGCAGATGGGATGACGACTTCTGTGATAAACTGAACCACGTCTTGTCTCCCATCGTACTACTTAGCATGACCATTGTAGTCAGTCTGAAGCAGTACGTGGGCGAACCAATCGTGTGTTGGTGTGAGGGCACGTGGTCAGGTAATTGTAAACCTAGCTCTCTGCTACTCCAGCAAATAATTACCTGCATTGTTTTAATTAAAGCATCCATTCTATGTTAATTAATTTGAATACATTATATAAATGTGTGCTAACGCTGCAAGTGGTCAACTCATGTTTATAAACACTCTACGCAGTCCAAAGTATGCCAAGTTTGTGTAGGAATAATTCTCTCCTGAAGTTCAACGGGCCCCTAGTTTTTACATTTATATGGGGAATTTCTAAGTGAAGAATTCAGTACTCAGGTGCAACCTTTCAATACCGTACCTATGCTGGATTGTAACTGGACAATATTATGTTGAATTCATTATAAACTTTTATTCCAGTATTCTAGCAAAACTCTGAAATAAATTGAGTTGCTTTCTATTTTGAGAAACTCTCATCATTCTAAGTGAGCTTGTTGCCATGGAAACAATTGATTTAATAAACTTGTGTAGTTTACATGAATTTAGAAACACTAAAGTGTGTGACACGCCTTGCATTTAATCAAATGCTTTTCAAAAAAGTTTTACAACATAATATGATTGAGCTTTTGGATTAAAAAAAATTTGTATCTTGTTTATATACACACCAAGCTACTCAGTCTACTTCTTTTCATAATTAAGACACATTACATACTAAAATTATTCTGAAAACAAAGCTCCAACACTAAAAGAGCCATTATTTTGTCAAAGAAAAGTGGATCTTGTTTTTTAAATTAACTATTGTTTCAAATTTGATATATATTTCTTATTACAATACGACTTAGGCTCACAAATGTATAGCCTACAGTATAAGAAAATTTCATGTGATAATTGTAGGGGCCATGATAGACTATGCTCATCAGATATGTTGGGTGTCCAACACGTATTACTTACCACCTCATAAGGCCCCTCTCCAACCCAGTGACCTTAGAGAACAGGTTCTTATATATTATCAGGTTGGTAAATTTTATCATGTTACTATTATGTTTATTTTACAAAAGCGTTTATAACACAATAAAATATCTATTTACATAAATTGCTAAGTTATTTAAAGATATTTACAAATTACACCTAACTCTTTTAGTTTTTAGTAACCTGCTAAATTTACTTAATCTAGAAAATTGCCAAGAGGAGGTGTTATAGCATGCATCAATTGTTTTTAACAATATTATCATATTTTTAGATTTAATTGATATTAGCTGGCAATATGTTATTAGTTTATAGTCTGAGTTATGTAATATCTGTAATATCTTAATTTGAACTAGTATGTGTAGCTCACTTCTAGCCTGCAAGTAATTTGGATGAATACATAGTTTTGATGATTAAGCTATGATTTTTCACAGAAATATTTTTTAAGACAATCATATAATTGGCTTAAGGAACATAATGTGGTTGTGAGTAGGCAAATCATCACTAGTGGTGATGCAATAGTAGTCTTATGTAACACGCAGGTAGGTAAGGTAGACACCTCTAGCTTCTGTTGCTGTCTGTCTATCATAAGGTCAGCAACACCCACTCCAAACTCATTTCACTTGTTGAGTGGAGTGACAGCAGCTAACATGTAATGCTGTAATTAGCTTAAATTTTTCCAATAATGCTTCCATACTTCCAAGATGAGTGATGAACTCTTATTAAATGTAATATATTATCATAACATATAACCATATAATATAATATATATTATAATATATATTATCATAATTTCATATATGTAATCATATATATTATCATTGATTATAATATATATATTAATATATTGTCATATATAATATATTACATAATAATGATTATATGATACTGCATAATACATTTTATTGTCATACAGCATCATATACGAGTAATATCAAATATATTCATATTTTAATACATTGTTTGAGCTAAAAGAATAGAAATTCTATATATTTTTAAATATATGTTACACTTATAAGTTATTGTAATATACTATTGAATTTATAGAAGTTGATTAAATTTATTTATCTGCTAGACACAAGCATGTAAAACATAAACTAAGCATATAATGGGCGGAGTTTAGTTTCATGTATATGTACAATATTGTTCCCCCTCCTTCTTTAGTGGGTGCCCTTTATCCTGTTGGGTCAAGCTTTCTTCTTCTTACTTCCTGGTCTGCTGTGGAATATGATGAGCCAGTTCATAGGCCTAGATCCTAACAGAGTTGCTAGGACTGTGTCGGGCATGGATAACGTCAACCCTGAAGTAATTGTAGTTAATTCATAATAGATTGCGACTACTATTGTATCTAATGTACCTAAGAGACTCCGTCGCACTGATTATGCATAACAAAGCTCTTTTGGAGATATATCTAGCTTTTCTTGTTAATGTCTAGGCTTTATGCCATTATGTAATAGAATATAGATACTTCAATGGTTTGGGTTTATAGCAAAGTTTGAAGGAAAGCAAGTAGTAATTTTTTGATGCTGTGTTATTCAGTTTTGGAATGCAATAAATCCTTATATATACACTACTTCAAATTACCCACAGAAAATAGTAGTAATAATATAAAAAAATAATAATTAATATAGAAAATAGCATCAACAAAATTTCTATTTATTTAATATAAATACCAACTTAGTAATCACTAGGAAATTCTGTTAGCTGTATAGTTAAAAATTTGGTAGAGAATTATGTGCCTAAATAGAATCAGTAAGTATCCTGTGTGTTGAATAGAGGAGGATATCTGGAGTTGTAAGATCAATAATGACGTGTGATACTTGCACTTCACACTATGGTCTATAATTCTAAGTATTTCTTTATAGGTTCGAGACAAGACTGTCCGCTGTCTTGTTAAGCAGATAGATAGATCTTTGGCTATATCTGTATGGAGAACTAGGGGAAAGATAACTGACTGTATGAAGAAAGCTCACAACTTGCTCTGTATAATCGGATGTGGGAGAGGCTTTGGGAATTATCTTATCTCTCTCTATATCTTCTGTAAACTGATTTATATTGGTAAGTTAAGATGGTGCAATATCTGGTTGAAATCAAGATACAGCAACTTATTATGTAGAATATCTGCTGGTTTTTTTACTTACTCAGCACCTTTAAATAGCAGATGTAAATACTAAAAAAAATAAAATCGATTTTCACATTATTTATGAAATATTAAAACTTGTTAATAATAACTTGTGTTATAATAAAAGCAATTCTACATGGGCTCTGCGCTGTAAAAATATTATATATGTATGCTATCTTCTATTGCTTGAAAATTTTAATATATGAGTCATTATTATAGGGCCTAAAATGATATTTGAAAAATTTTTGAATTAAATATGTTCACATATTAACAAGATATTACACATAAGCTAAAGCCATTATGTTGTGGTCATGTATTCGTAAAACTCAAGAAACATTGTTTATGTCATCTTTGAGTCCAAAATCTTTCTTTAGGTAATTCAGTGGGTCAGCTGTTTGGTTTGAACTTCTTGTTGGGCACAGAACAACTGGGCATACATTACCTGTACTATGGAGTGTACGCGTTAGGACTATTGCTATCTGGACAGGATATCAGCAATGGCAACAAGGTGTTTCCCCGAGTGACCATGTGTGACTTCACTATCCGACAGATGGCCAACCTGCATCAATACACCATAGAATGCACTCTGCCAATCAACCTGTTTAATGAGAAGATCTTCCTCTTCATTTGGATCTGGCTGGTGCTCGTGACCTTTATAAACTTCCTCAGCCTTCTCTTCTGGCTCAGCTCTCTCTTCACCATAAGTCGCACGGCGTACGTCAATAAATACTTATTCATCTCGGAGAGAATGAGAAGACGGCCGTGTGACAAGAAGCACTTGCGCTGCTTTACTGAGTATTACTTGAGACAAGATGGAGTCTTTCTGATACGTATGCTGTCGAAAAACACGAGCGATGTCGTGGTTTCGGAGGTCGCGTGCAAGCTATGGGACCATTTTATTCTCCACCATAGCAGACGGGCAGAATTCCACAGAAACCTTTGTGTGACTGAAGGCTTAGACCTAGAAATCATGGTGTCTGACAGAAATGGAAATCATGAAAATAATGGAATTAATAGCACAACTCCCACAACACCAGGCAACATATTTCCATAGTCACCTATTTTGACACTATATTATATTACAGCCTTGCCTTGTCTAGTTTATTATGAACACCATATTTAATCATATTACATAATATCATGGAAAACATTTTTGCTACCTTTTATTCAAGAGAAAATTATTTACGGAGTGTTAATGGGCTACATAGCCTAAAACAGACTCAATAATAAGTCCTATCATAGCCGCTTGCATATTCGCAATACACAGATATACACAAACACTTGGTACACAGTCTAATACAAATTTATTTATCGTCTCAACACAGACCAGCCTTAGCTGAAGCACAAAAAAAAATGCAAAACACATTTAAAGAAGATGAGAGGTTGACATGTCATTTGCAGGTGAGTCGAACATTTAAACATTTAGTTATCATTTAAATATTATGTTATACTATAGAATACTTTATCCATTTCATAGCATCAATCCCATTTATACCAATAGTTTGAAGCATTTGTGTTTGCTAAACATTGTTTTTACAAACTAGAGGTAAAATAAAATGCCCCCCCCCCCCCCCTTTGAGTGGTGAGGCTGTTATTATGCTGTTATTTAAGTATCTTAATTATTGTAGAGAGCTTTGTTGTAGAAATCCGTGGCTAATTAAAGTAAAAACTGCTCGAAAATAATTTCCATGTGTTACACCATTATTGGATTTTCCTACTAAATTAGGTTTTTCATTAACATTGCCACTTATAAATGAACTGAATATCTCTATTAGTTGAATGCCTGAAACATGCAGAGAGTTATAAACTATACGGAGGTCTGCGTTCTAATTAATCTAACGAACCATCAGATGTAATTTATGACCAATTTCAAACTAATCAGCATTTGCAGCTAATTTTTGTAACATCAAATTAGTGTAGATACAACACATAGTATAAATCATTGCCCAAACTAAATTCTAATTTGCTAGCATGTATATACAACTATTATACTGTTAGTACATAATTATATCCGCAACCAAATATTGTATGCTACTTAATCAGCATGTTACAAAATATCTATTCTTCGGCAGTTTACTTTCATTCAACCCAGCAACATGTACAAACTCGTTCTTTTATGTCTTGAGTAAAATTATTAACAGCAAACATGGTTGGCTCGTAAGTTAACATAACTGTTACAAAATTACATGATATTATTTTACATGCTTGTAGCTAATAGTCATATTAAGAACTGTAAATACATACATATATTTTATTGCACTAACTAAATTATATTCTTGTTCATATTGTGACTTTTTCTGTAGAATATCCAGCTTCCTAGATGGAGTCTCTCGAATGGGAAAGTTTGCTGCTCGGTGGGATGACGATTTCATTGATCGAATCAACCACAGATACTCCACTGTTATTTTGGTTATTTTCACGGTAATAGTCAGCACTAAGCAGTACGTTGGGGAGCCTATAGTTTGCTGGACACCCGCCCTATTTACTGGTAAGTTTAACCTACAGTTCTCCTGAGCTAAGATATTATGACAAGAGGGTTAACACATCTCTGCTTAATAAAATATAAAGAAGTTACAGAAAAATTGCTATTTTCAATAACCTGAAAAAATTTTGTGCAAATAGCTATTAATTTTTTGTGAATTAAAATATGTATATTAAAATCTAAGATAATTATTTTAATCGTCCGTAATGTCTACAGCATATCATTATAGCATATTATGTTGAATACAACTGGCTTTTTTTTAAAATTCATCTGGAAAACTTTTTACAAAAGTGTTTCATTATTTAATGTAATTTTTGATGCTAACAGCCAAAACAAGATTTTAAAACTTTTTTAAAATTTGTCTTAGAAATATTATTATTAAGCTAGTTGAAACTTTAGCTAAAATTTTATTTTATTATATCATGAAGTACTGATTTTTTTAATTAAAGCCTGTTGAGTTTAATTTATAATTATTTCAAAACATTTAAAAACACACATACATAATACAAAGCAACAATTTGAAGAAACACACTAGTGTATCACATATTGATAAGGACACTGTTGTTAATAAACAAATATATAATGAATAAATGTATATATATATTATAATGATTTCCACGGTAACTTTTAAGAATCTCGTTTGTAGGTGCAATGGTGGATTATGTACACCAAGTATGCTGGATATCAAATACTTACTACTTGCCTCTCAACAAAGCTCCTCTGACCAAACTGCAACCCAGAGATGAAGTGCTGACATACTATCAGGTAGTCAATAGTCAATAGTAAACAGTCAATAGTCAATAGTCAATAGTGAACAGTCAATAGTCAATAGTGATTAGTCAATAGGGACTATAATGCAAGTACAGCAACATTAAATTTGGCCAATAAAAAGTTTCACCAACTTGTCTTACATTGAAAAAGTGAAATTATGCGTAGATTGTGGAGCAAATTTTGTAATGATATTTAGAACAACTAATTAGATTTCCTTGAGGTCAGCTGTTGGGTATTGATACAGTATGACACAATCTGAGACAAAATGATACAATGTGATACAATTTATCACGACGTGACACGTTTGTCTTAGTAACCATATATTTCTTGGTTGAAATTTGTACAGCTTAATGTTGCTCTTAAATATTTTTTTGCTGCTTCACAATTCTAACTATTTCTCACCAACAGTCTATGATTTTAGTACGTCAATTCTTAACTTGATATTTAGGTAAACATTTTATTGAAAGAAAATTTAGCTACCCTGTATTGTTTCTCTAGTGGGTGCCTTTCATCTTACTGTCCCAGGCATTTCTCTTTCAACTGACAAACATCTTATGGAATGTATTTAGCAGCAGGAATGGTCTTAATGTCAACAGATTAATCATGTTACTTGGTGCTTCGGAGAATGTTCAGCCCGAGGTAGGAAAGACAACTCTAACAAGTTGCAAATCATTCATTTCACTTGCACAAAATAAACTTATATATATTCTTGTAAAAACTAAATGTTTTATTACATGTTTGCATTTTAGAAGCGAGAGGAGGCAATTTCTACTGTCGTTAAAAGCTTGGACCAAGCCTTCGCTTTCTCTTACTGGAGGCAACGAACAACTCTATTCAAATGCTTTTCAAAAGTGAAGAGGTTTTGTTGCGTCACACTCTGTGGAAAGGTCTACGGGAATTACCTTACTGGCTGTTATTTGCTGTGCAAACTGTTCTACATAGGTAAACTATAAATGCTTAGATTAAGCCAAATGCAGTTAAATTTTATATAAAAAAGAGGAGAGTTTAGTTTTTGTTTTATATTCAGCTGCCATTTTGGTATTTCCTTCTACTAGTCAAATATGTTCGAAAGGCAATAATTTTGCATATATACATGTAATACGTTCTTTGCAGGTAATGCAGTGGGTCAAATCTATTTACTCAACTACCTGCTAGGGGCTGAAAACCTGGGCTTAAATTACTCAGAATTTGGCATTCACATTGTGCAGCTGCTCTGGAATGGCAAGGATGTTGGTGAACATAGCAAAATATTCCCACGAGTCACAATGTGTGATTTTAAAATTCGCCAATTCTCCAATGTCCAAGACTATACGGTCGAGTGCGCTTTGCCAGTCAATCTGTTTTCTGAAAAGTTCTTCATTTTTCTATGGTTTTGGATCGTTTTAGTGTTTTTTGCTAATGCGTATAGTTTCCTCTCGTGGCTTTGGTGCACTTTTACTATTAGCCGAGTGCAATATATCAAAAAGTACATCAAATTGATTGAAAGAGTGAAAAAGAGTGATCGAGACATGACGCATATTTCCTGTTTTGCCGAGGAGTATCTGAGACATGACGGCATCTTCTGTCTGAGGATGATATCTGCTAATGTTAATGATGTCACCACCGCCCAAGTGATAGCCTCACTTTGGAGTCATTACAAGAGTCATCACCGGGATTCCCCAGAATACCATAAAAAACACAGATGGCTCAGAGAAGATAACTCCGATGTTGAAGCATATGCTGACAGCTATGAAACAGCAAAATTCAACACCAAGCCGGCTCTCAGATTTTCTGCCAACACAGAAAATTGAAAATGCATTTCAGATTTGTTTTCTTGTACCACTGCTAATTACATGTAACAAATGTAGTTATATTATGCTAGTTTTTACATGTGTGGAGACATTTACAAGGCATGCACTATTTCTGTGTATTGTTTTTTGTCAACCTTCACATTTCTATTAAATTCATCTCTCATGTGGTATTTCTAAGCATGAATTACAAGAAGTTCTTTCATTTTGCGAAGAATTTTCTTTCTAATTGCGAAGAATTTCTTTCACCTCGATTAGTTAAAAAGTTTCATCCTAAACTCAAAGTAAAAATTCTGAATATTAAATAGTTAGGCTATTGAGTCTGTTTTCATCAAGTTTTAGAAACTAAAATGCCAAAGCCAAAGAGTTTTTCAACACACTTTTAAATAAAAAAATCAACTGTTAAAAAGTTATTCGACTATTAACCCGACTGTCACCAGCTGACCACAGCCACCTTTACTACCATCTAATATGTTCCTTAGAGCTGCATGATTACTCTATGTTATACCACAATGGTTTATCTACTTATATAACCCACTGCTCTTACTCAAGCATATATTATATCCACTGCCTTTCACACTCCAATATCCTTATTGTTTTAATTACAGATGTTATTATAGGAGGTGCACTATGTTTATTATATCCAGTGATATATTTATTTTGTATGCTAGAGCTGCAAAATCTTATCTAATTATCTTCATAATTAAAAATATTAGTTGCCAGAATTAGTTCAAAGCTGGTAGTACAAGTTTAGTGTGAGTGTGTGTGTGTCTAGTATAACTATTATTAATATACAGTAAAACATTTCAACTGCTTAAAAAATACTTTGTTATGATAGAATATCATGCTTAATGTAATCAAACAGTTGTTGCTTTGGCATTTACTTTGTAAATTTGGTGCAACCTGCAGTTAGGCTTATATGAGTAGGTTATGAAGTATTTGATTATTCTACTTGCAATGTACTGTGTACCACATTATATAAGAAAATGGAAGAATTCGGCTATACGTAAGTATTTCCTAGCAATTTCCAATGTTGCTTCATGACGTTTTAGTATTTTGCAAATCTTTTTTGGTTTATAAAATTCATATTTGTATGATTTCTCTGTACTTACAAATGTTAGATAATAGAATATTATAAACTAAATCACACCTACGTTACCATAGCTTTTTGTTGATTACAGCTAACAGTCAACAGGAAGTTATGACATGGTGTCTTTAACTTCCTCCACTAAATTCCCTTTTCATAAAGCCTCAATATCATTTTGACCCACCAGTTCCCTAGTTTTGCATCCCTCAAACTAACTTAATACAAAGTAGTTGTACCAAACCTATGTTAGCTATACCCTTTTATTATATTTCTACAATGATATAGTGGTCTGTTCAATTCATTGAAAGAATGAAGCTGAAGTTTATACCCGCGGGCCAATCTTTTGTAGCATGTCCGGCTTCCTGGAAGCCGTGGCAAAAGTTGGTAAATTCTCGTTGCGATGGGATGACGACTTCTTTGATAGATGTAGTCACAGATACACTGTGATCATACTGGTGGTGTTTGTGGTGGTAAGTTATCTGTCAGCAGTAGAACTCCCTATGCAGTCAGCTAGTACTTTCAGTATAAAACGTTTGAATCTGATGAATTTTTATTGTTGTACAAGCTGTGATAGCTTTATAGCACTCCCTGAATTATTAGTAAAAAAATAAACAATTTTTGTTGCATTCTTGGTTTAGAAATTTTCTAATGTTTTCAAAGAATATATTTTAGATAGAAGCAAATACTGGTTTTTAATCCAGTTTGCTGTAATTAGTAAAACAAATTGCAAAAGTTTTTACATATATCTAGGTTTAAGCTGCTAATTAAAAAAGTCAATACCATAACATTGTATTATAAATTCCTCTAAAGAAAAAAAAATTAAGTGACATATTATTTTGCTGATCCGTTGTCAAGGTAACCAGCACTAAACAATATGCCACATGTGTATACATTCTGTTGTCAAGGTAACCAGTACTAAACAATATGCCACATGTGTATACATTCTGTTGTCAAGGTAACCAGCACTAAACAATATGTCACATGTGTATACATTCTGTTGTCAAGGTAACCAGTACTAAACAATATGTTGGAGACCCAATATCCTGTTGGTGTCCTGCCACCTTTACTGATCCAATGATTGAGTATACAAATCATATATGCTGGATTAGCAACACTTATTATGTGCCCATGGAAAAAGTACCAGAAAAGCACTGTGAGTACACAATATTATTTTTCCCAATTTATTATAGTACGCATGTGTTGAGATAGTTATAATAATTATAGGCATGCATAGTAGATACGAATATAATTATCCCATGTGCTGCAATTAAGTGATGTGCTATTGTATATGATATCAAAGTCAATATGGCGGAAGACTTCAATTTAATTATGGTGCAAAGGAAATACTGAGGCACTTTTTCATTTATCATTAAATTAAATGCTTATGCTGATGTTCAGAGAGTTAGAGATGCTTGGGAAAGTAATTGCAGCTTTTGATTAACAGTGATAATAAATTAAAAGCAAGCTTGTTACAACCTAACAACTTTTTGTTAGCAAGTAAATGCTACAACACTGTGTGGTAGAGTTTATATCGAAAAAGAAAGCGACTCCTTGAATAACTGAGTGAATTGTATGTTCTAAATTATTACAGACATTCCCAGGGAAGAGGTGATCAGTTATTACCAGTGGATCCCTCTGGTGCTACTTCTACAGACACTGTGTTTCTACACCCCCAGCATCATCTGGTCAGCTCACAACAGTACCTTTGGTGTAGACATCAACAGGATGGTGCTGCTAGTGTCGGGCGTCGAGCACATCAATCCTGACATCCGCGACAAAACAATTAAATTCATCTGTAGACACTTTGACAGAGCACTGGCGTATCAGCGAGAGTATCGGAAAGGAAGAGTGAGGCAATGCATGCAGAGGTTAGCCAGTTATTGCTGCTGTCCTGTAGGGAAGCTATACGGTAACTACCTCATTACTCTAAACTTGTTCGTCAAGCTGCTTTATATCCTAAATGCTATTGGACAGTTCTGGCTGCTTAATGAGTTTATATCAAATGATGTCGAGAAATTCACCTACTACGGGTATAAAGTCTTGCTGGATATTTGGTATCAACGAATGCCAGATAATCGAATGTTTCCCAGGATAACTTTATGCGATTTTCAGATCCGGCAAATGCAGAATGTACACGACTACACAGTGCAATGCACTCTGCCAATCAACTTATTCAATGAGAAGATATACATATTCCTCTGGTTCTGGATATTGTTTATAGCTTTAGTGACAATCATAGGCTTTGTTTATATGCTGTGGACACTGTTTGCTATGAATCGAGTCACATACTTAAGGAAATATCTTCGGGTCATGAATAAGATCAAGAAATACAATCCTACAGATGAGCGCTTAGTTAAACAGTTTGTAAACGAGTACCTGCGCCAAGATGGTGTCTTCGCTCTCAGACTAATGGCTAAAAATACTAATGATGTGATAACAGCAGAGGTCATTGGTGCTCTCTTTGAGTTCTACAAAAAACATTACAAGCCTGCAAAAGCCATGATAGCCAGGGATGCAGACATACCTTTATCTTCCAGTGTTGGCTCTATGCCAAACTATGCTCCACCTTTGAACGCGCCTCCTGCATGCGTTTAAAGGTCTAAGTAATAACAGCATTTTATTTTTATATGATTTAGAGTTAATTTCAAAGGCATAACCAAAAACTGTTTTATAATAAAATCAATCACTATTTGATATAAAATCTACTAATATAATATCAACGTACTATATATAAATTTATTTCTGGTAGATAAAAAAGCTTGTATAAACTCAATACACTAAAATATTAAACATAATTCTTTCATAAATTTTCTAAAAGCAATATTACTTTGAAAGAGCTTCTTTTTGTATTTTCTAAAATTAGTATATAGTATATACATTGATGGAATATAATATAAGTAAAAAAACTATTATGAAATGTGTTTAGTAACTTGATATTTAGAATATTTTAGTTCATCACATATAATTTAGAATAGTGAGTTTGTTTGTTTGTTTTTATTGCACCAAATTGACAGAGAGTTTAGATCTTGATTTATAGCTTCCAAATGGGAGTTCAAATCTTTTGATTCAAAAAATAAATTAGTGTCGTCGGCATAGAAAATGGGATTAAAAAGTTTAAATTGTTGAGCAAGATCGTTTATATATATCAAAAATAAGGTAGGGCCCAAGACAGATCCCTGGGGAACCCCACAGGTCACTGATCGTGAACTTGATAAGGTTGCATTTACTAGTGTGGAATGACTTCGGTTTGATAGGTAGTTAGCAACCCATGACACTGTGGATTCACTAAAACCAAGTTTTCTCATTTTTGCAAGTAAAATATTGTGATTTATAGTGTCAAAAGCCTTACTAAAATCTATAAAAATTCCGAGAACGCAATTTCCATTGTTAAAAGCTTCGAGCGTATTATTTTTAAATTTAACAACAGCATCTGCAGTACTTAAATTTTTTCGAAAGCCATATTGATTCTTAGAAATCAAATTTTTAGATTCTAAAAAGTTTAAAATTTGATTGTTAACAATTTTTTCAAGTATTTTACTAAAAATGGGGAGGATTGAAATAGGGCGGTAGTTTTCACATCTGTCATGAGAACCTTTTTTGTAGAATGGTAATATTTTAGCAGTTTTAATTTGCGCTGGAACAATTTTTTCTTCTATGCTTTTGTTAAATCTAGTAATATACTAGACACTTGCTAACAATATACTAGACACTTGTTTGTTTGTTTGTTTGTTTGTATTTATAAGTCTATCAAATTGCATTTTTGAAATGAAAATATCAAAAGTTTCTATTCAAGTTTCAGATAGAACTGCTATGTTATGAGTTAATATATTATTTTACAATCGTAATAATATTGTTATACCTCATTGTTAATTGTGAAATTATGTGATATAATACAAATTATGAGTGTCTTTGTGTCTTACAATATGATTACCAGTTGTGTGTGAGAAACAGTAGAATTTACAGCGTAGTTATCATGTTCTGGATAGGAGTTTTATTTATAATAAACATGAACATATGTGTTCACAATTCATATACTAATTATAGTAACTTTACTGTAACCATGGATCTTAGAAATGACTCAAAAACGACTGTTACTAACTCAAAAGCAGAAAAACAAGGGAAGAATGAGAAAGACATGTATTACTTTCAACATCAGCTTTTTGGAAACTGTATGTATTAGTATATTCGAGGATTTTGTATGTTATATCACAGGAAATAAAAGAAGTAAATTGTAGCATACAGCTACTACTGTGACACATTGCATGTATCTTAGAAAAACATTATACTATAATAATCTGGCACAAAATATATCCGTGCAATTAGTTGAAAACAGGATTAGGCTAAGAGTTAAATTAATTTATAATTTTGGGAAATCATACTATATACTGTAACATCTCAATCTTTGAGTTTAGTTAAATTCTTATTAGTTTACTAGTTGCTTGTTATAAGATCTTTTATGACATAATGACTGATTGATTCTAGTACCAAAGAGTGCTATCATATTCCTCATGGTCAGTGCTTGTGTGGCCGTTCTAGCTATACTAGTGTTGATGTATCTGTATGAAGCAGCCTGCTTCAAAGTCTTTCATGCCAAAACCTGCATTGATGTCCAACATTCTGCGACTAATCGTAAGAAATTAATGTATTACTACTACTATATATACATTATTTCTGTGTGTGCGTGTGTGTGCGTGTGCAATTATTTGTTAAAATAAGAAAAATAAAAATAAAGTAGTAATTTCTGTATGTTTTATTACCTACAGATATCGTGAGTTGTACAACCTATAGATATACTAAGTTTTGTCATTGGTTAATGTTAATGAACAGGTGCCAATCGCAAAACAAAAAAAAGAAGCCTGATGAAGCGATTGGGTCAAACTCCATCACTCAAACCACCAGCTAATGATATTGAAAATGTTGCCAATGTATGGAAGACACAAAATTATACAGTGACAGGTGAAGAATCTCCCAAGAGAAGGCAAAATAAAAAACAAAAGAAAAAGAAAAAAGCAAAACCTTCAGAAAATATGTTTGATATGTCTTGAACGCTTTATAAGTTAAAAACTTGACTTATTTTCACAGTTTAGCTCTTGATAAATATGAAACAGAGCTGTTAATTAGTTTTCTTTCATAGTTTCTGTAAATATTTCTAAATTTTGAGTAAAAAATATGATTTTATACATATAAAGATATTTTTCCAGAATGTTCACAGCCACGAGCTCTTAAAAATGCACACCTTTTAGCTGAAACCAAACACAATACAATATAATATTATGTAGCTCTGTTCTAATTAAAAGTGATGATAAATAATAGCAGTATAGCAAAGTTATACCAAATTTATATATAGCTTCTGCAATCACACAAGCTTATTAGAAGTTTCTGGTAGGTTTCACAATATAATATTTGCAGTTCTGGTCTTTAGTATTAGCAAGCAAATAGCAGCTGCAAATTTAGCCTACTTGCCAAATCTTTCATATAAATTTTGCAAATAGCTCTGCAATAATTCTAATGGTGAACAATTGTCACATATATTTGCAAATAAAATTATGTGAAGCCTAAATCAACTGCTAATGCAGATTTTAAGGAGTTGTCTTGTTATTGAATAAGCAACAGCTTATAGCCTTATAATATTATGCTTGTTCTAAACCCAACACATTTGGGAACATCCTATAATAATGGATACATAAGCTTCTAATTAACATTAACATTGACCAATTCAAATATCTCTAGAGAAGTGTTTTGCACTCTCTGAACTCACTGAATTCATCTTTTGAATTCATCAATTTACCTTTGACTAAAATAATATTATTAGGTATATAAATAGGAGCTATTTTTTTCCCATATATTTCTAGCAAGAGTATATAGATTGTATATAGCTCCTAATTTCAAGTTCAATAGTTAGTTCTCAGCTATTTTTTTTATTAAACTGTTCACTGAAATGCAATAAATAAAAGGTATTATAATTATGTTAAATACGATTTCAGTAGATAGAGCTATCATCACCGGATTGAAATACGTAAAATTGTATTCAAAGGGTTAAAGTTCACACTGAATTCATTATATTATTCCAATACGCTGGCAATAATTGGCTGGAGGAAATTAACCTTAGATCTGAATGTGCTTGTCATAGCGATTCCATGTACACTAATAACCGTCACGGTCATGAATACACTGTTTTTATTTATTATTACCAACAATATTTTTACTTACGAAAAAACTGATATTTACTATTATTTATTTTTGATAACATTTAGTCATTTGTTGTTGATTATGATATTGAAACTGAAAATACACGCGGCCTCGTACTCGTATCACTATCACTGTATCAGACTCAGTAGAAATACTACTAGACGAAGACTCAGACTGAGTTGCACTTGACTCTTGGAAATTGTGTGTGTAGACTCAGACTGTAGACTTAGAGTAACACCATGACTATCACATTCACTATCAGCATGACTGATGCCTATTACAGTAACTATGACTGTGATACTCACTATGAGTATGATATTCATATTCATATTGAGAGATAAGTCATAATTCTACTGTTGGCGTTGGTCACTACCGACACCGCCTTTATACTTTATAATTATGCAGTATGATTACTATTAGTAATAGTAATCATAATGAATGTATTCTTGCATCAATATGTTTTAAAAATGTTTACCACAATATTTAACATAAGGCACCATATTAAACGCGGGTCTAGAAATTCCTTTTAGTTTTACTAGTGCAGTTTAAGTTCAACTTAACTGGACAGCACTAAGTAACATGTTTCCACTTTGATTGCATTTGCTGCCACACTGTAAGTAACTCAGTAAGTAAAATACATGCTCACGTTGTTGCAGCTGTGAAACTCCACTATGCTGTCTTATTTCTCCAATATCTTGACTTTTTGATTTTCTTGCAGACTATTGCACACAATTCAACTCCCTGACGTCCAAAAGTTGCTGATCCTCGGTCTATGTTGCAGCTATTTCAATTCAGTCACTTTCAACTAACATCTCTAATGGGATGTCTCACATTAGAAGTAAAAGAGCAGCGAAGAAGGTTCAAGATTTAGGTAAAATTCTTCTAAAAGAAGAAATCTCAGCACGATATAAACAGGTTAGGGCATTACATCTCATTTTTCATCTAACCTGAGGTTCTAATATGAAAGCCAAAGTTTTTCAATACTATTGTATAATTCTTGACTAACTTTTACTCCAATATAATTTATGTTATGCATCTTTGAAGAAATTTGGTTACATTTAATTTCTAGATATCCCAGATTTTAAAAATTCCTTCAGAGCTACACACAGATGAACAGAAGCACATTTTGGAATTCTCTCCAGAAATCGTCAAGAAGTGTCAACAGAATGAAGTCAAACGATCTCTGCACAAGTCCAGGTTAGAGGAGGTGAGTTGAAATGCCGAGTATACTATTCCATAGCTTCATGCAGCTGTAGCGGGTGAGTAACTCTTGTAGAAAGATAAATAGCACTTTCATAGATATGTTTTATGAAATTTTACAGTTACCAGACAGTGCAGCCAGCCTGGAAGAGAAATGCTTGAAGCTAGCAGCCGCAATACAGAGAGCTGAACATCTGGTGGTGTATACAGGAGCAGGCATCTCTACTGCAGCTGAAATACCCGACTATCGAGGACCAAATGGTGTGTGGACTTTGAAAGATAAAGGAATCTCAGTAAAGTATGTGGCATGTGTGCTGCTGAAAATTGAATTAGGTCAAGATATAATTAAGCATTTGTAAGATTTGTAATGGTGTGATAAGTCACACTTGTACCATTTGCCGTGCAGGGCATCATAGGTGCATAAAATGCCATTCTGAATATCTAATGCATAAGTTTTTATGTTGTAGAGCCAAAAGTTTGTGCGATGCCAATCCTACTTTTACTCACATGGCACTTGCTAGCTTGGTGCGACTAGGCCTGGTACGTTAGTGCTGTATTGTCTCTTTACTGTGGCAATGTACGTCACAGTTATACTTGAATAGTTGTGCAGTTTACAAAACAGATGCTATACTTGTGAGGTCTCTAAGTCAACCAGTTGAAGTTGTAAAAGTTTGATTGTGATTTTTAGATAAAGCATATTGTATCACAGAATTGTGATGGGTTACATGTGCGTAGCGGAATAGATAGGAGGAAGCTTTCAGAGATACATGGAAATATGTATATTGAGGTAAGTAACCACTGCTTTCTGTTCTGTATGACACTTACTCTTTAAACTCAACACATATAAGCATTAAGGGATTATTAAATTTTCTTTAGATTGCTTTCTCTTTTTCTGTTGTTAGACGTGCACACAGTGTAAAGATAAACGTGAGTATTTACGGCTCTTTGACACAACGGAGCACACCGGTATTAGAAGGCACGAAACAGGAAGAAAATGTCACCGATGCTTTTCTAATCTCAAAGACTCCATAATTCATTTTGGAGAAAAGGTGCATGTTTAGAATGTACATGATACATAAATTATATAAGATGTAATTACATTTAATTTTTAATCCGTTTCAATTAAATCTGTTTGATGAGTCGTATAGATACACTCTCCAACTTGAGCAGATGCTTTTCAATGTATGTAAATTAGCTGTGACATGACACTAATTCAGTCAAGTATAATACATATTTGGCTGGTGCTATGCCATTGTATCACTCATTCTACACTGCCTGTTACCTTGATGTGTCTGCACCAGGGCCCTATGGGATCTCCTTATTGTTGGGAAGAAGCAAGGGCTGCTGCCGAGTCAGCAGACATGATCCTCTGTCTCGGCACAAGTCTGAAGATTCTCAAGAAATATCCGTGTCTATGGTGTATGGGCAGACAGAAGAGAAACCGTCCTTCGCTGTATATAGTAAATCTTCAATGGACGCCTAAAGATCTTGCATGTCAGCTTAAGATTAATGGTAATGCAATGACAATGATTATTATATTGTTGTTTTCATTCTGTTTGTCTTCTATAAGTATCACCCATAAGTGCAACATTTTATACGCAGAACAATTCACTGTAATCTTGTACTGTTTGAGTATTATTTTTTCCAAGTTGTATATTTCTGTAAACCAAGTATATGTTTTGTTGGCTAGCCATGTTTATTTAAAAGGAATTGTAAACTCGGAAAATATATGCAATTATTTTTCTCAGTTTATATAATATATACAACTGCTATGTAAATTTTGCAGGTAACTGTGACTTTGTTATAAGGCGCCTGACACAGATACTGAATATTTCTGTTCCACCATACCAAAGGTATCGAGTTCAATGATCTAAAATTTAATAATCTATAAAGGTGTTGGAATCAAAATTTTTCAGCCAACTAGGCAATTTCAGAGCAATGTTTACTATTGTTTCAATTTATTTTAATTCTTGAGCTTGAGAATTGACCTGCATACAACTTATCTAGTGTGTGTAATCAGTTTTACATCTTGTTAAACTCTATTATACAGATATTATGACCCGCTATTCTTTCTACACTCTCCGTTATTATCTGATGAATGCCATGCAAATCGTCTGAAGATGTTACACAGAGGCCAGCTTATAACTGACCATAACTATGCCCTTCTAGACAATGTTGATGACAATCCAGAAGAAATACCTCAAATTCCAAATGATACAGAAGTATGCTGATTTTTTATTATATCAATAAGTTAGTTTATAGTCTGTAATATTTTATTACAAATAATTACTATGCCTATTTTATTGTTTAGGGAAATTCACCCTCGCCCGGTTGGTACGGAGTTGGGCTGAGAAGTGCAAGAATGAAAAGAAAAGGAAAAAGGTTTCTTTCCTGACAGTCGTATATTTAAAGTATTTGTAATATGTCGTCACATTAGGGTGGACAGGTAAAATCTTCACCTGTGAACATCTGCCTTCTCAACTGAAAGCTGATTAACTTAGAGACATTTCTGAGTGTTTTTCTATGTTTAGATATTTGATATTGCTAGTCATTTTCTAGTAGGACTGTTAAGTCTAGTAGAATAGTCTTAGTCCTAGTGTAAGATCTGGTGCTGACAGTTATAACTTCCTTATCTTCCTGCTTTGTACTAAAATATGTTGCATAATGGCATCATTTCAGTCATCACTTCATTTGGGCAAATAGTCCTAAAAAGTAATAAATAAAAATAGCGATTTTTTAAATAAATTCTTAACTTTACATTTTCCTTATTGATTGATATATATAGTTGCTAGAATTAGTAAATACCTCTACAAAGACTGTAGCAAGATTCTTCACCCTTCGGTCAAGTGAGGACATCAGTTCTACCATTCGTTGTCGTATTGTCACAGCCGTTATTTCTAGAAATATAATAAGAATTGGTAAACCAAAATGAAATTCGATTTCAACAAAGGATTTCTATACTTTTGTATCTTGGTTATTTTTTAAAATAATATAATCCTAACCTTGTCGGCTCTCATTGTTAATCAAATACATGAGAGATGTGATAGCTTGAATAATCATTTGGGGGTCATCCCTACAAACATAAGTATTTACAATTTAGTGTCGCCTTTCCTTGATCTCGGCAAGTAAAAACAAAATGATTCCAACTGTAGTAAAAGCTAATTCATCTGTCACAGTAGCTAATTGATTCAAGACTGCTAATGCTTTCGTTGTTTAAAAATCTACTTGTATATAATTATATTTAATTACAATTTATCTAATTATTGGGATTTATGTTACCTTTTAGAGGCAACTGAATTAATATAATAACGTACCAAAACAAATATTGTGTAACTGCCTTGACACAACCATTGGAGATGTAAAAGGACTTCATTCTTTTATCTAAACAAAGATTAATATTGTTGATAATTTACATATAGCAGGAAGTGATATAACTTAAACACGAGTTAATTGAGCAACACAAATGCTGACATTTTTCGTTCAACTAATAATAAAATTACTAACGCCCGTATTATGTTTGATGATATAGTATTTGATGCTGTGAACAAACAGTAGTAACATATTTAATAGAACTAAATAAGTTTCTCACCTTTCAATTTTTGTTAGATATTAAAGTTAAACCTACTACCAAAGGTTGCCACATGTCACAAAATATCTTTAAATTATTAATGACAAAAATATGCAACAACACATGCACCAAGAGAGTACCAGAAATTATTAAAACATACCTACCCAAACATGAGTTACAGACGCCGGTCAAAGCATACAATCTCAAACATGGGTCTTTATCTTTCTCATCAACCAAGCAATCTAAAACATACAAATAATTTGCTATTTCTAAAAGAAATCGAGTCTAACATATCAGCTAATTTTATCAGAAATAATGAACACTACTTACCGATAAATATATCTGGTATATTGAGTTGAAGGAAGTAATCGTAGTTAATGGGATCATAGGCAAAATTGGCTAGATTAGCCAATATTTCTCTTTTGGAACCTTTTAACAAAATATCATCAATTAAAATACAGTGGCAAAAATGGGACATAAGCCAGGATATGAAAACTAGTTTTTACTTCAAAAAATGGGAAGTTATTAACAGCAGAGTATAAGTGTGATATAATTCTACTAGAGTCTACGTACTTACAGCACAAAAAACTGCTGCAGCAAACAAAATCATGTAAACACAGAAATAAACATATTTTGTTAAAAATTGTAGTGAAAGACAGTTTTAAACAAAGCTTAAAATGTTAGATTAACTACAATTTTAAACCATCTAGTCATTTTTTAGCCCTTATATTTTTGTCCTGATAGTTACATGCTAAATGATTGCTTTGTGCACACACACACACGCACACACACACTATTTAAAATTGGCAGCAAGCTATTCAAGTGAACTAGTTTACAACGTTAATTTCTTACTAGAATGTTCAGTGGTTTGAAACTCTTCTATGAGTGACTGCAGATAGTTGAACCTGCCAATACCACATGCTCCTGTTCTTTTGATGAGGTGTTGCTTTGTTGAAAACATTATGCAGCTAACCACCTAATGTTTCATCTGTGACTTTGACATACACTCAGTGATACACAGATATAAATACATTTCAGCATGCGAATCTTGAGCACAATCAACTACAATTTCAAATTTATCCCAATAGAGAAATTGACTCGAATTTTAAGTTAAAAAACCGACCTAACAGTAACAGAAATAGTATTAGTAACTGTAATAGTAATACTAATGCTAATAGTAATCCGCGACAATTTTCAAGAATTAGATTACTAAATGATTGTGTAGTACTGATATTATAGTAGTACTATTAGTACTAGAACTAGTTCTAGTACTACTACTACTACTACTAGTAGAACTAGACGTAGTAAGCTAGTACCGTAGCATAACTTTAACTATAAGATTAAGTATAAGTATTACGTCTACAGTACTACTAGTAGTACTGTAGACGTACCGGTACTCTGTACTACTACTACTGCTACTACTACTGTACTACTAGAAGTAGTACTACTACTACTACTAGTGCTACTGCTACTAGTAGTAGCAGTAGGCGTAGCAGTAGACGTAGTAGTACTAGTAGTAGCACTAGCAGTAGACGTAGTAATGTGAAGTATCACGGCAGCATTACTATCACTATGACACTATATTAGTATATACAGCATACTATAATTATAAGTATTGACTTACTAATATAATTATGAAAATATCAAGGATTAATTAAATTAACAAAAAGTCACTCAGTGAATCACAGTAAAACTAACAGTGTGTGAAATTTTTCAGTTGTGAATTGAAGTACTCTGTCTTTGACCTTGACCTTGGTCTTGGACTTCCAGTTTAAAATTAAATCATTGTTGACTCTCACTGAATTTTTGTAGTTGATTGTTTACTCTCGTTTACTTGAATTAAATATTATGGCCATAAATTTTATATACTATAATATAATATCTAATATCAATCTTCATTACAGATAGTTCTATGAGTGCATGATTAATACTTTTTCTAAGGGAGATAATTCCATAAAATTAACTGGCACAACAAAACGTGAAAAAAATGTGCGCGTGGTTATAGCGAGACGTTATTTTTCAATTTGAGATTTCATTGTTCAGTTATAAATTTGAAATTTATTTAATAATAATAAATTAGTTAGTATTTACTATTAGTATTACTGTTAGTTTTAGTATAAATATTACTTTAACTTTTAGTTTTGTCCTTCAAATTCAAATTGATATTGACAATGATTGAATTATATTTATAATTTTAAATTACATTATGATCATCATTATTATATTTATTATAAATAAATATTAATATTATAAATTAATATTAATAATAATTATAATGATAATTATTGTAATTGTATTTATTTTTGACTTATTTTATGAAGATATGAAATTGAGCTTCAAATTAAATTATTTAATATGAATATCATAATCATTTGATTTAATGATGATAATCATAATGATAATGATATTCACATTGATATTCATATTCAGTGATATTGATATTAAATAATTTAATTTTCAGTGATAATCTAAATCAATATCATTCAGTACCAATATTAATATATATCATATATGTGTTGAATTCATCAATTGTTGATTAATTTTTAATAAGCTTCGAATACTCAACAACAATAGGCGAATAATAATATTAATACTAATACTAATAGTAATACTAATACTAATAGTATTACTATTACTAACACTAATAGTGATAGTAATAGAAATGTAATACTAATAGTAATAGTAATAGTGCTCTAATAGTAATAGTAATATTTATTAATTATTATCATTTTGCATAATTCAGTAGCCTAACTACTACTAGAAAATTTAAAAGTAAAATATTACTAGTAACAATACTTCTTATAGTTATACTTATACTAGTAGTAATACTAGTACTAACAGTAGTAATAGTATAGTAGTAATACTAATAGCATTAGTAATGGTATTACTCTATTAGTAATAAAACTCACGCAAGTTTATAAATATTCTTATACCTAAAGTAGTTATAGTCACTATCCCTGTGAGAAACCTTTGATAGAAAGGGTTTTTTTAAAGTTGAGCAAGCCTAAGGACTTGTAGTTATTCATGTGTTGCGCAGAAGGCGCAGCAATTAATATTATAACTAGTGACTAAATGCTCTTAGTGTTACTAAATCTAATAGTAATAATAACTAAAGAAATGTTTTTCTCTTAGTTCAATTCGTCTTCAACTTCAATTTGCTAATATCACTATCAGTAATATGAAAACTAATTACAGTTAAACGCTGCTTGTTTGGTTACTAGTACTATTGAGTTCAAGCTTCAAAGCTTTATTTTACATATAATTTATAGATATATTCAAGAGTCTTAGAATGAATGACAGTTCTAGTGAGCCTAGTGCCAATGAAGGTCAAAACCAAAATGAAAACGAGACTCCAACCGACAATGACAATACTATAGTAGAGGTTGCTGAAGACGCTAGGTATGTATAGCTTTTGTGTCACTTGTTGCACTCTCTTTGCATAGTAATACTGTAGAACAGCTTTCAAGTTATGTGTATTATGGTGAATAATTTAATAATACTCATAATGATGCATTGGATTTACTTATAAGATTTACTAGGCTTGTAGTTTCAAATTGTGTTAAAACTAGTTTAAGTTGTTAATGAGCCAAAGTTTATGTTTTGTTATTTCAGAAAACTATTTATTGGAGGTATCCCACCTCAAGCCAAACCTTCAGACCTGAAAGATTATTTTAGCAAATATGGAGAAGTACAGAAAGTTAACATTATAACAGATGTCTATTCTGGGCGTTCGAGGGGTTTTGCATTTTTAATATTTGCAAATCAAGATTCAGTAAATCAGGTGTGACTCCATAAAGCCAAATGTTATCTTCATTCCACTCTGGTGAAGTTTGATCAAGATAGTTGTTGTCTTTTGGAAAAAAAAACTTAAATTTTGCTTTTCGAAAAGTTTGTACTAAATTGTTTTATTGTAGATGATACTGGGTGTTATTGTAGATGAACACTGATTCTTATTCTGCAGGTTTTAAATGACTCCAGTAGACACACCGTGGCCGGAAAGGAAGTAGAAGCGAAATTAGCAACTCCTCTTTCTTCAAACAATAAACAGTCGAATCCTAAGGTTTTCGTTGGTGGAATTAATAAGACTGTCACCAAAGATGTTCTGTGTGAGATCTTTAACAAGCGTGGTAATGTAAGTGAGCTATTTTTCTCTGTAATAAAATATATATTTAGTCCTTGCTGCCATTCACATGTGTATTCACTGCAATCAGCCGGTTTTGTAGGTTACTGATGTATTCTTGCCTGTGGATGAAAATCAAGAAAATAAAGGCTATGCTTTCGTTACTTTTGATGACAGCGCTATTGCAGCCACTTTGTGTGAAGAAGGAAAGATAATGGTAGATGATAAAGAGGTAGTTAATCATACTTCAGCTTACCACGAATTCACATGCATAGTGGGCAATAAACCTCAGTCAAACCTATGGTGACACTATTTACTTACTCATGAGTTTCTTGTTGTCAAGTTTGTGCTTGAAGCCTTTTAAGATATGGCTCGATTTATTATTAAGTTTTATAAAAGGACGATTCCTATATAATTAATTGGAAATTACATTCAAAGATTAACAAATATTTGCATATTCCTTACAGTAAGGAAAAGCTGTTGTTTAGTAAATTTGTAATGAGTGATGTAATGTTATTATACTTGAAGTAGTTGTACCAGTATGTTAGTAATAAAATGTAAATCATTTTAAATTTGGCTTTCTTTGATCTAGAAACCTAGTTGTATTTTCAGTGTGATATTAAAAAGGCAAGAAGTAAATATGAATCACGTGGTGGAGGTAGAGGTGGCCGAGGAGGCTTCTATCGAGGTAAGCAGTCAATAATAGCATCCTTGACATTTATAAATATGTTCCTAATTTTGCCAAACTACTTGTGTTTTTATGAAATCTGGAAGGAAATTTGCACTAATGCATCTTAGTTAACACCCAATTCTGTTTTAGAATTTTGTCACTTCACTTGATATTTTATTAAGTGATATTATGTCTGATTTCTGCAATGATTGATGCTTTGGATCAACATGATGCTTATGTTGTTGCTGGATAACTATAAATAATTAATATTATCATGTATGAAAATGAGCAATGTAGTTGTTTAAATTTCAAAAAATGAGTGGAACATTTTATGATAAGAATTGCCATAGGCATATGTTTGGCTAGAAACATAAAACTATTTCTTATAGTCTGAGGTATACAAATTGTAGGCAGAAGTGGTGGCAGAGGAGGTTACGACCACTATGGTGCCGACTATAGATACGGCTATATTCCACATGATTTCAGTTATGGGAATGTATACACTGGTGGCTACACGGGTGGCTATGGAATCGACACCTCCGCCAGATACAATCGAGGTACATTAGACATTTAAGACAGACCTTATGTCAATTTTCTTGTAAATCGGCTTTTAAACATACCTTTTTATATTTGTAGGCTATTACAGATCCGAAGGTGGTTACAATGGAAGTAGTGGCATGTACAACCCTCATTCCTGACTATAGACCACAGGCTTCCAAAGCTCCAGCATTATGCAACTTATCCTTGTCTTTGGTTTTTATCATCAGCAATCTTCTACTTTTATAAATGCAGCTTGTATTTCTATTAATACATACACATTGTTAAAGTTTGAATGTATTTGTTGTGAGAAGTTATTTCATCATGTTGCATCAAACTCTTTTGAGTTCTATATACACACGGCTGTTTTTAGTACCCAATTAGTTTTCCCAAACTTTCTACTATTGTCAACTTCAGTTGCATTTTTTGTATAATAAACTGCATTCGATTTGCAAGTAGATACGTGTAGGACTGTAGGCCATTTAGCTCACCCTCAATATTTGGTATTGTGACTATGAATAAAGTAAGGCTAAGAGAATGAGGTTGGTTTAAGTAATGTTACACCCAATCAAAAGTGTGGCAAGAAATTTCAAGTTGAAGTAAATTAATAAATTTATTGAGTTGATCTGAATAATTTGGTGCAATAATAGGAATACTAATTGTGAACTCAGTTGAACTATTCTGGCTGCAATTAACGCTTCTCAATAGCCTTATTGTAGTTAATTGTTATCACAACTTCAAATATTCTTCATTAGTTTTAATTGCAATAGTATATTAATTTCCGAACAATATTTTAATGGTTGCCATAAATTCTTCACCCTAAATTTAGCGATTAGGAACATAGACTTGAGAAAAATATTTAGCAAGTCCACGTGGGCAGGCTAGTTGAAACAATATAGCATGATGAGGGTTACTTTGCAAAGCCTATCCTATTATGAGGCGCACCTATGTTATAGTGTAATTGATTAAGTGGGGCAGGCATGCTGACTAATATCTTCAAAAACACATTTAAACCATATATCTGCTAATTAGATAATGACGCAGCATAACGTTTATAAATTCAGCTCTACAGTACGTGCGGGGGATAATTTGGCGTTTGGTCAAGAGTTATCTTGCCCTGCACCGTAAAACCACGTGATACGTCAGCCATTTTCCTTTTTCTTCTGAACCGCGCAGAAAATTTTCCTCGTTTTCTTCCCTGGATTGATTTTTAAACGTTTAAACACCAAACAACAATATGGGCGATGAAGATGCAAGGTAATTTTATTTAATAGTGCATTATTGTCTAATTTATAAAAGCAGTTCAACACTTCAGTTTTCAATTTCTCAATAAAATTGAAATTAAACTTAAGCATCGTGATGATTAAAAATCAAAATGAATAGGAATTTCAAAAGGAGTAAGCATAGCAAATAAGTTAGCGCTGCCCCTAGTTTACGAAAATTGTGACAATGTAGGTTTACTAACCCATCAATTTGTATTTCTGCATCTATTAGTATTACTCAAAACTACTATAATTTTATTTCTATTTTTCAGTCTGAGAGTGAGTTTCACTAGCCCATGCGTAGCCTTAGGACTAGGAGTAGCCGTAGTTCGAAGACATATAGTTGTATGTAGCACTGTTACTAGCTCTTCATGACTAACAATTGGGTTTTTGTTTAGGAAATTGTTTCTCGGTGGACTGCCTCCAGCTGCGCAAAAAGAAGATGTTGAGAATTACTTCAAGCAGTTTGGAGAAGTTGAAATGGTCACCATCAAAACAGATGTCTACACAGGCCGATCACGAGGTTTTGGCTTCCTAATTTTTAAAGACAAATCATCAGTTGCAGCTGTAAGTTGTTTCTCATGAACCAAAATTCAACTTTTGCAGTAAACATTACTCATCATTGTTACTTTGATTTTTGCTTATTGATATTTTAAAAAAATATTGCCTGGTTGGTACTTGGATTTGTTAAAAAAGATTGCACAAATTCAACTTGTAACATAATTAATAATTTGTTTTTTCCTACTATTTTAGTAGCCAAAACCTCTCCCATCTGTTTATACCTGTAGTTTTTAAATCTTGTAGGCTGTTGAAAGCTCTAGACATACAATTTGTGACAAAGATATCGAAGCTAAACTTGCAACACCACAAGTTAAAGATGGAGAAATGACCAAAGTTTTTGTTGGTGGAATAGAAAAGTCAACAACTTCAGACCAGGTTAAAGCAGCCTTCAGCACTCGAGGCACGGTATGTACCCTCTTTATTTATTATGATTGAAAGAGCTAGTGCATACTCAGAAATAACTAGTTAGATTTGATACTGCAAGTATGCCATGGTATTTTGACAACTTACTTGCCAATGTTTAAAGCAGTCAACAAGTTTCTAATGTATGTTTTAGGTAACTGATGTGTTTATGCCAATCGACAATGCAACAGAACAGCATAAAGGTTTCGCATTTGTAACATTTGACGATTCTTCTTTAGCCTCTACATTGTGCAGTGAAGGAAAAATTATGATTGAGGGAAAAGAGGTAAAACATTCAACTTGCATTAATAAATTAATGAATTAATCTGTCGTTGGATTTTCTCTTTTCAGCTATGAAATGTAGTTTGTTTTGTTGCCTGCTAAATTTTTGGTGTTTTACACAGCCTTAAATTCTAGGAAAAGAGATGTTTAGACTGGATTTGCATTGCTAGACATGCAAAGCTCCAGTAGGTGGGAGATACTGTGCCAGTTGAAGTTAATTGTCTATGCAGCAGAGAACTACCAGTACATAACATACAAAAACTAAATATAATGCCATCACTGCTATAAATATGTTGCCTTGTTGATTTTAATGTTCGTGTTTGCATATTCTTCAGCTTCCTGGCTATTTACGTGGCATGACTAGATTGAATGACAGTCTAAGTATCTGACTAAAATATTTGTTGCAGTTCTTTATTATTTCCACCTTAAGCTGGTCTGCTTGTCCAGCCTTGCAAATCCAGTGTTTGCTTTCTCTTTGAGCTCGTTTAGACCTTAAATGTTACGAAGAACTTGAGGCTCTGTGAAAACTAACCACTGCTTTTCTTTGGTGTTGTAGGGTTGTTTACATCAATGTTTAATATGTGTTGGGTAACAGCTGTTTGTAGAGTTCCATATATATTCGCTCTGATGCAGTAGCTGTGTTAACTTGTACTCCAAACTCTAGTTGAGCAGTGATAGAAACATGTGCCTAAAGATTATCTAGATGAAATGGTTAGACAATTTGTAGCTGAACTATATTCTCACACTGCCATCTGTTGATCCTTTGCAG
Source organism: Bugula neritina (assembly GCA_964035545.1). Lineage (NCBI taxonomy): Eukaryota > Metazoa > Bryozoa > Gymnolaemata > Cheilostomatida > Bugulidae > Bugula > Bugula neritina. Next base: position 3,431,368 of record OZ037768.1, read on the forward strand.
TCTTGCCCAGTTGGCTGTACTCCAGGCCTGGTAGGAAGGGGATGCTAGCTGCAACTGTATGCGCTCTCAGTTGTAGTCGTATATCCCTTGCTATGCAGCAAACCAGTGTACATATTACAGCTGATGAGTGAGTGAGCTACGTAGCCTGTTGAATGAACACTTCGAACGCACATATGACATGGTACCTCCACTACCACCGACGAGCAGTTAGCTATGACAGCCACCCTAGTCAGTGCAGTCAGTTTGAGGTGTCAGGTACAAGCTACCGGGCTACTAGGTCCTCTCCCCCACACAACTAACTGCTGGGCCTGTAACTTAGCTTGTTAATAGACTTTACTATTTCAGTGATAACAGTCAGATCGTCCAAGTGATTCAGTCAGTATACAGAAATGAGTAATGAACACCAAGTAATGCAGTGTCTTCTCTCGTAGGATATTAAGAGTAACTTAACTCGAAGATGTCTCAACTCGTACCTTAACTGCAGTCATACAGTCTCTCTGTGACAGTAATGGTAATGATGTGAAGGTAACTGGTGGTAACTCTTGCAGTCAGCTTCCTGTCCACTCACATGATTGTTTCTTTTTGCAGTGCGATATTAAGAAAGCTAAAAGCAAGAACGAGTCTCGAGGTGGCGGCAGAGGTGGGTTCCGTGGTGGCAGAGGTGGCTTCTTTCCGGGTAAACATTGCATAGACTTGGTGTAATGATTGGATTTATTATTGTGAACAAGAACAGTTGTATTCCTGCACACTGTGTTGTGTCCTTCACAGGTGGCAGAGGAGGTGGTGGCAGAGGTGGCTACGGTGGTGGTGGTGGTTACGACCAGTATGGCGGAGGCTATGGAAATGGCTATGGTGACCAGTACAGTTCTGGCTACAACAATGGATATGGCGGTCAGAACTACAGCTATGATAATTATGGAGGTGGTTACGATCAGAGTGGTGGGTATGGTAAGGAGTTCGTGCTCTTTATTTTTACTACCTGTAGCCACTAATAACAGTGATCACAGCAGTAGTGAAAACCATACGCTGCCAAATGATAGCGTATGCCACAATTTTATACTATTTGATGAGACTAGCTGGACCACTCATAAGTTGTACCAGGATGGTAAAACTTCCAGTGTTTTATTTGATCGCCACTTTAAAAAATATGTATCTGCTTCATCTTTACAATATGTATCGTCTTGTTTGCTAAGCAAGTTGTCTGTTGACAGGTGGTGGATATGGCTCCTATGGTGGTGGTGGCGGCGGAAGCTATGGTAACCATGAGCAGTATAAAATGAGAGGATCTAGAGGAGGACGCGGTGGATACGCCCCTTACTAATTTCTATCTTGTAACCTGTTTTTATAAACAAATGATTTGTAATTTTACAGCCATTAAATGTGAACCTGCATTTAAAAACTTGTAAGCGTCTGTAGAATCACTGCATGCATTATAAGTTCCATTTGGACTGATAAATGTCTGCATACTTGATATGTTATTGTTGTGTACCACTTTGTACATTATTAAGACATTTAACACATCCTGCTTTCCAACTGTACATAAGACACCTCCCATCTAATTCATTGAGTTATTGTATATTTAGTGTTGTGTGTGGCACTTCAGTTTCATTTTGAGGATGTACCTTTTATATTAAAAATTTAAAATAAACAAGTTTTAGTAAGGGCATCTCAACTACTTGGTGTATTATCTTGGGACACTTCACTCATGACCTGTAGTAATTCCTGTTAGTCCATTCAAACTGTATTTGTTGTATATTTGTTGATTCGTTGCTGGAGAATGCACTAGTAATAAATTTTTGTCATTCATGGTGCAAAATGATTCCTAGTTCACAAATTTGTAAAATCTGCCATTCCACTTGAGCAACAATTTAGTAATCATTAATAAATAACCAGCACATTAACAGCTAAATAAAACTGCACATCGCCAGTAAGTTGATTTGATACAGAGCCGCTGGGTTGATGGCTTTCCTTGCCTACCAAACTTATATTTTCAAAATCAGACCGGTGCCATGTCGGAGAATTTTTGCGTGGGTCAGGGTGTAGTGGTAAAATGCAAGATCTCGTTTGGTTGGTGCCCTGTGCACAATAGCCTTAGAAATGAGGTGGCTTAAATAATTTCAATTTGCACACAACCCGGCCAGAATATTCGTTGAACTAGCTGGCGTGGTAATGCGTAGAAATTATTTCCGTTTTGCAATGATGCTGCTCTAATCTGTTCGGAAGAAGCACCTAAATTTAATTGTGTTCTACAATCGGTTCTATTACTGGAACTTGCAATAAAATTATCATTAGATGAGTCAGTGTGCTTTTTACTATTACCGAATTGCTGTGGTTATGATTAATTTTACTACGACCGGTTGAAGTTAGCACTGATCATCCGCTTAGGCATCGGCAATAGACCATGCAGACAATAATTACAACGACGACTGCTTACTTGTTACTGGTTGAGTTACCAAGCGAGATAACAACAATAATGTTGATTGGTTGTGGAGCATTCACTGTTCTATTTTTATCGCAATGACGTTTGCGGGACTATAAAAAACTATTGCACCATCACCCTTGCTCACTGAAAGTTAAACACCCATAGCGCTGCGAGCTCGATTGTAATTGTTAATATCTAGAAGGAGGCTACATTGGTAGCCCAGCACACTTTGTACCTAGCCTGACCAAATCTCGACAGAGAGGCGGAAGATTTGAGAGAAGAACAACGGTGTTCCTAAAAGCTCTCGACAAAATATTGAGTTTTACTGCTTTCGTTAGCAGTCACTATTCAGGTATGATAATATTAATTGATAATAAAGCTTTGCCTTAATAAAATTAAATATAATAATGGTTAATACTTAAACAAATAGTAATAATAAAGTTGAAACTGAATGTGATCATGGTAAAGCAGAATGGCTAATCAATAACTATAAGAATATGAAGACGTTTAAGTTAACTTAAACTTATAACTTTATAAGTTATACTCAGTATGAGTACTCATTTACACTAACAGTAACACTAACTGTCTTGAAGTTGATTGTATATTATAAATATAAGTATCAGTATAACTATAATTTATTTATTTAATAGTTAGTATTAGCATAAGATTAGGTGTATGACCATGTCCAATCTATAAGTATTACTGTTGAACATCGATTTCACTTTAGAGATGAACAGTTATCTTTATCTTATGCTCTCACAGTCGATAGCTTTTCTTTATGAGGTTGTTGCACTTGATCAGATGTGTTAACTTCACAATTGAATTTTTATTTTCAGCTTGATTGTTCTGTGCTAAATACTACAGCAACAAAATGTACGTTATATCAGCCCAACACTCCTGTGATGACACTGGATTGGCCAGAAGCACCTGGCTCGGCAGCACACAGTTATGTGTGCTCGCCGAGCCCACTGAGTGGTGTATTTGATTTAGATTGTAAGTAATTATTACATTATATTTGTTGTCACTATGATCTAACGTCTAAATTGGCACAGAAAGGTTATTAGTCATTGGCCATAATTAGCTGTCTTATTTTTGTAGTATCTAAACATGAACCACCTGACCTTCTGGATCTTGACCCGGAATTCTTATCGACCTTGAATTTACCACGAACAAGTACCGACAGCCTTGAAAATGAACCAAATGCAATGGAAAATTGGCAAATGAATGAAGTTTTTCAAGATATTTCTGTTATGCTTGATGTAAGTCAATTTCCTGGTTTATCCTCGTTAACGATTGTCCAGTCACATGACATGGGCGTTTAGTGAATCATATGACTGATAAATTTATTGAGATTATGACATGTATGTGATAATCATTTCGATAACCTTTCGTAATTGATAAGAGCCAATAACTATGCAGCCAAAGCTAGTTGACACATAGTCACCATCTAGTTGTAGTTTACGCAATCATGATTGATATATTGATTTTCTATACAGGCTCAGAGTGAATCCCCTACTAAACCCCAGCCTGATGATGCAAGCATTGACCAGCTGTTCAATGACATCTTTGATTCAGATAGCAGCTCTCCCGCATCCACCAGCTTCGATGACTCGATTTGTGAAGCTGGCAGCACCTCCCTAGATCTTAGTTCCGTTATTCAGGAAACCTTGGGTGACAGCATTCTAGAGTTTGAACTTCCTGATTTAATGGACACCAAATCTGTGTCAAATCTGGAGGAAAATTGCTCCCACAATCTAGAAGCTGGGTTCTATCTGCTAGATGAACTGGAAGCTGCAGACGCATCTGTTGTAGCGCCCCCTGTTGACAGTTCATCAGTGACGGCTGTGGCTAGTGATCACCAATACACACAGCTGGCCTCTGTCAAAGTAAAACCTCATGAAACACACAAGCAGGCAATTAGGAGGGTAAAGAATAACGCAGCTTCAAGAGTTTGTAGAAAACAGCGAAAAAATAGACTAACAGTCAACATGGAAAAAGCTGCAGAATTAATGGAGAAAAATGCTCAACTTCGAAAGAGCTTATCAGAAATAGAAAACTTTGTTTCTTTGCTAAAAGACCACTTGGTTAAGTCTACATGTAAAAAGTAAATCATTTCTCATCTAAATTAATATGTATATGGTGCGATTTTCAATATATTTTTATTGTATATAAAAACCGACCTATAATTTATTACCATTCTTTGTTGTTAATCATTTTCTTTTCTGTTCTCTTGCTCATGATGTGTTATAGAAACATACTTTTACACTCTGTTGTGAATTTTAAGAAAAATTAAAAACTTGATAAATAAAAAATTGTAAAATCTCATTAAGTGATTTATGGTGGACATTAATCAGACTGATATAAATTTATACACACAGTATTAAATGTTTGAAAGAAGCTCTCTGGGCATATTAATTCTGTTGCTAGTTTTTTAAATTGCAAAAGAACAATATTATTGTTTACTATTGAATGACTAATTGCAACGGCTTTAATTTTAGTATCAACTGCTCAAAATACCAAAGATGTATGGAAATCAATTGAAATGGAGCCTTTCTATCTCATCTGTGAAAAATTGCTACTTGCTTTGTGAGCATTCTTTGGCTTTTATTTGTTACATTACAGTTGAAACAGTTTAACAGTAAAAAAATATTTATGCACGAGTATACTAGAAAATCGGTGTATTAATAATTTAAAAATAACGATTCAAGTTTATAATAAACAGTAAACATGATTAAATAAACTGAGATTTAAAAAGGAAGCATGAATTGCATAGAACAGTTGAACTCTATATACAAATATTATAATATATACATGAATAAAAACACCCCTGCATGGAATGCATCAGTAGAATCCACCACTGGACAATATCTTTTATCACAATTTTGTACCGAAGCTCTAAATGTAAAACCCTCTATTGTCAGGATACTGTTTGATGAATTCTCTCAGCATAAACCGATGCCGCCCCAGTTCTGAGGCAGCAAGTCTTTTCACCATAGACTTGGTGAGACATTTGGCCACAAAGTCCTTAGCTGCTTCACTGAACTCCTCGGGTAGCTTAGGGCTGGGCTTGTCAGCTGAACCAATCACAAACAGGGCACTCATTGGCTGCATGTGGAAGTATGGAGGAGACCCTGTTGCCATTTCAATGACTGTACACCCAATACTCCAGATATCCGCCTTACAAGTAGGCTCCCCAGCCATCTGCACCACCTCAGGTGCCATCCAATATGGCGTACCCTTAATACAAAAGTCTAGCTTCATTGCACTGAGTGGTGTGACTAGATCATCAGTGGTTTTCTTGGCTGTCCCAAAATCAATAAGCTTTATAAAACCAGTTGTTGTGACCATTATATTTGACCCTTTTATATCCCTGTGCACAACATTGTTAGAATGTAGGTATGTTACTGCATCAATGAGCTGGGAACAGTATCGTCGAAATATTGGCTCATCAAATGTGCCGAACTTTTTCAGAAGAGATGCAATTGTTCCACCCGAAACGTGCTCCATTAGTATGTTTATAGTATAGTCTGTTACGTCTAAACCACAGTCTAGAAACCTACAAGAGTATAAGCACAGTTGTAATTTAAGAGTTGTGGCTACACAAAAAAACTTATTAAAAGAAAGAATAACTCCAAAAATTATAAAGTCACTACTGCAAGTTATCATTTATTAAACTGTTACGACTTAATTCTAAATCGCTTGACTTCGAATTTGTCCACAAACTCCTCTCAAAAACCAAGTTTCAGTGATTAAAATCTTAAGCCATTTTGAAATAATTCACTTCCCCAAATCATATTTATAACAGAAGAAAAGTTGTACACTATAATGCGGTATAATGCAGCTATCACATCCACAACTTCTGATCCCCCCCCCCCCCTAGACCACTCCCCCACTGATTTTACTGCCTGCAGGGAACAAGAAATTGTTTGGAGAAAAAGGCTAATTGGTTGGGAGTGTCAAGTCTTTGTGGTGAATAAAATATTCTCATTATATAGAGTTATGAGTTTCAGAACATATCATTGTAAGGCTGATATTGTATGGTAACTGGCAGTAAATTGAATACTTTTCAGCCCCACTGATAACACATCAGATGCCTATCGTAACTACCCAGGATTTCCACAATCACAACATCCTTTGATAACACAGACTAGATATTTACTCCACAACATTTCCCAACCTCTTAACAAATATTACCAAATTACGAAACTGTATAAAAAAAACCTTGCGAATTTCTATTTCAAAGAATTACTACTACACCAGCTTATCCCCTAGTAAAATACATTGTACTTAGTAAATGTTAGAGAACATACTTTACAATATTTGGATGATTTAATGTCTTCTGAATGTGAACCTCTCTCTGGATTAATCTGTAATCTGCCTCGGCCTGCGACCAATTCGTGGTATCCAGCTGGATCTGCTTCACAGCAACCAACTGTCCATCGTCTGTTAAAGCACTGTATACCTGCGAATGAAAATACCAACATTAGCAAACTTCTCTTTACCTGTCAGCCATTTGGTTACACAAATCCAACCTAACATGTGACACTTGATGGTCAGCTGTATAGTCATTTGCATTTTGAAATATAATTTCAATCAAGCAATCAATCACAGTGAATAAACTTGCCCAGGCTTGCCATTTAGCAAATATCGACAACTCTTTCATAGGTGTCTTAGTTTTCTACTATTCTAATTGATAAAAACCCAGCACTGTTTTGAATTAAAAGTACTTATTTGGAACTAAATGCCTTCAATACTCAAGGGAAAATAATCCCCAGTATAACTATCAGTATAATAAGCAATGCAGAGAAACGTGTACTAAACGTTCTGCTGATATACATGTAGCTTATCTCCTTAGTTATGCAATTCATCTTGCAGTAATGAGCTACTTAGCTGCTATATTTACATTGTCAACACACATAACACTTCTTACAATATCCACAAAAACAGCTTGTACTAGCTACTGATGGTATGTAAATAAAATTTGAGCACTGAATGGAAAAGATATTCTAGTTAGCCAATACAGCCATTGTTGTGAATAAAGCGAGTTCATTCAAGTGTTTTAAAAACCTTTAATGAGAAAATCTACTGCCTAATCAAAGGTGGTTTGTGTGTAGAAGTCATATTGGCTGATATCACGTTTTTTACTGAAATAATTTGCATATATAAGTTTTCAATTTCAAAGAGAAAAGCGTTTTTGCCTACACAGTTTATCTGATGTTATGCTGTATACGTCACATTCCTATGAAATGTACACCTTACAGGTACTTTTCAAGATTCATACCAGAACAAGATTACCTCATCAAAACTTGAACTCAACTTTTGACTTGCGTGATTGTGAGAGAAAATTTCTCACTCTGAATTACCAGCTCACGATTCAGTATTTGGAAATAAGGTGTAGTTTATTTGTGTTATTAGAATAATTATTATTGATAAGATGTGAGGTAGACTAAACTTTGACCCTGAAACTAGTTACTACAAGGTATATAAAGCAAGTAGTACTAAACTTCACAAAAAACTCCATTCATTACTTCCATATCCTTTCCTGAATATAATCATTCTTACAATACAGCCCACGACAGGCGTGCAACACCCATTCAGTAGAACAAATGGCTACCTTCTTAGTAATTACTATTACAATATTTTTCACATCAGCTTAATTTGATTTGGAATTTAAGCATAATCTAATTGATTCCATTGATTGTGTTTATTAGGCATATTAGAACTCGATACATTATTTAGCATGTCTGCTACAGCTGCGATACTTCAATACAACATCTTTTCAACTACTAGCAACTCTGATTCCCCTTCGCAGCTGTCTGCCGTGATTAGCTGCCTTCAGATGCAAGAAAATTGCTTGTCTGACAAAAGCCCCATAACCCCATAACTGTAGGTGGTGGGGTAAACACAATAGCAGCACTGTACAATGGGTAATCACCCATGATTTTCAATTTCCCCCTGGTGTTGCTCTTATAAGCAACTGTGTTTACAGGTAATTATTCTATTGTCTACTGCTGCATGTTGACAGGGGAGGGGCCATGTTCAAAACTGCATTAAGGAATATCTTAGGAGATAAGATAAGCCTATAAATCCATACAACTATTTGAATGATCACAATAATACTTCATTACTAACACTGCGTACTAAACTCCTATACGTTTACAGGGTTTAATGAGATTTATTTCATACAGGGAATATGTTGACCTAGTGAGCTTAAATGGAATATTTTCATTTAATTTATGTGAAAATTAGACCAATAATTAACAGTAAATTGATTTTGGTTGGGTCCATAATCCCCCATGACTTTTATATAATTCCATGTAATGAGATGGTAACCAGAACTTGTGCAGGGAACTATTCAAACAGATTAACTTAGTATTGTGAAACCACACTTTAACTGCTGTACACATACCCAACTTTAGTGGCGTGATTGAACTAACCGACCATGAAAATTGCATTCCACAATCAACAATCGCAAGTGAAAACTGTGCTAGCGAGTTTTTAAAGTAGCTGGAAGTAGTGCTAATTGAAACCACCCGATAGGAGATCTGATAAGTTTTACACTGAAAGGTGCTCACCTTGACAAAGAACTGCACACAAATATACTAGTAGTTGTGGGCAAACTAACCAAAATCACAGCCACTAAGATATGTATAATAGAAATATCATCATCACTACTACAAGTTATGTAATATTAAACTGCCACCTCCCACAGTTGATTATTCTGACATGTAAATTTTACAAGTCTTGTCTGGAATACAGATGTGTGGTGATACATAATCTAGACACCAACAGTTACTGGCATTTGGGAAAGAATAATGTTACATAATTTAATCTGTTCATCAAGTTGATAAGGTAATAAAACCAAATTTCTAAAGAGTTGTACACCAACATGTATTCTTCGAATTCTATTTAATACCATAGTTTTATTAACAAAAGTAGGTACATCAAAGCATTCCGAATAAAGACCTCCACAATATTAATTAGTATTATGAAGTTAATGGTCCTTTCATATGGTGTGTGTCATTTATTACCCCATTGTGTCTTTACTATAAGGTGAATATAATTTCATCATTTCACTTTACAGTATAATAAAATATAATACTGCTGCCATGGCTTGATTGATCAAAACAGAAACTGAAAGGTTTTTGTTTTCCTCAAAAATGGGTGGGTCATAAAGTGGGAAAACAAAGTCGAAAGTTCAAAGCAGACTTTAGCAAGGGGAACCACAAAAAACCCACATTATTTCTTCACTGAGTGAGTTGCAACATGTGAGTCTCAAAGTTTGACTATTTTTACTCTAACAAAATAATTCACCAGAGAATTTTGTATTTAGGACTGCATATTTGACTAACACTCGATGATGACATTTCTTTGACAGCACGCCATAATAAATGTCATTCCCAAGCCATTAATATACAAAGAGCAATTTATCATTAGCTGTTAAACACTCAAACAATGACTTATCCATTTTTTGGCTATATGAACTTCTAACTGATGTGGTATGACTAGGCCACCTGTAGATGATTAAGCTAGAAAGTAAAAGTCACTTACTTTACCAAAAGTTCCACGGCCCAACAAATTTCCTTTCTTCCATTTTATTACACAAGCACATTGTGATTGCTGATCGAAATTAGACGGTCTTGATTTGGTTTCAACCGAAAGATGTCGACCACTACCATTACTCGAACTGTCCTCGCTGCCATTTGCGGCAGCAGTGTTTATGGTCATTGCTGACACAACTTGTCTACGCTGCTGTAAATGCGGTTTGTTGCGTAACACAGGGTTGACTTCGTTCTTGCAGCTATCACTTCTGGTCATGGATGAAGTAGAGGTTCGTTTCTGAATGCTACTGGTTTGATTTGTGTTAGAAAATTCTGTTTGGTTGCTCGGCCTGAGACTGGTTGTTTTCACTCGGTGGTCGGTTAGGATTGATGGATGTGCAGGAGGAATGGCTCCATTTCTACCCAGCAAGGGACTGCTGCGACTGTCTAATTTATTGTCACTATCATTTCGCTTGACTTTGGGTTCACTCACAGTCCAACTGCCTTTTCTAATATAGTCAGCAGGAATTCGCTTTTGACTGTCAGCACGATCACGTGCAATATTGGCTGTCGTACTTCCATTACGATTGTGACCTTTCTTTACCATGTCAATGCTGCCGGAACGTCTGTGGCCGCTCACAAGCTGATGTTCAAGTCGCAGACTCCCTGCACGGTCGTTGATTACTGGCGAGTGGTTACTGCCAAATGACTGACTCTCTGAAGCATTACTTTTTGTTTTGTACAAGTCTTCTTGCCTGAGCTTGTAGCTGGGAGTTCTTCCTTCATCATCTACCTGATGCTGACTTAGTTTCCCATTCACATTGTCACTGTGGTTGACCGGTTGAGAGTGTTTTTGATCGTAATAGCTCGGTGGCTCCACTTTGTTGCCATTGCATATTATCTGCTTTTCTGTAGACACAGTCAAATCCGGAATACTGGTTTTGGATTTTACTGTTTCTCCACTTTTTCTTCTGATTCTCTTAGCCTGGTTTTTTCCATCTTCAGGGTGTGTAAACTTGAGATTGGTAAAACTATTGGATCGAGAACTTTTAGAAGACTGTTTGCCACAGCAGTTGCCCATTGCGATGGGCTGGGGTGTCCTTCAATATAATACTTTTATTCTGTCTCAACTATACGCTACACTGCATGTCCGTACTGCGCGACTGACGACTATGAAATGAATAGCTAGCGCTTCAACTTCCCACGTGACGGTTCATTGACTTTCACTCAGACTGAAGCGATCATGTGACGTAAGGCCGTATAAATTAAACATAAAAATATTATTACTCAAATACTAGGCAAAGGAATGTACAATTACAAGATTCCATTACAAAGGACTGAGCAAAGGAGAGCCCGGTTTAGTTAGTAAGCCTGCCTTGCCTGATGGTGTAATACGCTTCATAGCATTGCAGTTCAGCTGTAGAATAGATATTTTACTGAGGTCTGATGCATGTATTGAATATGCTTGCAGAATGTGATTTTTGCTCAGCCCAGATATGCAGAAAGAATTTATCGAGGTCTTTTTAATAATATATGTGGGCAAGATGAAAGCCTGTTGCCCGACATTTTCAGGCTGGAACTGAGCAGCGTTTTATGATGACACATCAGTTCAGAGGCTGCCAATTCGTACATCAGATCGATGCAGCGGAACTTGTGAATATTTGGTCACATATTTCGTTATATGTAGCATATTTCATCACAAATGTTGCATTATTAGCAAAACCCTTAGCATAACAAAAATACCCGCTTGACATAGCAATTTATAAAAGTTGATGACGGAAGACGAGGTATGGAGTATTTGCTATTTATTAGAGTTTAGGCTGCGAAATCGAAAGCATAATGTAATTATTGCAGCCAGCAGAATTCTATATTTACTGGCTATACAGCAGTGCTTGGTGACTATTACCAAATAATGTCATATTTACAACATCATCTATTGATTCCAAAACAGGAAACTCCCATGGTCAGTATTTGAGATGAGTTTAAAAAACAGACACAAGTTCAACTTGATGTCTCATTAGATGACTACTAAAGTAGAACTGTTTAACTCCTCTATGGGCTATATTTCATTCCCAGTCATGAAAAATATCTATAATGGGTTTGTCATAGACATTTACAATATATAGCTATAAATATAACCATGAACTTATAATTTTGCACAAATTGCTATATCAAAAATATAGCAAATTTAAAAATAACCCATAGTTATGTGTGTGAAAGAGCCACATCTATCTTAGAAACATGATTGAGTTCAGGAACCTCTAACTCATCACTGTATGATTAGATGTGAAATCAGACTAAAACCTGTTTACAATGAACCTAAAGTGAAACTTTCCATACAGGAAGTAACTTATCAGTAATCTATTATCAGAACGAATCTAGAAAAAAATAAAATACCCCAACAGTTTACAAATCCTTCCCAAGGGCAATATGTAACTGAACCCACTAAACAGACAACAGCAAAGAAAATTCATTGAAATATACTTTGAAAATTCAACAAAACTAAAGAACATATTCAATGTCCTAGAATTTTCTAAAAAATACCTCTAACTCATCAACATCTTACCATGGAGCAACTCTAAATCTAATAAAAGATTTCTTATGCACATAACAATTTCACACAGACTAGCAATACCTACCTGAAAATGTTGAAAGATTTTAACAAACATGGTTAAATTGAATTATTATCAGTTGAATCAAACACCATCTTATGACTCTAATCATCAAATTTATTTTTGGATGTTTGAAGTATGAGTTACTTGATCAAGGGCGTTACTTGAAGGGAATAAGTATAGATATAGATTTCCCTATATATAGCATGCAGTGCACGTATAACTTCCTTATCAATGTGAATTATAATTTAAAATATATGGCTATATGAATCCTAGTTCCATGAGATAAAAGATCTTTGCCAAATCATCAGCTGTGAGTAATTTCAACACTTCTTAAAAGTTACATGACTAAGGAGTTTGTATTGTTCACTGATAACAATGCATGACTCAGAAAAAGTTGTGGAATAAAACCAGCTTGTTGCGTGTTATAATATCACATGAAGATAGTGTGGCACTTCCTTTCTGTTGGTTAATCTTTGACCATCTAAGACTTTATCACTTTAATGAGGATTGTAATTTAGCTTAGGCAGCAATAGCAATTTCCTGTCAGCAGTTGATAAGGATGACTAAGTATTATTGTAGCATTTACATTCCACATGTACTAATAACTTCTACAGGGTATAAAGATACTAAATTGAATTTCCAGTAACTACTTTATTAGTCATATAATGCTATAATTGGAATGGGAAAAAAGTATATATATGTATATAACAATAGTACATTTACATAGCGATATAATATGCTAGTACCATATAATTATGTTATTCTATTATACAAGATAGAGCACATAGAACATGATATTAAATAGAAGATGGAGTAAAAGGACTATTAACTAGCACAAAAATTATCCACTAAAATGATGCTGCATACAATTACATTGTGACATACTAAATGAGTGATTCAAGCATATGATTATTCAAGTCTGTAACTAAAGCATAGGAGCAAGGTCACTAAACATGACTAAAATCTAAACCACTTTGTTATCAAGTAGACCATGTTTTCACTATGTTAGACTGTAGATGGTGTTCATAAATTGAAAAACGTATGATATCTATATTTTATTTATTCACAATGTTGAATCATGGAATCATCATTAATATTAGAAGTGGTATTGAACTGATATACTTGGAGTCACCTTTTTGGCTAAAATGCAATTTATTCATACTATAAAGGCCACACCAAAAGTTAGGTCAGAATATTATGTTTCAACTACATGAATAATTTGGCTGTATTCACATGGATATGAAATAGCTCCACTTCCAATAGCTCAAGCTATACCTAAGCTACACCTAAGCTTTGATAGATTGAATGCTTATCAGAAAGTCTGTTGTGCTTGGAAAGCCCTTATCAGGAAATGGAATGATAAATTCTGCCATCTTTCCATATCTTACAGTAAATTTACCAACATCCGACCGTTGGAACTATATTATCGTTACAGCGATTACATTTGGAAAACCCCTCAAATTCACATGAGCATTTGTGTAATAAAACAAACTGTGAAGTGGCTCAGTGATATTTTACTGTACAGCAGTTTTAATAGGTAAATGCATCTATCATTATGTATTACAAACAAATTGTATTAATCACAATGAACCTTTAGTAATATATTATCATTATAGGCTAAGTATAACTATATTTTAAGAAACGCACTTTAAAATGTTCAAAATTTGAATATTACATGGTAATAGAAGGGTCCTAGCCCGGACAGCACCACTGAGATTAGCAATGTGGGGCAAACCCTTGTTCACTACACCACCAACCCCCCCCCCCCCCCCCCACAAGTTCAGACAGAGGTTAAAAAGGGATTTTATTAAGCGCTCACTCCGGGATAAACAGTGAATATTTGAAGTTTTTAGTTAATAGCCACTACTTTGCTGGCCTAATATCACAGGTAATGCAGTACATGCATATATTCTATTCAACACTTTTATATGACTTTGTTGTTAGTCATTGGTGAATAATTATATTATTTCATCAATATAAAATTATGTAATATTATAATTTGTAATATATTATAATATAATGCATAATATGAAATAAGTAAAAAATATACTTCATGTTAAGTAAGAGGTATTAAAATGACTAAATGACAAAACAAGTATTGTTAGTCATCTAGATGATTGTATGTAGCTATGCTACCAGCCAGCATATTACTTTAACTGATATAATAATCATATTATTACCTTGGTCATGTCATATTGATGGTTATAACCATCTAAAATAAAATTTGGACAAAAGGACAGAATAAAAATCCTAAATAAAAATCTAAGTAAACATTACCAGCAAATAAATGCATATACCAGCTCTGTAGCAGATAAAAAATGACTGCAATTTTCACAAAAGGGTATTCACCACAAAAAGCACCAATAACCGAGTTTTAGGAACAGAAATATCTACTCTACTCTGTCTCACAGTTGAAGTTATTCTTCATCAGTCAATAAATAAAAATACATATCACAAATTTTAATGAAGTAACACAATGTTAGAGTACGCTGTCACGTATGGCAGCACCGAGTTGACCATTGTCAGCGGTTAGCAACTCCTTAGTAAGTTCAGTTAGACCGAGACTCTGGGCTAGTTTGTACTTGGAGACGACATCCTTGCAGTAGAAGAGCAGCTTCTTGAGGTGAGAGTTCATAGGACCCGTACGAGTCACATCAGTTCTTAGCTGGAACCTGGGAGAGGAATACAGACTAATACAGACACACTCACTAGTAAAATCAGTCAGTGAGCATTTAGGAGCAGTAGTGGATTGAGATAGCTTAAGTTCTTTAATTTTATTATTAAATTTTGGTTTAGGGGTGAAGGTTGAAATTGTTGCCAGAACATGACCTCTTTTGCTACATTTGTAAGCTAGAACACAGGCTTTTCCCAATTTCTCCATTACTGCACCTGTCAACAATACTATTAGATAGTAACACTGACTACCTGTAAGTGGATGTCAGTATTATTCAAAGTTCCAAGGATTCATTCAACAAAATTGCTCGCTACAAACTATTTTAGTAGCTCAGCCCCCCACCCCCCCCCCCCGCACACCAATGACCTTAGCCGTAGTGCTTCTGCTTAAAAGCAAAACCAAAAAAGAAACTTTTCTTACACAAAGTTGAAAAGGTGCTACACTTAACTGCAGATAAAAACAGACTCACCTCTGCACGACTTCCGTAATTAGAGAGGAAGTTAGCGGCAAAGTCTTGCTAAACTCGGAGAGGAATTTCAAGTCTCCCCGGATCAGCACGTTGTTACAGAGCGCTGCGGCCCAGAAGTTCTTGTTGTACGCATCTGACACGGTGTACGTCTGCAAATCATCAATCTTCCAGAATTATCGGTATAGTGAACAAAATGCTAGTTAACATCAACCAAAAACTCCCCATTACTATTTCCTTTGTGTTATACTGTCTAATATACAGCCGAGAGTGAATTTCAACACATAGTACTGTACATTAGTCCATACAAATGGCAAGGTAATGCTGTATATGTCGAGAATTATAGTAAATTGTAGTAATATAATCTACACGATAACATACAGAATGTTAGACATCATTGTATATTTAGACTCAAGATCTCAGCCAAGTGTAATAATAGTGCAGGTGAGGTGACTACTATCTGCTTACATGCTTACATGGGGCAACCATGTCATAATAATATTAGTAAAGAAACAATAACTACATCAATACTGGTATATTGCCAAATTAGTTAGAGATCAATAAACAGGAAGTGGTTAAATGGTGACACAACTACTTGACCTAACGGCTTTAACTAGTAACTACTCAATAATCACCAATGAATAGTGCTCAAGTCATAAAACTTGGCCAACTAAAGTTCATTAATTACGGAGCAAGCCCTTACAGTTGAATAAATCAAAAGCTGAATACAGAAATATGCTGGCTCCCAGGGAATCCTAAAGCCCTTTGAAACTGCCACTATAAAAACTACAGAGATGATGAGCTTTGCAATGATCAGATACACTTTAGAAATCCATCACAATCAGTTGTGAGAGAGCAGAGTTGGCCAGTAAATGGTCACGCTATAATACAAGTAAGAAAACGCACATATTCTTGACATGAGACACCCCACATAGACTGCCAGTAACCACCTGCAACCACCTGTCAGTGTTTACTAGTAAAGAGAAACACCAAATAGCATTCACACCTGGAGCAACATCATAGCGTGTGTAGGAAATGGTGATTAATAGGACAAACAGACAGACATGCCCACCTCGTAAAACTTGTCATGGTTTTCTATGAATGATTTCACATCAGCAGGTTCCAAGTTGATCACATGAACTCCAGAAGATACGAGCGAGTGTTGTAGAAAGACAAGTCGGGCTTGTTTGATGCAGCTTTGAGCATGTCTAAGACACTGGCCCTACAGAGTGTATGGAATTCAGGTTATAATGCAATTCAATAATATTCTGTAATACTAAACCAAAATTAGATCAGGTATCAACAAGCGTATGCCCTCATGCGTCTATCATGACTGTATATCTTATAAACATGTTGACAACATAGCAACACGTAGTAATGTATAACAACACTAAAACTCATAGGAGTACTACAGTTATATGTATCGAGATAAACTTATTAGTCAAGAAAAACTTTGAATTTAAAAAATATGTTGTTTCAAGTAAATATTTTGTAGTAATAGTTGTTTTGTAGTACAAACACATTGCATAACACATTATTGTTTGATCTGATATTGCAATCATGTAGAAGCTAGTCAAGACAATTATATAGAAACAAACAGTTCAAGTGAACGAAATATACACATTATATTTCATGATGAGCATTACACATTTCATAACCACTTGACAAAACCTAAGCGTCAACTGTGTGCTTATTATGCTTTGAATATGTTTTTCATTGTAATTTGAAGAATCAGAATACAAAATAGTATAAATGCAAGCAGCTTGAGCCATGAGTGTTGATAACATCTGGAAATCAAACAGTATTGAATACACACCATTTTCCCATCTAAATCTATTAGTGTGTCCAACTATGAGTTTAATTCAATTGATGTCTAAAACTTTAGCTCTCTAATCTCTAGTATCAAGCAGTATAGATACTCTATATTATTTATTAGCGCTAATTTTTTTTCTGTTTTTGTATCTATTCAATATATTATTTTGTCTGGCAAAAAGCAAGGTCATGTTTACAAAAATAATAGTAGCAAGTGTTATTTTCGTTTTAGACTGTCTAAGCATATAAAAGCTACTCCTGCTTGAGTTTTAAAATTATTCAAAAGCCATAGTTCTGAAAATTTTAGTATAACTTGAATTATGTTAGCTAAAGTTTGCATTTTCTGACACAAAGAAAGCAGCTAGTAAAATTTCTTCAAAATTACAACAGAGAACAAAAAATAACACAAATAGTAAATATACAACAGACAAATAACAATTGAAAAAGTATTATGAGTAACCCGAGTGCTGTAAGTGTAAAATACAACAGTTCAGTTTTCCTGACATGTGTAAATAAATAATAGGTGATATAAATCCAGGTGATGGGATGTAGAAGAGTTGACATGAACTAACACAGATGATGGGATGTAGAAGAGTTGACATGAACTAACACAGATGATGGGATGTAGAAGAGTTGACATGAACTAACACAGATGATGGGATGTAGAAGAGTTGACATGAACTAACACAGATGATGGGATGTAGAAGAGTTGACATGAACTAACACAGGTGATGGGATGTAGAAGAGTTGACATGAACTAACACAGAAATAGCTATATGAAACACATATGCAGCTGATGCAAATCACCAAGTATTCTATGTTTATCTAGCACATGTGCTCTGAATAAAATAAACATCTTTTCAATATTAAAAGCTAAAGATTAATCACTTCAATCATAAAAATGACTTTATTTGGCTAAACCACATAATCTCATTACTCAGAAATCCTCATTGCAAAATAATTATATTAATTCATTTCATTTGATGAATGTTCTTTGCCTGACCTACTATAATGTACCATGTAGAAAATACTAGAACACCATTCAGAATGTTATTCAGTACTAGAGGGGCTGAAGTGTTGCCCAACATGATTGACAAAGCAGGACTTCCTTGAATATGATTAATTTAAACCAAATATAGTAGAATAGTAGTCCAGAAATTAATAATACTATAATAATGGTCATGAATAATGATGTGTAAATTAGTTTAGCATACAATGACAGTTGAATACAGTTGCAGTGTATAATGTACTACACAGCATCTTTAGTGTATATTACTGCATCTTTAGAGTATATTACTGCATCTTTAGTGTATATTACTGCATCTTAAGTGTATATTACTGCATCTTTAGTGTGTATTACTGCATTTTTAGTGTATATTACTGCATTTTTAGTGTATATTACCGCATCTTT
The DNA here is from genome assembly GCA_964035545.1 of Bugula neritina. NCBI lineage: Eukaryota > Metazoa > Bryozoa > Gymnolaemata > Cheilostomatida > Bugulidae > Bugula > Bugula neritina. The sequence goes on from OZ037768.1 coordinate 3,450,309, forward strand.
AGTGTATATTACTGCATCTTTAGTGTATATTACTGCATTTTTAGTGTATATTACCGCATCTTTAGTGTATATTACTGCATCTTTAGTGTATATTACTGCATCTTTAGTGTATATTACTGCATCTTTAGTGTATATTACTGCATTTTTAGTGTATATTACCGCATCTTTAGTGTATATTACTGCATCTTTAGCGTATATTACTGCATCTTTAGAGTATATTACTGCATCTTTAGTGTATATTACTGCATCTTTAGTGTGTATTACTGCATCTTTAGTGTATATTATTGCACCTTTAGTGTGTATTACTGCATCTTTAGTGTATATTACCGCATCTTTAGTGTATATTACTGCATCTTTAGTGTATATTACTGCATCTTTAGTGTATATTACTGCATCTTTAGTGTATATTACTGCATCTTTAGTGTATATTACTGCATTTTTAGTGTATATTACCGCATCTTTAGTGTATATTACTGCATCTTTAGTGTATATTACTGCATCTTTAGAGTATATTACTGCATCTTTAGTGTATATTACTGCATCTTTAGTGTGTATTACTGCATCTTTAGTGTATATTACTGCACCTTTAGTGTGTATTACTGCATCTTTAGTGTATATTACTGCATCTTTAGTGTATATTACCGCATTTTTAGTGTATATTACTGCATTTTTAGTGTATAGAATTACAGCTATTGTAAATTTTAAAACAGCTAAAATTTGAATCTGATACAATAGCATGAGAACTTTTTCAAAATTCATTAACCTGAAGCCAGTCAAAAGACGACTAGCTTTGTAGAGAAGAAAGAGAGAAAGACTGACTAGCTGTGTAAAGAAGAAAGAGAGAAAGACTGACTAGCTGTGTAAAAAAGAAAGAGAAAAAGACTGACTAGCTGTGTAGAGAACAACAGGGCCAAAGGTTACATTGCAAGGTATTAGACTCACTTCGATGTAGATTTCAGCCGCATCTGTTAGATTCTTCTGTATATCAGTCAGTTGGCTAGAAAGCTGGTCTACAATAACAGAAGTGCTTATGCAGGTACATTGTGACCATAACTGTATATGCTGTTAATATCACCACCAACTACCTGCAAGTACTTGTCAAGGAGATGAGTCATGCCATATGTCTAGTATTACTCATACAGCCATGTCGCAATGGCGGTGACAGGAATAGGAAAAATATAAGTGAAAGATGATTTATTATGCATAATATGACAACATTTAGTTCCTGCTGCTTTTGTTTTATATGCTAACTACACAGGGTATTGGTGATAAAGTGACATGCCATGTGGTTAAGAGCATAAGCTTACCCACTAATCCAAGGAACCAGCAGTTTTCATTGTTATTTACAGGAATATGTGCAATAGATGAAAGGTTTTTTTGCACATCTATATATACACATATAATATACGGAATGCTACAGTGACACAGCTAGTGTATGCTATATACCGGTATGCTTCATGGTGGAGGGCTTCAGCTTCCGCAGCTTCTTCAACGCAGATTGTTCCAAAAGTTGTGCGATTTCTCTGTACATGGCAAAGTGGGAAGACACAACTCTATATATGTCATTATCTCCCGGACAAAACCGCCTCAAGTAGTCCAGCACAGCCAGTTTTAGCTTACTATCCTGTGAAGTATTTAACCAAGATATGCCGTGCTTTTATGAGATAACAAAGAATCTAAAACTTCTAAAGAATCAGTAAGAATTTTCATAATTGATTTGTACTTTTGGCTAATTTAAAACTATAATTAAATCTTTCGATTTCAAACACGACTTTTAACCTTTGGCATTCCTTTTCTGAAGAGAAGTTCAAACTGATGGTTTTGCTTGAGAGTGTCAAATATATACGTCATTTCACTGAATCTGCCAATTTCTATAAGCATGTGAACCTAAAAAGAGCATACACGCCACCTAGAAGATACTGAGAGAAGACAAGTCTTGTAATAGTCACAACATAAACAGACCTGGATTTGAATAGCATGCAGCCCCTGTGTGTTTTACAGCTCAAGACATTGAATGATCCATGAGACAAGCTAGATCAGTAACAGAGTGAGACTACAATGAGTAAAGTAAGGGTTAGGTAGCTGGATAGAGACAAACCATGAGAGGGTAGTGAGATACTTCATCTATCTGTGCGGCACAAGTCCTACAGGCTCTCAGCACTCTGGAGATCCCCTCCATGTCGTACGCACAGGAGTAGGCGTCATGCGAGAGAATTAGTAACTCCAACTTCACCACAAGCTCTACAAATCCACCAGATGCACCACAGAATATATAAAATACATAAATTCTCAGAACAGTTGAAGAGCTAATTCATATTATTCACGGAGATCACTTTTCACAACTCGTTGATGTTAGTGTTGAACTACAGCAGTACGAGCAAGTTAGAGTTGTCTACCCACTCACTTAGCTTTACGTCGGAATCGTCAATGCTTATGGTCGTAGCCTGTTCCAACAGAGACTCGCCAAAGATTGTCTGATCAACAAAGAGTTGTATCAGCTGTTTATACTCTTTGCCTGCCTTCATACACTCTTCCACAGCTACAGATGTCAACTCTGTTGCAACATCTGTAAACATTTCATCAGCTACATTGAAACACACCTTGCAAAAACCTAGCAGACCTTTTAGTTTACCGTCAACATAATTTTGTGGCAGTATTTAAACTACTTGCCCATTTTGTCATCGAGTCCAGCCAAGGCCCGCAGTGAGTTAGTAACATTGCTAGCCAGAAATGAGGCTATGTCAGAGTCACTGAGGGAGCAGGTGTTGATATACTCCAAGGCCAGTTCGAATCTGTTGGACAGCTACAGTAATGGAAACAAACAATGTATTAACTCGAAAATTGATCCAACGCTTGCAATACATCCTTTATAAAATTTTAAATTATTGTATGATATGCAAGAGTAGGTAAAGAAAGTTTGATGGTACAAGAAGATAAAACTATTTAATAGACTGGTGAAGCCGGACAAATGACTTCTGAAAGATTATGGGACCTCATTACCGGACAGAAGCTAGACTGTGCTAACACATCTTTAGTGATGGACACTGATACAAATATACTAAAGTTAAACATACTGGGCTGGGAGTGATAGAGTAGAATATGGAGGTAGACTAGATAGCTATATGATATATTATAATACTATATAATGTATTATGATGCTATATGATATATTATGATACCACATGATATATTATGATACTATATGATATATTATGATACTATATGATATATTATGACACTATGTGATATATAATGATATTATACATCTAGAGAGTTATATGATATATTATGATACCACATGATATATTATGATACTATATAATATATTATGATACTATATGATATACTATGATACTATATGATATACTATGATACTATATGATATACTATGATACTATATGATATATTATGATACTATGTGATATATAATGATATTATACATCTAGAGAGTTATATGATATATTATGATACCACATGATATATTATGATACTATATAATATATTATGATACTATATGATATATTATGATACTATATGATATATTATGATACTATATGATATATTATGATACTATATGATATACTATGATACGATATGATATATTATGATACTATATGATATACTATGATACTATATGATATACTATGATACTATATGATATATTATGATACTATATGATATATTATGACACGATACGCACATTACTGTTAAGTAGTTGCTTAAGCAGACTGTATTCTGACTGGAGCATCACTTCTCTATAGGATTGTTTCAACGCCTGCAAGACAACAGAGAAATGTTGTAACAACCACATTAGCTGGGAGAATCCATTTTAATACTAGTAGAGAAATGCGCAAGAATTAATACAAGGAAATGGTTCCTTTGAAGCCTTTTACAGCGCACACAGATTAGAGTAATTGGAAAGCTGTACAAAACTTGCTTACAAAAGTGAAAAACATAATGGTTACACACTTGTATGTTACAAGGCACTATATTATGTTATAAGCTAGCTATATATATACCTTTATTTATACCGTTTGATGCATATTATTATACAAAATTAAATAGGAAACTTCCAAGACTGTGATTAATATGAGAAAAATATCTTCCTCTAGACATCATGTCACTATTACCTTTTCATATTAGCATTTATATTTAGACATCATTTTCACTATTACCTTTTCATATTAGTATTTATATTTAGACATCATGTTACTTATACCTTTTCATATTAGTACTGGTATTTGGTATTTTAAAAACCAGAGAGGAGAAAAACTGAACGAAATAATATAAAACTGAACAGAGTAACATAAATCTGTAGTACTTACTAGGGCTATAGCATAGCAACTGACAATTTTCTCACAAGGCATGACACCGTGACGACATTTCCCCGACAGTTTACGCATATAGACTAAATTCTCATCTGATTGGAAAGGAGAGTCTTCTTCTCTAGCTGGGAAATAGTTTTCTACTGTAAATATATTACTAGACATATATTTACTTTGTAAACTTACAGCATAACTACTACATGAGCACACAATTACTACATGAGCACACAATTACTACACGAGCACACAACTACTGCATGAGCACACAACTACTACATGAGCACACAACTACTACACGAGCACACAACTACTACATTAAGAATACGCATACGCCAAGACACGCACCACTAGACACAGTGAGCAGATAACTCTGACTAAGACTGGCTGATCTTTTTACAGGAGACTGCATAGCATATAGAGACTTTACTTTTTCATCCAGATTTGCGGGATCCAGTAGCTTCATTGCCATGCCCATACACACCTGCCAGGTAAACCAATTAGTAATTTCATGTGTTGATGAGATAGAAATACCATTATTACATATGTCTGCGAATAGGTAAAGAAGAGCAGGGTTTGGATGGCATAACTAACTTACTGCTAGTAGGTATATTAGAAGAGATAAGTAAAGCCGCTGGTAGAGTCTGCATTTAAAGTTGAACTGATTCATTGTATCAATTTCGAGTACACAACAAACAGTATGACAAGTTATATTAGCAATTCTGAACAAATGTTCCCATGTCAACACAGACTTCTAGAGCGTATTTATGTGAGCATAAAGTAACTGACCAGTACAACCACCAGATCCTGTGTCGTGCATCCGTATTCCATCGACACCTGGCACGCTTCATCTACTTGAAACTCGTCCAATAATTGACCAATCAGCTTTTGCACTGCCACATCCACTTCCTGTATAGAAGTAAACAATAACCTTGAGTTCAACACACCACCAGGTATGTCATACAGTCATTGCCTGAAATGTACTTTTTATGGTGGATTTATTCAAGGTAAAAGACAAACCTTTGAGGATGTGGAACTATCATCCCGTTTCTCTAGCAGTTTGAGAAAATCTTCATACTTGTATTGACTGAGCAGGAACTGTGTCTTGTCAATCGACACAGAAACAGACGGTCTGCCTGAGGGTTCACTTGGAGTTGTCTCATCAACAGAGTCTTTCTGTAACATAAAACATGTCATAATTGTATAAGAGATGCGGCTGAACAAAAAATAGATGATAGAAAAATGAAGGGGAAAAGATTTGTTAGTCAGGCATACAGCTCAACAGTTATCTACTCTGTCTGATAATTTTCTGTAAACTAAAATGAAAATTTAATCTTGATTTTTTGTTTCACATCACAATAATATGATGAAAGATAAATTATACAAGACTACACACACTGCTAGTGCACAAAGATCATAATGCTAGGTGAAATGTTCTTAGGATTGAAATGCAAATTATATTGCATTGAGCTATAAGAAAATACCAAAAATTCAAATCTTAATGTCACATTCCACTCCTTCTAAATTAGCTAATGACACTTGAGCAAACAAAAGTTTCATCTCCGAAGTGGCTGTTTAAAGATTGCAACAATAACAAAAAGATATTCCAACATATTGGAATAACAATGAAGCAAGGAGTTATTGCCTCTCTGCAAGACATGAGCAAGATGTTCACAAGTTATACAAACCTTGGACAACAGATAGTCAATTTTACTCTGCCACACTAATTTCTGTAGTCTGTGAAGATTGTTAGATTCAAAGGCTGTAGGGGCCTGCTTCATCCATTTCAGGGCATACTCCCCCAGTTTGATTTTATCTGGCAAGCTAGAACTCAGTGTAGCCTGCGTCTATAATATACAATACAAATAGAGCACACAAACTAGCAGAACTTGGTATTTAATAATAAACATAGATTTAGTATACATGGTATTAAAGGTAAAGGAAACAGTTGTAATAGTATGCAGAATTACCATGCAGTAATGCAACACTTTACCAGTGTGAAAACTTTCACTAAAATACCTCAAAATAATTAGAACATTTCTCAGCTTCCACATCGTATTTCACACATTTATCATAGCACTGTTTCCAGAAGCTGGAGTGATCTTCCTGAAGGGACCAAAGAGGTTGCGCCTTCATGTGCTGCACGTCACTAATGAGCTGTAACCAATATATATATGCTATGGTAGAATTATAATCAATCTCACAATATTCAGTAAATAGTTTTCTCAAATACGCATAGCTATATAATATGTGACCACTATCTGCAACAACAGCATATCTCATCTCTCAACTCTGATAGAGACATTACAATATTATTAGACAAAAGACATAATTTACAAAGGAATCATCACATCTTCTCCAAATTTGGAACAATCAACTAAAAGCAAAACATCGCTTTATGTGGTTAATATACGCCCATGATTATATACATGTTCAGTGCACTGAGATAAAATAACTCTGAATACGACAAACATAATGTATATTTTTAGTGTAATAGAATAACAGACAGCTGTATACCTCTTGCACTGTGACTAGCCCGGGTTTCAAGTCACACGACAAAGATAACTGTCGGGCTTTACTAAACTCCTGCCTACTTTCTAGTAGTTGAACGACGTACTTCACCTCATCAATGCACTGATAAGATATTAGTTTAGATCTGTCTACCGCAGGTAAGTGAAGATCATAGGCTACTCTATATACTCTGTAGGCGTCACTGAAGTTCACTCCTGTGTGATGGAAAGCACGTACATCAATGAGTCAATATCAGAGCAAAACGGGCATCAAATACGTCATTGGTTATACCACAATTGAGCAGCCATCAAAATAGTTAGTTCAAAATACAACAGGCATTATAGAAACTATAGATTAACTTGGAATAATTTTTAAGCATTCTTTTATGTTTTAGTATTACTCAATCGCAAGTTAGAATAAAAATACAACATAAGTATCGATATGTACACTGCATAGTTTATTAGCAAATGGGAAGGTAATGCACTTTCCATTAGTAATATAAATATTAAATATGAAATTTATTACACAGTTGGGGATATTTGCTAGCTTTATGCAATGACAGAGCAGTTGTTCCAATGACAGATCATATGTACTCTCTTTTGTCACATATATAGCAATCAGCAAAACACATTTTGTTGATTGCTATTCATATAATTTATATACACATTTTGGCAAAGTAATTTAAATTTTTGGCTGCAATGTCCAACACATACATGGAGGTGGGTGTCTAGACATGCTTGCTAATTTGTTACTAGAATAGACAAAATATAACAGACTAACGTTTATCGTTGAAGATGGTTTTGAGATTAGCTTCATCCAGTAAGTGTAGAAACCGCTCACAGAGAAAACTGTTGACGTGCTGTATGCAAGACCGAATTATGAGAACAGAAAGGTCAACTAGTTGGGTCAATGACAGCGTATTTTCCTTAGAGCTGCCCGACAGCGTAATCTGCAGTAAGACATAAGAGTACAATCTGCAGTAAAACACAACAGTGAAATAAATGTGCAGTAAAACATGCAAGTAAATGGTTTATTATGTGCTATTTTAGTAGAAAGGATAACAGCAATAAAGACATGTAATAAAAGAGATCGTAATAACAGCAATGTTAATATAATATTAAAATTATAATAGAATTTTAATTTGAATGATGCAAGACTCCAGCAGGGTAGAACAGGAAAAAGGCTGGTTTAAATGAGGACAACGTATTAACAGTACTAGTAAAGACGTGGGTTAGGGTTACATGTCAGAAGATCTGAACCGCAGTCAGTATATAATAATAGCACTTTGATACGCGAGGGAGACTGTCATCTTACATACCTTCTTCAAGGAACTCTTAAATTCATTAAGTGATGTGGAGACATTAAAAAACTGCTGCTGGGATAATTCTTCGACAGCATCGAGAAGAGAGATGAGACAGCAATTCTGTAAAGACACAAACAAGTCAGTGCGGAGAATGCCAACACAACATACTACTATTCAAACACTAATTACTAGGATATATAAGAACACATACTGACCAATCAGCTAAAACGATAAAGGGCAGTTTGACCCGAAATGTTCATTGCAGAAACGCTTTCCGATATTTAACAGAGCCAAAAGGTTATACAAAAAATAGAAGAATCCAAATTAAAGAAACACATGCATACAATAGAAGCGCTAATGAGTGAAGTTGACACGTACTCTCATGAATATCCGTAGGCCAGTTTTCACGAGTTGCAGCGTGTTGTACTTCTCTACAGCTAAACTGATCACGCCGACAGCTGCATTTCTGCTTAAGTATCGACCAGAATGAGGCTCCATATACTCGGCGGCCATCTTGTCTTTGTCATCTAGCCAGCCAATCAGCCAGGAGCTAAGACACTCTAACGAGTCTGCACCCTACCATACCAATAAAGAATTATATCATATACTATACTATATTATACTACACTATACTATACTATATTATGATATACTATACTATGATATACTATACTATACTATATTATGATATACTATACTATACTACACTATACTATGATATATTATACTATACTAAAACAAGAGTAACAGTAGAATGCTTATATGATGACATTACAGCCCACTAAACTAGTGTCAAGGTCAAGAGAAGCTACGGATGCTCACCGAGTGACAGGCAGCAAGGACAGCAAGCACTGGGTTACCCAGCAAAGCGGCGTACATGTTCAGCAGTCTCCAGGATCCTGATTGGTTACTCGTCGTGAATAGGACAGCAAACACATCGTTAGGAATGTGCTCCACGGATATGACACTGGAATCTATCGGGAACAGACGTTAGACGCGGTTTGTACACTTTGTACGTGAATTAAACACTAAGGTTTCATTTTGCAAGTGAATTTAGACTTCATAGATTACTAAAGTATAAGATATTTAGTTATGAAGATTGATATAATAAATTGCAATTTTATATGCACTGTGTTACAAAATTAAAGTGTATACAGTCTTAAAAAATTTGTAAAATTTTGGCATAAGTCAAATAGATTGACATATACCAATTAGTATATACGATGTTTCACAAATCTATATTAAATTAAGAGTTAGTTCAGCAAACTTCTTCATACTTGAATTTTGTGAAAGCAGATAAGAAAATATATATTAAAGGAGGTGGTAAACATTATATAGAAATACTGACTGGCTTGATATGGAGGTATAACGTAGTCGTTCTCTACAGCCACAGCCAACTCTGTACTGAATGTATTCTTATCATTTCTTTTGGTCTCATCTTCACTGCTAGAGACGAGGGACAGTTCTGTAACAGAGAAAGACTGTACATTAGTCCAGACAGCTATTACTATACCTTACTTATTGCATTTAAAGACACTTGAAATATCTCTTTATATCTTTCGAAATGTCTTTATATCAGAGGCATGTAGTAAATCGCAAACACAGTAATGACATAGAGAAACTTTCCAGGTGGCAAAAATGCCCCAAACATACAGCCTGAAATAGGGAAGAGCAACATTCATCAAAGCTACGCGTCTTCAAGAGGTGACTTGCACTTCAATAACAATTTTACTGGGTAACTGCGCCCTTTTATATTTTACACATAACTTCATACCTAGTCACACATATTTAACTTTAACTTAGTGTCATACAATTTATTACTTAACGCAGAGTTCATCTGATTAGTGCATTTTTACTAATAATAATACTTACTGCTAAGAGGCTTACTAGAGACTGGAATAGACATTGAATGTTGGAATTGTTCTCCCGTGTCGAATCTAGTACTAGAGTAACCAGAGTCAGGGTCTACATGGCTTCCACTGTTAGTATCCAAGACACACTGCAGGTGCTCTCTAATGCTGTCTTTAGTAAACATGTTGACAGCGCTGAGCAACTACAAACAGTAAATTTATGTCAGCCGACTCTGAAGTGTGCGAAGTGGAGAACATCTAATTCAAACGTATTATATGGCTAGACGTACCTGACATGGCTCATAACCAAAGATCTGACTGTAGACAAGAAATGACAGCCAATTATTGTTGAGAGCACAGGCTTCAAGGAAGTTAGTAGGGGGAGGCAACTGAAACTGTCTACTGAAAGCAACCACTGGACGCCATTTTAGACCAGCCTCAATGCTACAACTGAAATCACCAGGTGGGTTAGTAGAATGGTGGAGGAATTATCAGCCCTTTGAGCATATTTCAACAAAACTAAAATAATTTTAGGCTTATTCTAAAACACTTTCATTTTAAACAACTACAACAATCCTTTGCTTATATATCACATATTACTTAGAAAGGAAAGGAATATTTACAAAGAAAGATGGCGTTAGACTAGCTTAGGCCTACAACAAACCAACATTTACCAAGAGTGGAATAAAAACCAAGCTAACCTAGAATCCACAATGGTTTCGATATACGCTGCTGCAGACAGCACCAACTCGTCGTACGTCTCTCTCACCATCCGTTTCCTTCCAAATACCAGCGGCAGCAGCAGCAACTCTGAGCACAGAAATCACATGCCTTATTCTTATAATAACTTTGATAGAACAAAAAGTAGAAAGACACAGTCCTTCAGAAATCGCAATACTATGTATTACATTAGTTATGACAGTTTTACCAAACCATAGCCACTCAGCAAATATTGTAACATAATCATGTAAATTACAAAAATATATTTCAAATGTTGAGTTTTGCTTCTAAAAGCCCACACTCTTATTAATAACTAGGAGTTAAAAAAACTCTTACAAACCTAATTTCTTAGTTTATCATATCTAGCTTTTTGAAGACAAGCTGCGCCTTCCCCCTCCCCCCACAGTACAGTCTTTGCTCTTGAGTACAGATACTTGGCTAGTGAACGGGTTGAATATAGCAGAATAAACTGGACTATAGTGAACTAGATTGATGTAGAGTTGTATTAAATCGGTGTCCATGATGTGAATCAGTTGTAAGCCATGTGTAAGTGCAAATAGAGCAATACACCAGTGAAGATTCAGATTAAACACTAACCTAGTTCCCTATAATGTCATGTAACGACATATCAAAGATCAAAAAGTACTGACCGACATTTTGATGAGTTTCTGCAGCATCAGCAGTAGGATTTCTAAGCAGCTTTCCTTTATGCAGTATATGAGCTGCATTGATGAGCAAACATAAGAGCTCAGTGTTTTCTCCCATGAGCTCTAGAAATGCTACACAGGAAGCTGCTATCTCGGGATTCTCGTAATACTTGACGGCCAGGAAGTGAACTTGACCCACAATTAACTTCAATCTAAAAGACAACTCTCAACACTTAGCATAGCTGTTAATAACAAACACAGGTGAACGGTAGTATCTAGATGGCAATCTGCAAATCTACTTTCACACACTGATTAACACAACCAACCAATTTATACCAACAAATTTAAAAGAGCATTATTTATTGTCAATTTCCAAGCAACAAAATTTAAACACTTCTGTGTTAAGGTTTTTTTCAAAAATTTATTCCATAGTTAAGTTTTTAATTCAGTGAAATAATAAAATAATTGAGATCCATTTTCATTGGCTAAAAAACTAACAAGTAATAAACAGAATCACAAACCCATTTCTAAGGTATATACATGATGTTGTAGAATAAAAAACTACCAAATTACCCACCTAGTTGCAGCAATAGTTGTGCCATTGCTTTGGCTCATTTCATCTGACAGGAAAACAACAAAGGCAAAGCTGGGTCTGGCCTGCTTCAGGTAGTACATGAATGTCAGCTTTTCCTGCAGGCCATATTTTTCAGCTAATGCTTGGTTGCCGAAATGGGGCATTTCAGATGAAGAACCTGAAGCATACATTTAAAAATAGAGTACAGCTGGCTTTCTAAAATAGTAAAACAGAAATTTTAAGATACTTTTAATTCTATATAATGGCAATTTCAATTTATTCACTACCACATACCATCTCCACTAATTTGGGTCCTGAAGAGGTTATTTCCATGCAGTGCACCCCATTTCTAAAATAATGAATAATTGGAATAACTTGAGTAAAGCACAGTACTATCAATGCAACAGTTTTGTAATATAACAGAATATTACGCATTAATACACTACTATATAGCATAGAAACATATTAAATTGTATGTAATCATATTGCTTCATATCATACAAAGTGACCCAACACGGCAAGAAAGACACCTGTAGTGCTTTACTAGCACAATTGATGAAAATATCATCCAGCACAATTGAAGGTTCTATAAATAGAGCTTTTTTATAAACTGACTTCATGTACAGAAATATCTCAGTCACTCATTACAGTGACAGCTATATAAATATGGTAAAAAAGCGCAAGTAAAGAATAGCAATGAATTTACGCAAGCTCTATATATATACACGCAGACACACCTCTATCAACTTGTACATGGTAATAACAGGTGGGTCATCGTGCTTGCTGTCAGCAGTGTCCAGCAGGTGTCTGAGGAGGGGGTGATCAGAGCAGCGAGTGAGTTGATCAGCACTGAGCTGCACTTTACTTCCTTCCTATACACATACACTGGTACCATAATGGGTGGAACAACTCCGAGTGGTGATTGGAAAATTTGTTATACATTGAGACAGCCATTACTGACACTCAGAGCATAGCATTATTATTATTTGAGTTGCAGTAAGGAATCAACACACGACATCAAACATAGTTACATAATCAGCACATTGTATAACTTACCACAAAGGAACCATGATGTATAATTTGTAACTGACCAATGATAAACTTCGATACATAATGCTTAACCAACCAATGTAAGACACGCCTTCTCCCACACTAATAAGATACTATAGAATACAACCTACCAATAAGGGGCTGTGATACATAATATTACAAAGAGCAACATCCGTTAGCTGGTGGTCCAACTGTTCACTGATTTCAATGTAGGGGTTTCTTGCAAGGTACTGACTACTAGCCAAGCTGGCATCTAGCATACTTTTAGAGTCTAGAATATTGCGAAACAACAAAGTGTTAATAGAGCAAAATTCGAAGTAGGAATATAGGAAATATTAAGCCCATTACAAGTAAACAGGAAAAAAAAACTATGGTTGTTATATGGCAAAGAGAAATACTAGGATTTAAAGGAAAGAGAGTAAATCAAAATATGTGCTACAGATCCATCCAAACCTGTGAATATTATATAAAATTGTGGCAAAGAAGTGGAGGTTTACAAACAACAAATACATAGATTATTTATGTAACAAACTTAATTTTAAATATTAATGTATGTTTTATAATAATTGCATGATGAAATAAACTTTCATAAAACTGAAGATTTTAGAAGAAAAGAAGAAACGAGAGTGGTGTCCCTCACCAGGTTCTGTTTGCAGGGAGATCTTATAGAAAGAGTATAACATCAGCACAAGAAGATAGTCTTTAGTTGAAAGATGAGAATCTAGCCCTTTGACCTCCTCGTCACTAACACTGCAATATTAACACAAAACTAATAATACATTGTGAGTAGATGCCGGTGACTAAATTTTATTAGAGTCCAAAAAAAACTCATACAATGTCTGAAAGAATGAACATGGCATTTTCATTTTAGCTGCTTTACAAAAGTTGTTCAATGAACTTCAATCAAAGACAGAACATGCAACAATAGAGCAGTTAATGGATTCAACAATGGGAGTTGTCAAATCCTGATAGCATGTGTACCTCCACAGTGCAAATAACTGATATAGCAGTCCCAATAAACCAGTTTCTAAACAATGAGAAACAAGTTGCTGTAGAGACAAGAGGCCTTCGCATTGTTCTCTCCTCAATATGTGACCAGATTTACACAAACTTGTAAATAGGGACTTCTTAGAGGACAATGCATTGCTGTCTAATAGGCCGCATCTAAAAAAAATATTTTCAGAATAAATATAAAACAATCATTAGCCAAGTATTTGTAAAGTTTGCTGACATAAACTAAAGCATCAAAACACCTCAACATTTCAAAAGCAGTCGGAAATCACAAACTTATAGTTTTACTCTTGAAAACTCAACTGCTTATGGGAAAATTCTTCAATATACTAGTGGATTCCATTTATATAACTTAATATTCTTCTGGAAAGAACCAATGATACTTTTAATTTAAATCCAAGCCTTCACATGCTAAGAATGCAAACTATTCATGATTGAGATAAAGGTATACTGAAACTACAAAGTAAGAAGTTCATTACAAAATAAAGCTCGAGCATGTCGAGTGAAAAGAACTCACGAGGCTAAGCGGCGTTGCACTATGATTTGGTTGTGTAGAGGAAGCATGCTGTTGCAGACGTCAATCATACAAGTAGTAATTGGCTGCTTCTGGAATGTTCTTGTAGCCTCAGCACCATGACCTTGCACATTTACCCAATGTAGCAGTACATCTATCATGTTATGTCTGCATAAATAGGTCCATAGAGTCAGAGAGCTAACCTTGCATAACTCTTCTTCACTTTTGCTATCTGCAAGAGAATAAATCAGCTAAATATTAGTACTGGTATATCTACAAGAGAATATTAAGAATAAACGACAAAAATATTAGCGCCGGTAGCGAAAATCAGTCAATCTTTAGCTAATTTTTTTGAAAACCATTTGAAAAACTCATACTTGGACAATTTTTCTTTTCATTTATTAATGAACTAAAATTGAGAGGTTTTCACAGAAGCCAATCAAAATGAATGCACATGAATTTTCACCAATCATTATAAACTCAAAAAAAGTAGAAACAGAAAGCTTGGTGCTTTGCAGCTATTAAAACCACTTACCAGTTTCATGGATATATCGATCTATGATAATCTCGTCTCTGTGTGAGAGGAAGTGATTCATCCAGTCGAGCATATAATGGGAATACCATTTAGACCTCACAAGCTCTGCAGCTGGGGGAATAACTCCTACTTCCCCACACAACTTTCTTATCATAAATGTGTCTGAGGAAAGAAAGTCTGCACACCTTTTAACAGAAAATAACCAAGACTAACTTGGCAAGAAAAATGCATATAACTGTGCATTGCATATGCTGTACAATCAGGAATACAACAAAATTGGTGTCCCGTTACGTTTTTAGATAGGTTTTAAAAAATAAAACAATAATGTGATGAAAAACAATTAGAATGGTTGATGCAATAAAAATAGACACACGATATAAAGTTGTCTCTAAACATGCACGCAGTGAAATAAATGTATACACAGACAACTATAAACGTTGCTTCAAGTGCACCCTGTAGAATAAGCAGAAAGCCTTACTTCCGACTTTCTTCAAGTGCGAGTTGAAAAGACTGGCAAGGGTGGAGCTCGTCAAATTCAGTTGAGAATTGAATAGCCTGATTTTCTAACTCTGTAAACTCCCCTTCCATCTTGAGTTGCTTTACCAGATAACGCCTAAGGCTAGTATCTGTTGTGTAGACCGCAATCTGTGAAAGCTTTGTGAACACTCCGAAACCCTATACATTGAAAAGAGCATGTCACCTTACAGCTTCAATATGTTATAATGTGTTCGCATATAGGATAATATACACTAGAAAGTGTCACAGCATGCATGTGCTATAGCATACAGTAGAAAGTGCTACAACATACAGTAGAAAGTGCTATAACATACAGTAGAAAGTGCTATAGCATACAGTAGAAAGTGCTATAACATACAGTAGAAAGTGCTATAACATACAGTAGAAAGTGCTATAACATACAGTAGAAAGTGCTATAACATACAGTAGAAAGTGCTACGACCACAGCAGGAAAGACTGACCAGATTCTTGAGAATTTGGCAGACAGTAGACCAGTTCCTGGCTGCCAGCTCATCCAAGACACACTCCAGGCCGGTTCTCACAATGACATCCCACGATGCCTCAGTCTCCCTGTGATTCAGTGTGAAGTAAGTCTGCAGCTTTGATATGTCCCCCATGAGGATGCCATCTTCTATCAGCTCCTGCAGAAACCATGAATGCTACTTTCCTTGGGACTATTGGCGGAACAATTGCTTTCAAGTTACAAATGAGACATAAACTGATGCAATGGCGCAATATTTTCACACAGACACGCCCACCTACTTCCTAGCATTGAACAATGCACTTCATAGAAAGTAGTAATTCCTGTAAATACTTTCAAGTCTAGAGTAGAGGAATTCAAGCTGAATTCAGATAAATAGCGCAGTATGTAGTATGTAGCAGGTAGAAATGACATAAAACTCAGCTTAAGTGTTTTCAGCACAACGGTTCATAGACAGCTCCAAATCAAAATTTTCCCTCATACTGTTTACTTCTACTTTTATATAACTCCATTTGTGACATTAAAATTGTATTATAAAGTATCAAACGCTAAATTATTTATGGTGCAGCACATCATCTAACTATTACTCTATATAACACTAATATTACAACTTTAATATATCGCATATTATTATCTGAAAAAGTTACTTTGCTGCTTAGAGAGTTCCATTTCTTTACAAGATCTTCATTTAGTAGAGACGAGAGTTTCTTAGAGGTGCGAGCTGAGCGTCTAGGGCTATCTCTAGACTTGACTTTAGTGGGCGTTACGTCAGACCTAGGTAAACACACAATACACTTTCACCTGGAGAGATATTCACTGACTTTACTAAACTGTATACTATAATATACTATATTTAGTGCTAGACTAATACAACACCAGGTGGCATTTCCACGTGGACATTTGTTGCACCATAAGACAATTTCTGAATGGTAATGGGACACAGTCAAAAGGCTACAAATATGTCAAAATATTCAGTAAACGCTAAATTATATTAATTATATAACAATAATTATGTGAAACTTGTAAAGATATATAGCCTAGTGAGATATGTTCCCAAGATGAACCACAACAAACAATTTTACCAAGTAAGCATAACTTCGAGAGCATCCAGAAGTTTGATCCCTATTCTAATCCTGAAAAACAAACTTTTGTTTACCTTAAAAATGAAAATTTTTGCACCAAAACTTGTAGGCATGAAAAGTATGGTAATTAAATTAAAATGCCTCCCACTAGAAAAAAATCTATGAACTATAAAAAACTTACCCTGGTTTTTTGGACTTGCTGCCTTGTAGAAGATCGGTAAAACTCATTTTATAGTCAAAGAGCTTCTCTAGCAATGACTCCATGAGCCCTTTCTTCTCTGTGTTATTAGCCATCAACATGTCATTCAATATGGCGATTCCTCTTCTTTCCTGTTCTACAAGTGTTACAGGCAGATGTCTAGGACAGAGCGACTGGAAGTAGCAGGTGTTAGACAGTAGTAGCAGGTAGTTAAGAGTGTTAGCAGGTAGTTGGTAGGTAAGAGCATGTGTTTGCAGGTAGTAGTAGGTATCAGCAGGAATTTACCGTTTCTAAATTATCAAAACAACAAACCTTTGAAGAAAGCAACCATAGCCTCAGTGACTTGCTGAGCAAACACTCTGGTAGTGGAGTGGGCTATGTAAGTAGACACCGCAGTGTGTATCATATCCACCATCTGTTTGAGCTCAGTTCTGTTGTCTATTGGAGGTGAACGCATTATATCTTCCATAACTACAACATGGTTTGTCAGACTAAGGTTTGCAGGTGGGTATACTATAGTATTATAACTTACATTATATTCCAATCCAGTTTCTTACTCGTACAAAGTTAAGTTACGTAGAGTTAGCCTTTACTTATTTATAATAAACCAGCTTGCCTCCATACTTTAGTGTTTCAGGGGTTAAAACTGTTAGCTGCGTGTACTACTATTAGTGAGATATGAACTCCACTCTTGTTCACCATTATAAATGCACTTAGCAATTCATCCATTATGAGAAAACTCATCAATTTAGAAGCAAATCTTAATTATTCCACTTTTCAAAATTCTCTGCTGAACTGAATTACAACTGACTAAAATTACAGGCTTCTTTAAATTATCAACAACTGTAACGACTTTTGCTGGTCTCACGCCGTATCCTACTCACATGAGCTCTTCGTCCTGATATGTTCCAACACATAATCAACTTTACGGATCTCCAGAGCTCTCTTCAAGTTCTGAATGTTGTATGAGGACGTCTGCTTGCACCAGCCATTCTGGAGGGCAATGGTATCCAGGAGACCTGACTTAGTGTCTCTCTACAAACATAAACCAACAGTTGTAAACCTGTAAACGTTACGTCATTATGTAATAATCTTGAAGATTGACAAAATCATAAGCGATAAAAATCAAAGGAGACTAACATCCAGTATAGAAAACTAAACATGCTTCACGTAATTATTAAAAGGTCATGATAAAAAAATCTTTTGGCATCGTGATTAGTTTTGAATGCAGTTTTGCCAAAATAACAAAAGATATTTCACAAGCATGCAGTTATCCCAGTTTTCATCAGCTCCTGAATGAAGCTTAAACATAATAGTTTTATTATGCAAAAAAGAAATGGAAGATTTGCTACACCGAAGCAATAAACGACATCGCATACCTCAGTGTAAAACTTGTGAGAGTGACCAATCATAGCAGCCGATACAAAGCTGTCCGAAATAAGAAGGTGAGGAATTGTGTCAATGTTAGACAGCACCACGTGCTGACGGGCATCCACCCTGCAATGACAGCAGAGTAACTATCTATGTGTGTATAGGAAATGCATAAAATAAACTGAAACAAATAGACACAACAAAGCAAAAAAAAATATAATATTTTCTACAACTTCTTATCAAAGTCGAATATCACTTACGGTAATTCCTCCACATGTTGAGAGTCAATGCTGTAAGAAGACACTTTAATGGAGCCTTTGGACAGACAATAAGCAGATACATAGCCAGATGTACATTGGTAATAGAGGCAGTCACCACTCAAGGGTATCTGCAACAGTCAAACTAAAATTTTTAATAGTAGTAGTAGTAGTAGCAGCAGCAGCAGCAGCAGTAATAGTAGCAGCAGCAGCAGTAGTAGAAATAGTCTTAGTGGAAACAGGTTGTGATAGTGAGAAAATATAGTAGTAATAGAAATAACTCCATGTTAGAAAATTGTGCAGTGAACTCATTGGGGCAGGTTTCACTTTCTTCTTTGACTTGCCTAATAAATAACCAACTGAAAGCTCAACGCCTTGAATAACTTCAATATAACAAATTTCCTAATTTCTATCTATTTCTCTAGCATTACCCAAAATAAACAGCCACTCTCAGACACTAATTTTTCAGAATTACCTTGGTAAATGTTTGCAAGTTGGGATACTGTTTCTTTTCCGAAGACACTTGACTGTCGGAGAACTTGAGTTTGTGATACCAGTGAGCTGGCTGTGACTCATCACCTGTATCAAATTATTTATAGACTCCAAGTGTCATCATGTAAGTGTCAACATTTAAGTGTCATCATGTAAGTGTCAACATGCAAGTGTCAACATGCAAGTGTCACCATGTAAGTGTCAACATGTAAGTGTCAACATGTAAGTGTCACCATGTAAGTGTCAACATGCAAGTGTAATCATGTGTCAACATGTAGGTGTCAACATGTAAGTGTCATCATGTAAGTGTCAACATGTAAAAGTCAACGTGTAAGTGTCAACCTGCAAGTGTCAACATGTAAGTGTCAACATGTAAGTGTCATCATGTAAGTGGCATCATGTAAGTGTCATCATTATGTCAAAAGGTGAGAGAAAGTTCCTCAAAGCAATAATTTACGTAAGTATTAAGAATTTTGAACAACTTGGTGTTTGAAATAATGACATACTCAACTGTGCGTCTGTCACAGATAAATAAATTGACATGTTCAAGGCCAGGTAAATGTCAAGGTAAATAAAAAGCCTGAACAAAGTTAAAATGGCTTACTTGTGTGTCTAGTAACAAGTTAGACTGAATGAAAGAAGTAGATTGCTACGCTGCTAATTGTACAAGTTTGACTGAATGTATGCCCCCAAGGAGCAGATAATTACTTATGTAGAACCATTTCCCCACCAACACCTTTACCGTGTAATTGTCAATTATACAGAAACTAACCAGAGCATGGTGAAGGACTTTCATCCCTGATCAGTAGCAGAGGGTTTTGGTGGAAGTAGAGGTCAAGGTTGCAGCAGAACAGCTGCCCGGCATCATTCTGGTATATCATATGCAAGTAGTTAGGAGTCATGCTATAATCGACAATACATTCATATTCATTTGCATAAAATGGATATATGAATAAATCATAACATATTTTTGAGACATTAAAAACGCAAGACATTCAACAGTAAATACTACAGTATTCTCACTGGAAAAAGATAACTCTGGTATCTAATGAATTTAGTTCATAATTATCTCTCAGCTTAAAATTTACTACAAAATGTAAATGAAATTTTTTAAATATTTATAAAATTTAAAACGTCTAGATTTTAAATAATACAATATTTTCTACACTGTAAAACCATATTCCACAATGTATAGATAAAAAATGTCCATAAAAGTGATATCTAGGTAAGATTTCACTCATCACCTTTGCCCTTTATATGATGGAAGTGTTTTGTTTGATGCTTATATCATATTTGTAAGTAGAACGACTAAGTGTCATGCTTTCTAGTAAGATAAGAAACCACAAGCAGCAAACTAGATTAATAATAAATGAAACTAAATACCTAATAGCCGATGTGAGTCATGTAATAGAAATTTATGAATCAAATAATTCTTACCGGCAGCTAACCCAGTGTTTCTCCTTTTGCCTCTGGATTACAGCAAGAAAGCTGCTAGTCTTCAAATCATATAGTACTAAAGACCATGATAAGAAAAACAAGAAAAAATTATTACATAAAAATATTCTATTAAAATAAGCATTTAATATCTGTATGTAACACAAGATTAAGCAATACACCACCAATAGCTTGGAATCTAAGTAGCGTAATTATATTTTCTAGACTCTGTAGTGATGAATAAGCACATAGCACATTGCAAAAGGATACGAGTTGAGTGGTCACTATCTAATAGGGCTATAACAGCGCCAGTGACAGTCGCCGAGATCACTTGGTGAGGACACGGAATGGTGTACACAATCTGCCATGGCTTTGTTTCATGAACTCTCAGTTGTATGATCAACAGCTTGTCAACTAACACTGTGAGCAGGTCAGAATTGAAGCTGAGTACTTCGCATTCATTCACTGACACATCTACATAAAATAGAAATAACTTTCTTGCATAAAAAATAGAACATGATTATTTGATCAGTTTCAAGAAGTCATTTGATAAAATTCTTAAAAACAAACTAATGGTAAATAAGTTTCATGTTAACATAAGAATTATACTTCATGAAAAATGTCGTATTTTGAATACTATACTATAGGTGTTGCAACTATTCACTAGAGTTAGAACCATAACTAGGTATTGAAACAGCTTGACAGATGTAAAGGTCTATAGCAGACGATATTGAAAAGCTGAAGATGCAGCCTAAACTGGGGGCACTGACAGATCAGCACCAACAAAGCTGAACAGGCGTGGATAACCTGCAAGAAACAACTCTGTATACTCCTGTTATGTAACACAGCAGCCCAAAAAGGCAAAACACTTACCAATACTCGAATTGTGCTCCCTGATCAACCCTTTCAGAGTGAGACGATGAAGCTCCGTTGAGCAAGCTGTACTCGAGTGCATCATCTTAAAGATGCTTACATTTCCGGTCTTTTGTGACAGAGCAAGTAATGCTCGTATGCCGTCACTCTCATTTCCAGTAAAACTTTTATTCCACGTAAGACTGGAAATAAAGCAGCGTCAAGCTATAACAGAGTAAATGATCAAAATTCATTGAAAAAAGAAAATTGTACTTAATTTATTTAAACTTACCTACAAATGTCACTGTTGGGTAACGTTATAGCTAGCCTATCTAATTCCAATCTATTTGAGTCAACTTTACTTGATTTTATACAAATAAAATCTACGCGATTTGAAGATGGTAATGCAACAAAGCCACTTTGGCGATCTAAGGAATCGGCCTCCAGTAAATCACTCGACTGCAAAAATTTCTCCTTCAACTCTAGCAATTTAAAAATCTTGGATGCCATCTTCTTAGGACTCAGCTCACATAGTCAAATTTCTTTTTTAATTCATATCTAAAAAAAATTCAGTGCAGAAAAATAAAAATAACATTAAAATAGTCATCTAGTAAGACATTAATATGAAAACACATTGACTTTGCAATTATAGGCCATCACTATAACTATAAGTTTGATTATTGCGTTAATTGCAATCGAAAATGCTGGTTATATTTATGTCTTCTGCAGCTTAACAATGCAAAAAAACAAAAATAATTTGAAGAATTTTTAATTTCTTTACTGGAGAGACTTTATTCTGTCAGATGGGGACACAACTCCAGTAATTAGCATAGTCTACTTTAATTTACATAAATGTTTTATGTAAACGTAGAAGATGTTTAGAGGATAAAATACACTGATGAAATTCTATTCACTGCAGAACTTACATTTCTGGCTATAGTTAAAAAATCTTCATTTGTGAAACTTTATGTAAGTCAGTACAAATGGCTAAACATTTCATCAAGTACTTATACGCATAAAAGTGCTTGCAAACATATGCACTTACAGCAATTATATGATAATGGTTCACTTACAACTGTATAATGAATGAGCTGTTACGTAATAATGCAGATAATCATTAACAATTAGATGAAAATGAAGGTCATTACCAACAGCTAAGTAATAATGAAAGCAATCATAAACATTTGCATAATTTAAGCATTTAAAAATAATGACAATAAGCAAAAATTCAGGCCTTGTTGGTTCTTTATGTACAGAATTGACCATCACAATATATATATTACAAAAAATATTTTATTTCTATTTGAATTAGATTTTTATTCTTATTTTAAATTTCATTATTTCACCTTGACTTAACGATTATCATTATAAGTATAAGTATAAGCATGATGGTTATCATAATATTAATACTAGCTATACTTATATCTAATAGTAATATTTCTATTATCCTTGTTCATAAAGTAACTTGTCCATTCAACAGCTTAAATAATCACAATGTCATCACTCAAGTCAATGTGAATGTCAATTGCAAGTTTTTTCACTTTTGCACTTGAAGTTTAAGTTATGATGATTATTTTTAGGAATAATAAATGAAATTAAAAATCAAACACCGAGTTATTAACAGCGCCCAGGGCTCAGAATCAATAGTCAATAACTTAGACTCCTTCAATAACATAACTATTAATTATTACTTATTAGTATTGGTGATAGTATTACTATTACTATTAACTTTAACTTTTACTTTAAGACTAAACTTAAACGTTAAAGGTATGCGTATAGCCATAGATAGAAGTAAAACTATAACTATAAGTATGACCACAAAATTAAAACTCGGGAATATATATTTCAATGGGTATAACTATAAGTTCATTTTCATTTTGGGTAACAACCAACAAACTTAATAAAGTTTGTTACACCTACATCCCACAGTTACTGTTACTGTTAGAAAGTTTATTTCATATTCATTTTGATATTCAATTTCATATTGAAATATTAATATAATCATATCTATAATAATACTATAAAGTATAAATACTTGCAAAACCTAATACAGAAAAGGTAACAAAGAACTGGGGATAATTTTAGCTCAAACTAAGCTCTTACCTGAGCTCCCAGCTTGTTCAGGTATAAGCCTAGTCATAGTGGTATGGAACCTGGGAAATCTGTACTTGAAGTGGGCGAAATGACCCTCACCTTAAACCAGGACCAGTTAATTTAATGTTCAACTCTTATTGGGCAACTCAACAGATTACGCAATTTCATCAGCCAAAGCTTGCTAGCTACTCCCATAAATTCAAATTCTACTAGTTTCCGTTTTATAGATTGCAATTTTATCAGCTAAAATTCAACTGAATAACTATCCAATTATCTTAGATTTATAATTATTATAAATATACTTATATGTAAAATAAATTGTAGCATATATTTTATTGGCATGTTTCAATATTTGTATGTTTTATTATTTTGATAAATACCGTTACCTGGCGTATTTAGCTTTATATTTTTCTACATCATGATGATAATAAAATTCATTTTCAAAATCAATGTTCAATCATGAATCATGATTCATCATCACTGTCGCAGCGATAAGATTGAGTGTGATCACTGATACTGATAGTGATCATGATTAAGGGAAAGCCGAAATAACTAGCTCCAAGTATTGTTAATGTTATATAATTAAAATTATAATTTTATGATAATGTTATAATAATAATAATCAAGTATTATATTTATTGAGAATGAGAATAAAAGTTTTTACTACTTGATTTAATCTAAGCTACATAAAAATGTCACAGGCTCACTTTTAGACTACATGAAACGTTTCTAAAAGAATATTAGTAACAAATTATATAATAAAATACTAGTGTGTTCATCCAGCCATTATGATTATGTATATAATATGTATTTTCAGCTGACGACTAAAAGGTTATGGCTACAGCTAATAACGTTGAAGACTGCATTGTGAAGCTTCTTGAGAATGAACCGTCTGTTTATGCTAATGCAATAAAGACACTTCTCAGAATATTCAACAATATACAACAGAACCAATCTGTTGAGAAATTTAGGAAACTTCGTTTGTCGAGCAAAGTTGTCTCTGAAAATATACTTCCTGCCAATGGAGCTATGGAGTGTTTATTCGCTTGTGGCTTTGTTGAGGTAGGAAATTACTATCAAACAGCTTAGTCTAAGTTTCTAATGACTATGCAAGAGTTTTCCTTACTAAAATGTTGACTTTGAAATTTATAAGATAATGTATTAAGTAAGTGCTAGTAACTTAATGTAATGCCTGCAAGAAAGTTTTAGTGAAAGTGTAATGGAACAAGCTTAGCGTTCAATTATCTAACTAGATTTAAATGTTTCAATTTTAATTAAACACTGCTCAATCAAAGGAAAGTACTGGAATCCAAGTAAATAACACTATATTTGAATTAATATGTGGTAAGTTTTTATTTAAAAAGCTGTATTGTAAAAAATATTAACATTATTATGTAATATGCCTGTTATCTCCATTCTTAGGATGATGATAGCGAACACCTGGTACTGCCAATGAGCTCTAATTTATCAACTTTGAAGTCTATTTGTCATCAAATTCAGTTCAGATCTTCTGGAGACTCGCCTCTTCTACAGAGCCCTCCTAGTACTACTGACACTCCTACTGCTGCTAGCAATTCTACTGCTTCTACCAGCACTCCTGCTGCTGCTTCTAGTACTTCTACTGCTGCTAGTACTTCTACTGCTGCCGGCACTTCATCTGCCAACAGCACTTCTAAAAGCTCTGCCCCTGCCAAAGCTGCTGCAAAGTGGCCCAAATGGAAGTTCCCTGTACTTAGTAATAATATAGCCGTAAGTCTAATTCACAATTTAAAAATGATATAGTGGAGAATTTTCGTAAATTTAGATTTGATGAGTGATTATAGTTCAATGGCATATCTTGGCACTCACAGCATTCATATGATCTAACTTGTAGCTTTCCGAAGTTCAGTTTTATCATAAACTAAAGGTTTCTTTTGACCACGTTTTATTATACGAAGA
The DNA here is from genome assembly GCA_964035545.1 of Bugula neritina. Classification (NCBI taxonomy): domain Eukaryota; kingdom Metazoa; phylum Bryozoa; class Gymnolaemata; order Cheilostomatida; family Bugulidae; genus Bugula; species Bugula neritina. Next base: position 3,476,062 of record OZ037768.1, read on the forward strand.
TCTACAGCTTCAGGCAAAAGCCCTTCAATGCATTCCCAGAGATCATCTGTCACAAACTGCTGACAGGAAATATAAGCAGGTCAAGGTAAAATGCTGTTTTGCTTTAATTTCTTGTAAACAGCTATTTTGCTTACAAATTATTTATTGTTTTGTTAATCTCCTAGTCCTATACCATTACAAACTATTTTATCTTTTTAGAGTTATTTGTTTATACTGTTGTTGCTCATATGACATAATTCTGACACTAATACAATATGCAGTTATCATATGAGTGAGCACAAATTTAATTTCTTATTAAGTCTACACAATTTGTCTGTAAACATTTTAGAGCACAACAAAATTTGATTATGCAGATTTCTACCTTATTGAACTAATGGATTGGTTTCGAGATGATTTCTTTAGATGGGTCAATAAGCCAGATTGTGATTCGTGTAAAGGTACTGCACTGTTACTGTGGATAAAATAATTGTGTAGAACACATAGGCATGGGCTCTATTATTTTTTGCTTTGAACACTACTTATGCATATTTAATATAAAAAAAGCATTGTAGTAACAGGTAAAACAATATGTTCTGATGATGCTCTGTTTTATTTGTTAATTTAACATATTTGTATGCATTAGGGAAGACACAGCATGCTGGTATGGGAAAGCCCTCTTCAGAAGACCTAAGGTATGGAGCGGGTAGGGTGGAGATATATAAATGCTCTCAGTGTCCCCACATCACCAGGTTTCCTCGTTATAATGACCCAGGTAATCATACCGTTAATTATTTAGTTTATTTGGTACCTGTTACTGTTTAAAACTCAGAATATCTTCTATTTATAGGCATTTTAATGACTGACTTGCTCAAAATATCATAAACATTAGAAGACTCGTAGATCTGTGTGTGCTTATAAGTTATTTTCTCTGATTGAATAATATAGTACATGCTGTATAAAATAACAATGTTTGTATCCAGGTAAACTTCTTGAGACCAAGCGTGGCAGGTGTGGGGAGTGGGCCAACTGCTTCACACTGTTATGTCGGGCTAGTGGTTATGAGGCTAGATATGTACTAGACTGGACAGACCACGTATGGACTGAAGTTTTCTCCGCATCACAACAGCGCTGGCTTCACTGTGACCCAGGTATCGTGTGAACTAGATATTCATGTTATCTTGTGAACTAGATACATGACTTGTTGCAACCTTTCCTTATTATATTTAATTCAAAATATTATAACACCATTGTGAAATATTTCATCAGGTGAAAAGGCATTAGACAAGCCACTACTCTATGAAGCTGGTTGGGGTAAAAAGTTAACATATGTTGTGGCGTTTTCCAAGGATGATATAAACGATGTTACTTGGCGATACTCATCTCATCACCAGGATTTGATTCTACGCCGGTAACCTATCTGTTTCTATTTATATGTATCACACAATATTAGAGTAGATCTATTTCATATTGTTTAAACCTATTGTGTTTGTAAGCTTACTGGGTAGAGTATAATGCCAAATGTAACTTGAGCTTCTTTAAAGTTGGGACTTTCCCTTTAATTTTAAAGCGATGCAGCATAAAGTATATGGCATTTATTCATGTTACACTACAAAGGGTATGATGCAATATATCTCATAAATCTTTTTGTCTTACACTAGAACTAGCTGCCGAGAATCATGGCTAATTAAAGTGTTGAAACAGTTGAGAGACGAGAGACAGAAAGGTATGAGCAGCGAACTGCTGCGGATTCACCAACTTCGGCTGATTAAGGAAGGAGCAGAGTTTATTTTTGAAAAAGTAGGATTGAAGATACTTTTCCAATACATGATTGTGTAATGTTTTGATTAATACACACTGCCTTTTCTGTTTCTTTAACTTAATTACAATATTTTGTAAATAGTACTGATGCAAATTCTATATTAATTTGGAAATTATGATATATTTTGTTTATTAATTCAAGTAAGATTTGATGTGATTCACACAGTCATGTGCTTTGTTATTGCTGCACTAGACTAAAACAGTGTCAGCTGGGGAGATGATGAGCAGACAGACTGGTAGTCTGGAGTGGAGGCAGGCCAGAGGTGAGATGGGTCAGTCAGCTAAGGTCACTTCTCATCATACATTTACTCCCAGCAGCGCTGATCTAGCTCAAGGTCACATGAAGGTTACTTACTGTGCCTCTACGAATACTTACATACTCTCCGGCTCTCAAGTTAAAACTCATGACTGGGAAACAGGTAACTATTGTGTTTGTCTTGAATGCTGGCGACAATTACCTTTATGCTCATGATGCAACTCTGATGTGTTGCTGTTATAGTTTCATCTAATTGGCATTGGGCAGGTGGCTAATGAAGAGAATTTATCTTGCAATGACTTTATACTTATCAGCTACTAAATCCACATATTTTTGGAAATAATAAGCAGTGAAACATTTATTTACTTCCAATTAAAATGTTTATAGAGTAATGAATCTAATGACACGAACAAGTAAAAGATATAATATTGTTAATGTGTTTTCTTCTCTATGATTATAGTATATTTTACAAATCAAGAAATTTAATGTCTATGTCTGTGTTAATGTGTGTATATATCACAATATGTGACATGTTAAAATATGTAATACATTACAATATGTAATATATTTCAATATATAATATATTACAATATATAATATATTTCAATATATGTTTAATATATTACTAAAAGGTGTGTATGAGTCAGAGAATATGATGAGAAATGTAGAAATAAACTGGAATATGGTGTATCTAGCAAGAACCAAGGGTTCGACTTCAGCCTACATCACATGGCTGTTTGACCTCAGCAGTTCAGGTATACCATTTGAACGTCAGATATACCAATATTCACTAATGTTCTAGCACATTCTAAATCAATAAAAAAAAGCATTATTTAATAGAACATTTTTGATAAAGAAACTTTAAACTCTACGATAGATGATCCTGAACAATCCCAAGTATATAATCTCACTATAATTCTGATCGCAAAAAGGCTATCCAAGTGATGATTGCCAATCATACATGATATATACGTTTATTATTTATAACTTGAAACATCTGAATTTCAAGTATGTATTTGTGATATTAACATGAAAAAGCTTGTATCCTTTAAAATGCACTTTTTTGACAAACTGGTCACACTATTTACTATTCCAGGTAAAACAATTAAAGAACTGATAATTTCTGTCTCATCTGCTACATTTCATACCGGATCAATTAGATGGTCAGTAGAAGCTGAAGATGGAAAGCAAATGGATATCAAGCGTAAGTAAGATATTATCACACTGTACTCACTCACTGAGTAACTTACTATATGCAAGTCTCGATTGCAGTGTGTGTGATATTTACTTCCCTCATAAAGTTTTATTTCTTTAATAAACAACAGGTAAGATCTTTTTTCAAGCATTTTTTTTCTTTGTTTCAACTGATTTTTACTGAATCGCTTGAGCTCTGCTTTTTTTTAGCAAACATGACACATAAACTAACCAACTTTAGTGGCAGCAAGTCGGTGAAACTGTGCGCACACTTGGCGGCAGGAGCTGGGGCTGATGCCTGGCAGCACACTCAGCTGTTCCGTCAGAGCAGAGATGATACATCTAGCACGCTATTGGTGGATGTCATATTCAACTAGTTACATCACATTCGCACATTATATACAAGCAATATTTTATTTATTTATTTTAGAAACCAAATTATTGTAAGTAATAGTTTTTCAAATATTTTATTTGAATAGTAAAATATATTTTATAAAATTATTAAAATTAAGTTATAAAAATAGAACATTCTGAATGACACAAAAATAAAAAAGCTTTCTAAAATAAATCAGGCTGAATTAATAAGAAGCATAGAGTAAACAAAAAAAATTGTAGAAATTTTGATTAGTTTTGCTAAGAAGAAAATAAGAGTAAATGCTGATATATTATTCATGTCAATGCGCGCAGGGAAGCAGATAGTCTGAGTAAAGACACAGCTGGTAGTTGCAGGTCTTGTTTTACAATATCATAGTAATTACTTGCTTCGTAGTGTAGCATATATTTTAGTTCTACCAAAGTTTCACCATTCATTTTCCCTCCGAGTCTGCGTTTCAAAATACAAAATATGATTCAATTTCAACCTTGTAGCGAGCGTTCCTTTTTAGCTTTTACACGTTATTTGCAACCACTCAATGAGTTGGGAACATAGTAATAATTGGTCAATTTACTGTTTTCATAAGCCTGCCCTAGATACTTAAAAATTACAAATCATTTAAATACAATTCTTTCTGGTATTTCTCAGACATTTTATATCTGTAGCTATCAGCAACTAAAAGTACAGGACCATCTCTTAATGTACGGCATAATGCGTGGGTTACTCTGTTATTCAAACACTAAATCAACATTATAGTTGAATAAAATCAGTATTGGCTTTAAAAAAAATTTCTGAATATATATTTTACCTGCTGATTTAATATATTTTACCTGCTAACTACTTCCTCCAACTGATTCTTTTTAAACCATGCTGTCACTTCATCTTCATTCCAAGTACAACATTCTAAATTCTTATTTCTGACTGGTTCTGCGGACTTTGTAATCACAGTTAGTTTAGATTCAGTTTCTCTTTTACTCTGTGTTGATGTGAACCCTTTTACTTCTGTAGGGAAAACATCAAATATTCCAAACATTCCAATCCTGTTAGACTTTTATTTACAACAAACAAATAATTTTACTAGGTAATATGAACTGCTTGCAAAGTAAAAATTTTAGGAAAGAAAACAATAACTTTGAACAAATTAATTTTTAAGAAGTGAACATAAAGTTTAGAAACAGTTTTGAAAACAGTTTTTTGTGATGAGTTGAGATATGTTTCAGATTAATAGGTCTGACTTAAAGCATATATAAATAAATATACAGCTGGCTTGTAGTGCTGACAGAAAAAATGCAACATGTAAATTTTATGGTTATAGCACATGATTTTAATGCATACTAATAAGATTTCTCTAAACATTAAAAACTACCTTCTATAGGGTCACCTTTGCCCTTATCACCAAGTGTTTTAATCAGCTGCTGGTAGATTGAACTCTTTTCCTCCTGATTGGATAAGTCAAAGGACAGCTTCATTCCTAGCAGTAACCCCAGCCAACCATCTGGGGAGTATTTCTGCTGCACTTTCAGTGGTATGAACTCTCTTTGCAGTTTATATGCATATTCAGCCTCTGAACAAAATGACCGTATAAATTTATAATAACTTTTGGTTAAAATGTTTAACTATTGACGAGATTCACTTCATACTCCAATAAATCTGATTAATAAATGAAATATATTATGATATATTCAAAACTTAACTTGTACTGCTATTAAATGACACAAAAATAATAATTCATTATAATATAAGCTAGCAGTATTAATCAATAATTTTTTTTATAAATTGTACTGCACTTCACCAACACTGTTTTATTTGCACCTTGAGACCCATCTCAGACCACCACATGATAATGTACCTGCTCTACATGCCGGACTGGTCTTGTACTTCTCTGACACTAGTATCAGAACCACCACCGCCTTTTCTATTGCTTGGCTCATAGCTGAGAGGGTGCTTCCGGCTGTAAATACAAAGTGCTTATGAGCTAGCTACTTAGCTCAACTATAGCTTACTGTTTAAAAGTTTATTGTTCAAGTAATTAGACTATGAAAGATCAAGTCATCAATAAATTTGTGTGACACTCTGATCATGGGTGTTTCACAATATTTAATTAGGAAAATAAAATTGGTAGTTGAAAAAAAGCTTAGAGCCTGTAGCTACATGAGGCACTATGAATTATCAAAGTGGCAGTAACTAAAATAACTTAGGTTAGAATGTCAGCTGCCGAAGAGTTATAAATACTTTCACGCGTTGCTAAAAATATAAGCAATTAACAATAAAAGTGACCGTTCCAAGAGCATATCATATACATACACATGTTCTCTATGTCCATCCACACTCTATATCCATTATTATGCAAAACCTCTTTCAACTCCCTTGCCTCATCTTGCACAGACCAATTGTAGCTTATCATCACATGACCTGAAGCATATGACAAATAATGTACAGGTGTATAACTATATATAGATGTAATCACTATTATTAATATTATTGGCTGTGGCACAGCTTAACATGGTGAAATCTCCTAACATAGACCTAGTTCCACTAGGTTGAGAGAGATAGGGAGCGTTCTTCTTTTGTGTGCAACATGTCGCACTTTTGCAATCCAAATTTCATCTATATATCTCTTGCAAAGATTTTGGCAGCAAAGTGTTGATTAAAACTTTCAATTCTGATTTAGACTTTTAGCAAAATCTTGGATAATTTATATATAAGAAATAGCTGCATTTTTCTGTTTTGCCAGAACTTGTGACTGTGAGCCACTTTTTTTTCATTAGAATTGATAGTTAATCATCATTATTATTCCTATTATAGATTGTCCTAGCTAGTTGTATATTTATTATTTTGTGCAACACATATAGCTATACAAGAATACATATTTGCAAGTCATACCTAGATTACTAGTTTCTGAAATCTTTGGATTGTCGTCTTTCTGCTGCTGAACTGTCCATAGACAGCCGGCAGCGGCTGACCTGAGCGTCTCCTGGTCAGAGTTAGCTAGATTCTGTAATGCTAGAGTAAAACAAAACATACACATTTATTCGTGGTGAGAATGCACTAGGCTTGATTTTTTGCTATTTAAAAATTGAACTTACGAAATTACTTTAATATTGTATCTAATTATAGCCTAAATATAGAAATTAATTTTAATTAAGTTTCATATTGAAATATTTTAGTAATAACAATCACTATCATATTATCACTGTAAATAATAGTTTTGAAAATCTTAAATTTTTTATAAAAGTACATAACCCGTTAGGCTTTATATTTGTACTAAAATCCAAATGATGGAATGAGTTCAAATTTTTGGTGAGCATAATACTATTAAGTTGTTATTCATATTGCATTTCATGTCTTTCCCTCACAAACATGCTTCCCAATATAGCAACATAAGTTATGTAATATAAAATAAAATAAATTATTTTGTTATTATATTACATGAAACCAGTAACAAACCTTTCATGATGCCCAAGTTTTGTGACACTTCAGTAGCAACTGACTTATCAAAACATAGAATCCAAATACCATGACACGCCTCTTCCTGTTCGGCAATACTTCCTTCATCTAAGAGATCTCCGTAAAGCTTGAGACCACCATGTTCATTTATAGTGACTTTGTTCGCATCAGACACGGCTATCTTGTTCAGTCCTAAATATATACAACAAATACTCAATATTCATTCCTAAATATATACAACTAATACTCAGCGTTAGTATTATTTTCTTTTCTTCTACAAAATTAGCAAACAAAATATATATATATGTGTAAATAATGAGTTAAAATACATGATATTAAAAATATTTATAACTATATTCTCATAATTATGAACTTAAACTACATAATTAAACATGAATTATCACAGCAATAGTTACCATCAAGTATTTCCAGTGCATTGTAGTTATATGTAGGAGATTTATGCTCTTTTGTACTAAGACAACTTCGAAGTAAATCTATTAAAAACTCTATAATGAAGTTGGAGGCAGCTGATTGTTTTTGCTCATCTTCTGTAAGAACATAGGCTAAAATCATCAGAGCTCTGCCTTTAATGTTTTTATTAAAAGCTCTTTTCCCACTAGCAATGGCCTGAATGACTTCAATTCCGTTACACTCTCTCATCACATCTCGAGCTTCCGGAATATACTTAACAAATTGGAAGATGATACCGAGTAGTGCCTTTAGAGTATCTTGAACTCTTTTCACTTTACTGGTGCTTCTTCTGAATGCGTCACTGCTTACTATAGCCAAAATATACTTGAAAAGCTCAGTATACATTTCCTGCCGATGAATTGGATTGGTTGATATAAACCATAGGGCCATCAACATGTGATACAAAGCTTCAACGCTGTTAGGATTAGCGCTTTCCCACTCTTGAAATGTTTTGATGTCCAGGGAGTCAGTAAAAAAACTTTTGAAAAGTTGAGGTAATCCTTCGTTTATAAAATCTTGTTGCGATTCAAGCCAAAATTTCTCTACCTGACAGTGTTTTCCAGAGCTCAGATATCGAAACCATCTACAAACATTAGAATGTTGTAAAATTATACCACCAACTATATACATGTGTATATATAGAGTGCCAGTGCTTGAATAACTAGTAAAATGTGCTACATATATCTAATAGCATGTAATAAACGCTAATAATATTTGTGTAAATGCTAAAGTCTTTAAGGTAAGTAGTGTCTACCTTATATCAAAAATGTATTGGGTAGGCTGTTCAACAAGCTGATTGGGATTTTGGAGAAGAAACTTCAAAGCTGTCAAAGACCTTGCTTTTCGCCAAGAATAATTTTCTTCTGTTGTTACGAAGTCTCCAAGTTTTTCTACCATCCAGTTTTCAGGTGGCGTCCATACCACAGAGTCTGATGTATTTAAATCAGTTGCAACAGTACTAGCATCTTCTATTTCTTCGTTAGTTTTTAACACAGAAACTTTTGGTTTGGCATGTGTGACTACAGGCTTGCCACTTGGTAGTCGATTTGACTTTTCTAATGTTTGAAATGGTCCACTCATAATTGCTAAAATATATTAATGCATAAAATTATTATAGAGAGTATGGCATTGTTTAAATTTTTTCTAATTTTACACATAAGATAATTATCAGCAAATACTTGTAAAAATTTAAGTAAATATTCGATAATCATCATCACTTGGTATTAAAATATATGATTCTATGATTAAATATAGTTGATGACTAAAGTAAATAGTTTCACATCTAACATATCAATAAGCTGCAGAAAAACCAGATTATCTGAAAATCATAGTTAGCAATTGTGCAAAATACAAAAACTTATGAAAACAAAGTCTAACTGCCTAGTGATAGTGCATATGGAATATTAAAATAAAGCCTGACAACTTTAAACATTTGTGATACTTGCACTAAATAGTTTTTTATATATAAAGTTAAATAGATCTGTTTTCAAAAAAGTGGTGAAGTGTTGAATTTCAGTGTTAAACTTAAGCAGGACAATTGTAAACATAGCTATATGTGTGTACCTCATCCAAAATGGCTATATATTAATAATAATTTCTTTTGCTGGTGTAATCTAGTAAAACTAGCAGTGGCTAAATTTAAGTTTAACTCAATTGGTAAACAAAAAATTAAAAGTAAAAATATATTAAATTTAAGCAATTTGAATTTTATTATTTTAATTTATCACTTTAAGTTAATAAGTTAGCATCTCTATAACTATAAGTTATAAGAGTATAGCATCAACTTCAAGTTTAACTATAACATTAAATTTAATGTTATAAGTTACAGATAAAAAAATATTGCTTACGTTTTCAATTAGAAAGTAGCTTTAAACCTTAATTTTGATATTTTATCCCAAGCATAAGTTTAATCGTATGAACCAAGCTGTGATACTCATGGTCATACAGTTGAAGCCAATTTACAATGAACAACACACTGCCTACAGTGTGTTAGTTTACAATTGCGCAGTTACCATTAAACATCCGGTTAATGTTTCCGTATTGTACAAGTGCATAATAAAAGAATCTGCGCTAGTTAAAGTTAAAACAATTAGAACAATCAAAACTTTTTTAAAAGTTAAAATGAAATTAAATAAAACAAACAACAAAATATTTAAAACTAATAATAATATAGCTATTATTATAATTATCAATATGCCGAGTCAGATCGTTGCGTAGGGAGCAGCAAGCTTACTCGAGTTGTCTTTTCTCAATATTAAAAGATTAGCACATGATCAGTGTCATGTGACTTTGATATAGTCTGTCTGTTCTGTCGACAATTTTGATAATTCAAGAACTTCCATAATTGTAGTGAAAGCGAGTGCTGTGTCCGTAGAGAAAAACCTGTTCTCTTTTTGCATGTGAACTAAAACTAGCACATATAGTATCCTATAACTCTATAAGCAGCAATTGAGGGAAGCAGGTCACCTTGTAATTAAATTTAATTGCTTTCTATTATATTTTATTCAAGTGTGTCACAACGCGTCAAAATGTTGAAGCTAGTTACTAGATTTCTAGATTGGATCAAAAGCTTGTTTTGGAAAGAAGAAATGGAGCTAACACTTGTTGGTCTTCAGTATTCTGGCAAGACAACATTTGTTAGTGTAATAGCTGTAAGTATAAAATGCATTTTGTATTTTTAACGTTAGCCTAAGGCTAATACTAATAGTAATACTAATACTAATAGTTAGGGCAACACTAAATTACTGACTAAACTGACTAAAGTCTAACACAGTAACAGTAAGAGTAAGTGTAACAGTAACACTAACAGTATGAGTAACTGTAACAGTAACTACTAAGACTTAGAGTAAGACTAAGAGTAAGGTAGTTGGAGTCTCTAAGTCTATCTCAAGACTCAGAAGTCAAAGTGAGTTAAAGCTCAAACTAATGGTAATAGTGATAGTCCTGGTGATAGGGAGATAAGGATACCCATACTAATATTGATGTTATAGTTATAGACTCATACTAAGTCTAATAGACCATAGTGATAGTGAATGTGATAGTCAATGGGGGTAGCAAGTGTAATTTAAAACTATAAGATAGAGATTTACAACTGTTTGATATTGTGTGAATTGCTCATTTTTTTCACATTGCAGTGCTATTTTGACCTGTACTATAACTATGAAAGTGACTATGACTATCAGAATAATAATGACTAATAGTAATAATGATTGTGAGAAGCAGGCTGACTCAGTGTGATTATCATGATGATTATTACGAATAATACCACCAATATTAATAGTTAATGTGAATAGTATGAATTAGGTGCATGTGATAAACAGTACTTTAATTAAACAGCTTATACCTCTGAATATGGAGTATAGATACTTGAAGGCAAATGAAGCACTAGATGAAAACTTAAACTATAACTGTTTTTATTGTATGTAATATTTACCCTTAGTTTAAATAATGCTCTCAAGTTAAGTTTAAAGAAAAGTAAATTAGGTCAATGGCTAAAACTGTGTACTAGAAAAAATTTTTTAATAAGATATTAGTATTTTTAGTATTTTTATATCATTACGTGATTGTCATTGGCTTTTGCTGTCTGCCTTCCAACATTAAGTGAAATCACCCCATACCTTCCACCACCACCACCCCTGTTACGTTGTGACTTAAAAGTATCCATTTATTGACTACTGAAGGACAGCTTTAAATGCACCAGTAATTCTGTTTTATTCATTACAAAGAGTTTTATCTACTCTCTATTTATTTCTGAATAAAACAAATGTTTCTGGCTTATAGGATAAAATACTTCTTTTTGTTTAGATTTTTTTATTTTATGGGAATTTATCAGGTGATGTTTAGTAACTCTAATTCACCCAGCTAGTGCCAACTTCATTATTCATAGATTGGCTATTATTAAATAGCCTTTCCGAAGTTGTATTTCCTCATAGCTTCAACTGATAATTATAATAGTATATCAAAACACTGAGCTATAATTTTTCAATAAAAGCAAAAACATGTAAAAAAGAGTGCTGTAGATATGAAGCTCTAGTCTGTGTTCCCCTCCTCCCCCCCCCACCCCTACTTGCACTACATCGGAAAGGAGAAAAATCTAAAATCAGTTGAAAATTTTCGAATATAAACAATAATCTTGCTTCTTGTATCTGAAGTTGGATTCTGTAAGCACCAGACTAAAATTTTGTCAATGAATACATTATTTTGAGTTGTGAACTTTTATTAGATATGCGAGACATATATGATATGTAAACAAAATTGATTTGTTTACAGTCTGGTGAGTTTACAGAAGACATGATACCTACAGTAGGTTTTAACATGAGGAAAGTAACAAAGGGCAATGTCACTATCAAGGTGGGTAGACTAGCATTATGTTATCTCTTCTATGCCACTCATATAAGATAATAATGTTATTTGATAGTAGACTACAACAACTAGAACTGCAACTTCCTATAATGTATAACCCTTTCTCTTCCACCTTCTAGTTGTTTTGCGTTTGACTTATTCTATAAATGGAATAGCAATTTTTTTCAAAATTATGTGCTATTACCTCATATATGATATGCTGTATGTAGTTATATCAATGATAGCTTTTAATTTTCATAAAAATTATACAGTCAAATATAACTAATTATTCTGTAGAAATGTTACAACAGGAAAATAATACGATTGAATTTTACCAAACTTTTAAACCAATAAATTTGCCAACCAAATGAGCGCTATTGTTTAGCTAAGATAGTTACTTGTTCTGTTCCATTACTTAGTGCAAAAGTTTACACATAATCTTATTGCATACCTTTCTGTGTGGTTTGTTGACAGGTTTGGGATATTGGTGGCCAACCCAGGTTCCGTAGCATGTGGGAGAGATATTGTAGGGGTGTTAATGCTATTGTGTAAGTATTGACCATTATGTTTGTGCTCCCTCCATAACTCACGGATCACTTTCTCACAAAGTTACATAGGTCATGAGAAGGGCTTGGGCCCTGTTTTGTGGTCCATGTATATGTATATAGCAACGTAATGGCTGAATATAACGAATTAGTAAGTTAAATTTAACATTCCACAGATTGAGGTTTTTGACCGGTAGCTTAGTGAGATACGGAGGGAGCACTGAATAGTATTATAAAGTAATTCTCAAGTAGTGTAAGTTATTACTAGTCAGAAGTTCTCCATGCCTTTTAGGCTGTTTTCCAGTTTTATTGTCAACAAATGCCTTACTTTTCCTTTTTTTATGTCCTGAAAGTTCACTCCTACACTCTTATGCATACCTGTTTAAAATATAATTATACAAAGATACTAGCTGTAAATAATTGCAAGGGAATTTAAGAGAAGCTAAAATTGTTCACTTCAGTTTCTACTAGAGACTTCTTGAAAAGTGTCTGAACAAATTGAATTTTACTAATTTTGATATTTCTGTTGTTACTAAGCAAGATAGAAGAATGTAAAATATGCAGCTGAGGTTTTCTACTGAATTTTCAAAAAAACATGGGGTGATGTTTATAGAGTCTATCACATCATCTGTCACCAGTATACTACTTCTTCACCCCATCCAGTCTTGAAGTCATACCACTTCCTGCTAGATGTGTTGAGCAACTTTTTGCTGCCAAATTTTACAATATCATTCAGATGTTGAGGTCCCAGAGTTTCTCAATAGTTTTATGAGTAGATAACCAGACTCATTGGTGGATACTTTATTTATCAGCTCACTTCAGTTGTAACTCATTCTCAGTAGTAACTTACTCTCAGTATTAACTCACCCTCAGTATTAACTATTAATTCACTCTCACTATGACCCGCTATCAGTATTAACTCACTCTCACTATGACTCACTCTCGGTATTAACTCTCAGTTTTCACTCACTCTCACTATGACTCGCTCTCGGTATTGACCCCTCACAAAATGATTAATTTATCACCTACTTTGTTGTGATCATATATAATATGCAATAATTTAATGCTTTGTCGATTGTTTTATTCTTTTGTTAGCACTTGATGTGTTACATAGCTAGATAATTCTTATAAATTGTCATTTTGACTGTAATCTAGTAAAATTAGCAGTGGCTAAATTTAAGTTTAACTCAATTGGTAAACAAAAAAATTAAAACTAAAAATATATTAAATTTAAGCAATTTGAATTTTATTATTTTAATTGATCACTTTAAGTTTACAAGTTAGCATCTCTAAGTCTATAAGAGTATAGCATCAACTTCAAGTTTAACTATAACATAAACATTAATTAGCCATATTAGAAAGACTTGTACTGTGCCTTGTACTTAGTGGTGCCTGGAAGAGTGTTTCTGTTACATTAGAAAGTCATTTACTGGTTGGCCAGCGTATTGCCAGCATGTTATGACACAAAGTCCACAGTCACTACAGGCTCCTCAGCAACAGTTTTCTATTGCTATAACCTGAGTTCTCTGTGATACATCCATACTGAAGGGTGGTACAGGCAGCCCACCGCACTTCTGTACCCAGAAAATTTTCCTTTATAGGTACATGGTAGACGCTGCAGACTCAGACAAAGTGGAAGCTTCTAAGACTGAGTTACACAGTCTGTTAGATAAGCCTCAGCTTCACGGCATTCCTGTGTTGGTGCTGGGCAACAAGCGGGACCTACCAGGCGCACTGGATGAGAAGGAGCTTATTGAGAGAATGTACGTATTGTCAGAGTAGTTGTGTGCTCCTGTAGTTGAATGTAGTGCTACTATTACTAGCAGGTATGTTGATAGTAGTACTAGTACTGGTAGTCATGGTGATATAAGTGATCTTACTATTGAATATGCTTAAACTAGTAATAAGACTCTGCATTTGTCTTTTCACGCATTTATTGCTGGTACTTAAGCTAACACTGCTGAGATTATTATGTTCTCAGTCTATCAAAAGGTTAAAAGTTGGAAAGGTGTATGTGGTAACCAATTAATAACACCTTTTGATTTAAAATACAACAGTTTTCATGCCTATAAAATAATAATTTGAAATCTCAATGCTTGCAGATATAAATAGTACTTATTTTATTTCTAAAAATAAGTTTTCAGAAAAAGCAAGTCTCACACTGTTACATGTAGATTAAAATTTTTTCTTTTTCTGTGGCCAGAGTAATGATTCCTTACAAGGGGCAATAGATTCAGTGAATTATAGCCTGTGACCTATAAATTAGTAGTGATGTGTAATCTGCTCACATGAGCTGAACTAAAATAGCCACCAATTGAGCCAACAGCATACGCAGTGAATCATTGATTCTGTTATCTAATCCAATTAATCATCTCGCTCTCAGCAGGATGACTCAAAGGGTGAAGGTCAATTTCCTATTGCTTGTATTTTCATGTATAGTGGTATTCCCAGAGTGATGTAGGGAGAAGTTTTGAGAGTCTGTTGATGTTATATTGTATAAAGCCAGTTTTTTATAAGGCTTTTTTCAATATTTGAACGGCAAAGAATGTAAAAATACAAAACTTAAATTAGAATACAATCTCTGTTGATATATCAAAAGTTTCCTAAACAATTTGTTTTAAGTTGAGCTGGTAAACTGAATCGATCAAAACTTGTTGGTATCAAGTACTATACAATGAAATATCCACTTTAATTTAGGGTGTCCCCAAGTTTTGTAACATGCTGGTGTTTTATGGGTCACTCTGAGTTAAACGTTATAATATTTAAAATAGTTTCTGCTGGTTTATATGTGTATGTAACTATATATATATATATAATTTCAGCTTACAGTTATAGTATTTTAGTAGTTTAACATTACAATTTTATTGAAAATTTAACGTAAATATATCTTATCCTGTAGGAGAGTAAGTACTATAGACATAGTAATGTTACAGAAAGCCACTTCACTTCTGTGCGGGAGATTAAAATATTTCTAGCATAACATCTACTTCATAGCTTTGGTACCTCCAAGTTAATCAGGATACTAGTTACATTGCTCCACTCAGCAATCCGAGTGTCTCTCTTATTGTGAACTTCAGTGCACATGTACCCCTAGTGACTGTATTTTGTAAAACATTCTCTACATTATAATATTTCATATTTCACATTTTCATTGTAGGAGCCTTGAGTCAATCAAAGATAGAGAGATTTGTTGTTACTCTATATCTTGCAAAGAAAAAGATAACATTGGTATGTAGTAAAGGTTTTTATAGTTATTATCTATTGTTGCGTAGCTATATCTTGCGATTTTATTTCTGCAATTGATCATTGTGGTGAAGCTTGGACCGGTCACATGTGCAAAGTTAATTTTTGCAGGTTAGATTTTACAAACTCCTGTGTGTTTCAGATATCACTCTGCAATGGCTAATAGCTCATTCCAAATCTGGCAAGTGAACAGGAAGTCCCATCTTGAAAACTTAATTGGATAGTACAGGAATCATTCCCAGTAACACAGTGAACCATTTCAACAACTTTGGAGAATACTTAATAGCAATATGTCCGCAGGTCTGACGTGAGCATAGATAACTCCCTGTGACTCTGGAACTAGATTTGTAGATTTGTTGTTGCTACCCCATTGTTGTTATTTGATAATTCATGAAGCTGGTCAAATTGATACCAGTCTTATGTGAATGTTCTTTCAGCCATGTTGCATTATTTAGTAAGCTATGCTATTTACTTGTTTACTCAAATTTATTATATTATTCCTATAGCACATTTATTTTGGTTATATTTATTTCAATTGTTTGTAACCAGTGTTGTCTAAATGTTACATTAGCAATAGAACAAAATATTTATTAAAACTGGACTCAATGAAATCACATTGACTGATGAGAATTTCCAACAGTATGATTTACTTATAAATTATGTTCAACAAAAATAATAAGGCAATTTGTTACTAAAATAAACCCCAAGAACTCCTAGGCTACTTTGCAATAATATAAGTAGCATGAAAAGGATAGGTAAACCTGAAAACATAAAAAATATACAAATTTATTAAAATGTGTATATTATGGGTAAATGCTTATGAACAATTAGAATAAGTATAATACATTGTGCAATATTTTCAAATGAAGTATTAAATATTATGCACTGGGGCAATACTAGAAGCAGGTTGACTAAATATCATGTAGCTGAAGCAGACAATGTAGTGAATGTATGGTTTGGTAAGCCATACCAGTAGAATAAACTTATATTACACAATTATTCTGAACTATTTGCATAATTTATATATACAGCTTGCCATTGAATCATGGCTATTTGTTAAGGAAAGTGGTGAACACAATGAGAAAAATGAAAATAAAGAGGGATTGGCATGAAGCACCAGTTTTTTGAGATTGATGAAAAGTATTTGATCAACTACCACAGCAATTCAATTTATTTGGTAGTGGCTTGGAACTTCCTATAGAGATACCGCCAGCATCAGCCATTGTGTTGTCGCCTATCTGCCTCTTCAATGCCTTTACAAATATATATAATACAATATAAGCTGAATAAAATGAATACAATGCTCCCTTACGTAATTCCATAGGTCAAGGAAAGGCTTGGACCCCACTTTGTGACTAATGTACATTATGTGTGTATAGGGACAAAATGGTCCAATTTAAAGGCTCACAAGTTAAATTTGGTATTCTACCATGTCATAATAATATATAAAAAATTGTAAGAAACATCAAAACTATATACCAATAATTTATAGTATAAATTTGAAGCCTAAAAGACATCCACTAAGGTGCATCCTTGTCAATGTTGCTATTACTTGGAACATGTGACTATCAAATTAAATCATTTCACCCACCTTGGCCAATTCCACAAATGCATCATCAACATTAGTGTTGTCTTTAGCACTAGTTTCCAAAAACTGCACAGCATCTAATGTATCCGCCATCTTCTTTCCATCTTCCCATGCTACTTTACGAATGTTTTCAAGATCTCTTTTATTCCCTGGATCAGAGTAGAGCAATCACCAGTAGTAAGGCATTTAGAGAGTTGGTTCAAGATACACCAAATTGGCAAATAACATAACAAAGTCACTGTTAAGTTTGAACCAGACAATTCCAACAGATATAGAAAGAGTACGTAAAGTATCTTCCATGTTGTTGTAAGAGCATAACTTTATGCACTCCACACTGCATCCACATTAAAAACATCAAAATAGTGGTAGCAATAGAAACTCTAACAAATGAGGGCAACAGAAAAGATTAAGAAACATGCGTAAAGATGCTTTATATTCACCTATGAGTAAAATCAGGGCATCATCACCAGCATATTTTCGAACATCATCATACCACCTGGGTAAGGCAGCAAATGTGTCGTGCTGTGTGATATCATATGCAAGGATAACGCCATTTGCACTTCTGTAATAGCTTTGAGTTATTGTTCGAAATCTTTCTTGACCAGCAGTGTCCCAAATTTGTAACTAAATTCAAAAAGTTACAGTAAAAATTATATATGCACTGATTTTTAAATTTTGTTTACCTTAGAATTTTCATATATGAGCAAAGTTCCTGTCAATAATTCTCAAAACTTGGGTCATAAAATGTATTTTGCTTAGTATAGTAACACTACACAGTTTATTATTCATTGCCGATAAATTAACAATGATCAACGGTAGTTGAAAATTGTCTCAGATTAAATAAAGCTAAATAGGGAAATATGCTAAGCCTAAAAGTAATATGTTTCAAATCAAAATATGGTTGAACATACATACGCCTGAGACCATTACATATTAAATTTAAATTATAATCATAATGATACAAATAATAATGATATTAACTAAAACTTGACTTAGGTAAATACCAAAATTTAAGTAGTTTACTCATCACAATTGAATTAACGAATTATAACAATAATTGCAAACATTAATCATTTATTTGATTACTATTTATTCAATTTCATTATATAATTTAATTTATCTAAATTTGTAAGTGTTACTATAAATACAATAATCATGATGATAGATGATAATCTCAATCAACTCTACATTTTATTCATATTCATATTGAGATTAACTTTAAAGTCAAAATACCTTAACTCTTTTGTTGTCTAATGTTAAAGTTTTCATGCTGAAATCGACACCAATAGTGCTGCTATTTTTCTCCAAGAAAGTACCATTTTTAAATCTTTGAACTATACAAGTTTTTCCAACTCCGGCCTCGCCAATTAAAACTATTTTAAAAAGATAATCGTAAGCTTCTTCTCCTTCCATTTGACTTTGTCTTTAATTTGATATTGTAAAATTTGTAAATTTGTTGATAAGCAATCGATCAGCAAACTGTATAGAAATAGAAGGCTGAAATCTAGATAAAAGCAATACGAAGTTACAATTATTTAAATTCTCAAAAAATCTTAGCGACAAGTAGACGAAATAGGTATTGCTATAACTATTAGTACCACTTTTAGTACAACTACAAAGTTCCACAATTTAGCAACAGGAAATGATAAGTTGTTAGCGCAGTTTCTCACTGATGCGCCACCAAAAAATAGCTTACGTGATACTCGAAGATCAATATTTGTTAAGAGAAAACAACTCTTTTTTGTACACCATGTTTTATTTCCACTAACCATTACTTTATAAGCAGTAAGCCCTCCTTTCTTTTATCTAATTATCAGATGAAAATTGCCAAATTCATTAATTATATGCTTTAATTACAATACATATTTTTCACAATTTTTCATTAGTCAGCAAGTGTTCTTACACAATTTACAAATTTAAAGGCATGAAATGTAAGCTGTTTACTAGTATGCTATGCCCATGCTCAACTCTATAACCCATCATGTATGTAAGCTAAAAAACCTATCATGATTTAAATATTGATGTGTGTGCAAACTGCTTTTGTGCAAAAATAAATTTCTGCATATTTTACTAGATGTTCAAAAAAGATTGTTTATATATAAAGAGTATGCGGGTATATCAAAGTCTATCATCCGTTGCATTTATATATAGATGATTTGATCATGTAAACAGTAGGCTATTATAAATTTAAATTGAATGCTGTAAATAAAAAGTAGATGGCTGTTTTTATCCCAATATATTAGTAAAATATGGTACCGCTATATGTTGTTGTTGTTGTTTTCTTTATTTCCATCAAAAAAAAAAAAAAACAAAAGGACAAAAAAATACAAATATACAACAGTAACACAAAAAGAGCTAAATTCAATTTATATATAATATCAAGATGGGGGCCCATGTGCTCAGTAGCATAGCTATTCAAGGAGCGGGGCCCAAGTGGCAGTTGAAAAAATAGTGGGAACTATTTATTTAGATTAAGTTAAAGATTTTAGTAGGTGCTTTTTCAACAATATTTTAAATGTGGCAAAGCTTTGATGATGTCTTAAAGTCAGAGGTAGTTTATTCCAATTGCTAGACATCTGGTAGGACACTTGACGATGACCTGCTGCGGAGGTAGAGAGAGGTAAGGGTAAGGAAAGTTCAGAATGTCTGGTGAGGTAAGTTAGTGGTTGTTTGGTGTGAGATGGAGTATAATAAGCTGAATGACCAAGAAGACATAGGCGGTAGATATACAAGAGATCAATAGGAAGAATTTCGACTCTAGTGAGAGGGCTTCTTCTTGTAGTTATGCATGGTATCCTTCCATTCCACAAGTTAGACTCATGCATTATATAGGATATAATAGATGAGGGTTCAATCATAGATGAAGTCATATTAGAAAATTAATTTTGAGTGCATCTCACTAAATATAGCATGACTACTTTACACTGGAATTTTGAATTTATTTTTCAGATAATAATGATTATAGCAACCATGTGATTTACATTTCTCTCATCTCTGGTTCTACTACCACCAGAAAACTACTTGTTATTTGTTACTTATATCAAGCTTGCGTAGCTATTTTTCAATTATGACATTATGTCATCATATGACAGGCCCATATAGTACACATCTAATCACTGCTATCAGCTATATATACTGGGAGATAAGCAAAGGAAATAGAAAAAGATAATGTCACAAACACTATGATGTGGTACTTTAGCAGCAGATGGGCAGATAGTAGAGTTTGTAAATTCCCGTGTGAAGTTTTCATAGTTTTTTTTAATAAATATTTGTTGCTAATGTGATTTTTTAATTCAAATAATTATAGGATGGTGGATTTACTTAATACTCTATAATGAATGATCAAATAATACACATCAGGTAAATCAATATAAATGTTAAGGGTATATTCTGTATAGCCCTTGTGATCTGGAAATTAAGACACTAAATGAAAATTATGGTTTAGTTTTCTTTTACTGATAAATTTATTCAAAAAATTCATATGTTCTTATTTCTTAGTAATTAGAAAACAATTATCTCCACATGCAGTGTTTCATAAAATAATCTCCAACACCATTGTCAGTTGCCATCACGCTACCAACCGCATTAGCATTTTAAACTACTATTTTAAATTTGCTAATAAGAATATCTATTCCACAAACCAGTCAGGTATCAATAAAATAGGAAGTTGTCTGTTTAAACTTAGAGGCCAGCATATGAGTCTGTTTCATGTTACTTCCTTTTGCTGAAATTTGCTTAAAACCCTTATGTTATTACTTGGCTGAGATTTGTAATATTGTTGAGTCTTGGCTAAATGAAAATTTAGCAAAGTAATTCCCATTAGCAGAATTGACATGTGCAACCTTGCTTTATTA
The DNA here is from genome assembly GCA_964035545.1 of Bugula neritina. Taxonomy (NCBI): domain Eukaryota; kingdom Metazoa; phylum Bryozoa; class Gymnolaemata; order Cheilostomatida; family Bugulidae; genus Bugula; species Bugula neritina. Next base: position 3,497,171 of record OZ037768.1, read on the forward strand.
TGAAGAAGTGGTTGTACCACCATTTTTATCGTGTTTATGGAGTCATAGAGAAAGAGCTTTCACTGAATAAGTTAGAGTTTGATTGAAAAAACTCTGGCTCACTAAATTTTCTAGTTGATCTGCCTCATCCAAAATGGTATGTAGTGGATTTCGAAGGCATTCTTTCATCATGAAACATTGATTAGGTAAGAAGTATAAACAAGTGTCTAAAATGCATAACATACTTATACATGCATAGTTCAAAATGCTAAAATTCTAAATAAGTAATGTAATTTACCGCTTTGTGTGAGCAGAGTTCTTGTTTATATACAATAAATAAAGGTGTGTGTTGTGCAGGGTTGTAAACTGCATACCTATGTTTAGTATATTATATATACAACCAATGCTAACAAGTAATCAATGATAGCTTCTTATAATGATGATGGAATCAATACAAGTGGGTAGAGCTTACTGTTCACAACCATAATACATGACATTATATAGGATACATCACGAGGCTGTTGCAGTATTTTTAGCTCTTTTAATGCACATTAACAGCTGTTGCTCAAATAACCGAATATAATTTGCATATAATATTGTTACAGACTGTAGACCATGTTTCACTCGCCAGTGTCTATCCATGCTTCGAGCAGCAACTAGAAGGCACGGACCTCGTGACTTGTTCTACGAGGCAAGATGGTGCATCATTGCACAAGTGTAAGTGTGCTTATATTATTATTATAGCTTGTTTATAAATAGCAAGTATGCCTATATTATTATAGGTCCTTTATAAATAGTAAGTGAACAAGGGCCGAGGTTGATACAAAGGTATGAACTTTATTAGAGTTTATAGGTTTGACTGTCTTCAAAAATATTCCCCATTCAAAACATTTGGACTTTGTTTTCACTGCATGTATAGAGTCAGAACTTTACTCTGTCAAATGTGTTATTGCATAAATTACTCATGCATTTAGTAAAAGTTTCCTATCTGTGATGAAGTTTTGCTGAAAGGATTTTGCTGAGCTGGGGAGAAATTCAAAGTACACAAAAGCAACTGTAATTTAGTACCCTTCTTGACAAAGCTAATAATATTTGAGAACATTTAACATCTAACTGATATTCCTCACAACTCACCACTTCCAATAAATATCTTAGCATAGGATCAAGTCTCTAATGGCTAGCTAGTGTATATAATTATAATTTTATTCTTGAAAATTTCTAGTGCACAAATCAAGTTCCAAAGAAACCAAGTTACATTTACCCCATCACCCATAAAACCAGTTTCAATTTATAAAACATTAGAATATTTTGGTTGTCCTTCACCTTGATTGTCATTGGAAAGATATCAGCTCCATTAGCCACCACTGGGTTGGCATTGATTTCTAATTTTGAACGTCGGATTTTACAGAGCAATGAGGACATATTAACATGTCCTCCTTACACACATTGAAATCTTGGTATACTTTGCATGTTGAATTATTGCAGAGTAGTGCAAAAGGTACGAATTAAATGGACAATATTCTTCCACGGGATATTATTCGCAGTGGCCTTATTTCGAGTATGTGTTTTGGATTTACTACCTAATAGAAGAGAACTAATACTACTCCAACTTGGTGATTACGTGTCACAAACCGAGAGCTGGGAATATGCTTGGCTCTTCTCCATAACTGCATCAATTCTATCCACTCGAGCTATATGCTGCAATAAGCCTACAGCTTTACTCTTAGCTTCAACAAGTAAGTGAACCTTCTTTTATCATCCACTTCACTCCAAATGATCATTAATATGAGTCAAAATACCAAGTTGATAAAAACAAATTTTCAACTGTAAGAATCCCAAAAAATCAATTAAAATTATGCTCCAAGACTTAAAAAACAAAAGCTCTAAAGCATGGTAAATACAAACATATTGCTATGTAAACTGTGGTATGAATATCATGAAGTAGTATTAGGTGAATAGTTATTGCTAATGTGAAACTTCTGAAAATCACTGTAAGATGTTGATTGCTTAAAGGCAAACAATTTTTCATTTTAGGTAATTTCGTATTTGGCTTGCTGCCATTGGCTTATGGAATTTGGGACAATGGGCCAGAGTTACTTTCCCGTATTCAGCATCACAAAATTCTTGGAAATTTCTTCCTAGTTGATAACGATGTGTTAACAAACGCAACAACAAAAATGGCCAACACAACAGAGAATTTGGTGACCAGTGACTCGACATTTACTGTACTCCAATACTATTGGATAAGTCTGTGCCTGCAAGTTCACCTATTCCAAATACTGTTTGCACAGCAGCTTCGGAAAATACTATTGTCAGTGAACACTAAGAGATTCTATAAGTCATTGTAGTCATGGAAACAAACCAGAGTTGTCTGCCCTGAGTTCAAACCATCAACTGTGCTCGAAATGACACATCACTTTGATTTTCAATAGTCTCAATAAACACTTAGCAACCAACAACAGCTCATATGCTTACTAATAGAAAGTCTATAATTTATTGTAAAAATCAATTTGCTTCTTAAATGACATTAGCATTAGTTCATTTAGTCATAGTTTACGTTTAAAATATCAGCTAATAATATGTAGTTCAACTGACAACATGAACACAAGTTTGAGCTGATTTCTCCCACATACACACATGATACAATGATATGTGTGTAGCCAGGTTACAATCCAGTAGAATGAGTGTTTGCAACCAGTAGTGGACACCCATTTGCAACTACCTCCTTCTACGAGGAGGGGCGTGTGTAGCAGCAGGAAATTTGAGAGGAGCTGTGAGTTGGAGGATTATTTCAGGCACCTGTGCTTTTCTGTTCATTTTTGCTTTACAACCCATGGCTTTCGCCAGATCACATATTCTATGAACATAAAGCAAAACTTTATGACTAAAATTGAAATGCTTATGATACTTTCGAATTAAAGAATATATGTGTGATTCACTATTATAGATCACAATATTTGCTAATGGCAAATAACAATATCTATTTCCTGAAGCTATTTCCATTAGTACGTTCTGCGTCAAAACAAAAATATAATATTTCGTACTCAATATAGTTATAAATTATACACAGTAGCCTATAATACGAAAACATACACCACATTGCTATGCTACAACTATGACATCTTCCCAATTATTTTAAAATCTTCAGTCTTCAACAAATTATTTACTCACTTTTTACCACCAACTTTAAGATCAGCCATGAGTTTGTTACAGCAGAATGAGTTGTTCTCAAGACGCAGTGCCAGAAGCAGTATAGTAATGAGCGCCTTGTCTTTCAGCCTTTGTGGAAAAGCCCTGACAAAACCATGCCAGAATTATAATAACTAAACTGAAAGTTGTAGTCTTCTACATCTGTAATGTCTAGTTCTACTTTCGGTTAATTAAGCTGTGCATACATAGTACAGCATATACTAAACTCAATACTATATTGGCAATGCTGTTTGCATAGTAAGCAATACCATGAAAAATAACTAATTAGATTACGAAATTTAAAACTTCTACTTAAATCACTGAAACTGCATTTGAAGTAAGTCATTTAGACAGTAATTGTTGAATATTGATTTTTAAAATAATTCCTTATTCCTGTTGACTGTAGCTATGCTGAAAGTGTGGTGAGAAACTGATTTTTAAAACGGCAACTTTGACGAGTTACTTTTATGATGAAGAAAACTGGGTAAAAGTATCTCCTCAACTAAATTCACTTTTACTAAAAATTTTGAAGCCTTAAACGCACATTACTTAATGTGCTCGTTCAAATAGTAGAAACCCAAAGCTTGATGAGACAACTCCCAATAACATTCAATTGTACACACAGCACATATAAGGAAGACAGTAATGTGTTGTGTAGTATAAAGCTTCTCATGAGTTTGTTAATTAAGGTACATGCTTCAAAGAGAAACAATATAAATCAGTTATACCAACCTGTGTTTACCTGCTTTCACAGTATAAGTATTAAGAAGATGGTCAAAGCATGAACCTGGCATTTGATATAAACTTTCGTTGTCTTGTGAAGAAAAAGGATCTACAAACAGTAAAGTCCTATATGTTTATACTCTGTGAGAACCCCTGATTAGTAGGGCATTTTTTAAGCAGGCTAAGGACTTGTTTTCCATTGTGGTAGTGTAGTATTTACAACTGAATACCCTCCCTAACATCGCCAATGGCCTTCACTGGGATTTGAACCCATGACCTTGTGTTTACTAAGCCAGCGCTCTAACCACTAGACAGCAGCTGCTTCTTTTTACACAGTAAACAGCAGATAAAATTTTACATTCAAGCAAAAGCAATAACAGCAAAAAATTAACCTGCTTTATTTATAATGAAAAATTAAATGAGAAAAAAAATGTATATATGGAGACTCACCTTTTTGTTTGAGGTCAATAGATTTAAATGCGTGCAGTCGCAAAAGGAAAAGCAGGTATTTTATATACACTGAGGTCTTTCTTCGAGGAAATTCTTCCAACGGGAGTTTCTCTAACTGAGTCAGAATAAACTCCGGGTACCTGCAAACAGTGGAACAAATAATACAACAGCCAAAATACATAGAATATTGATATCAACAAATCTTGTTAAAAGTAGGCAAATAGCACATTATCATGTAGTGCAGAAAAATAGCAGCTCCCAACAAAATATTTTTGAAATCAAAATTATTTATGCAGCTAACATATTACATAAAAAGTCACTATATAAATAAGGATAAAATTAAATACAAACTGTAATATCAAATATTGGTTATAAATTACAATCTTATGACTAAAAGTTTTATACGTATTTAAGCGATCAAAATAATTACCGTTTGCTACTTTTCCATTCTGCTAAAGTACTTGCATCACATACAAAATCATCAACAAATTCTTCCAAATCTTTTCTGATGTATTCTGGGAAATCTATATCGGCAAGTCAAGGGAAAACCAACACTTAGCACCAACTAATAATAATTTTAAAGTTCAAATAACAAACTTTAGTACATTTAACTGAAAGCTGATTCAATTATAATTTCTGCATCAAACAAAATTATTGAACAAATTCTTTTTGAATAAGAAGCATAGGTTTCGCAAAGGTTTTGGATAAAAAATTTCATGAAAACCAGCTTATACAAGTTCTATAAAAAGGATACAGCCTTCTAGAGGGTAACAATTATCAGGGTTGGTTGTCTCTGTGTCATGTGGTGGGAGAATATCTTCTTCAGTAGCTACAACATTATTTACTCATTATATGTGAGAAAATAACTCCATGTAGATGATAGGTTCAAGTGACATCAAGTGAGCATTGTTGAAAACTACAAAGTAATATCCATATACATATTTTCGCATATATCAGTATGATAGTTAGTAAATATTAGTGCTGAGCTGGTATTAGCATTGACAGACCAAATACTGGCTCAGCACTAACGTGGATGCAATGAGAACCTGTTTTGACAGGAGTTTCCACAGTGCTGGAGTCAGTGACTGAAATATCCTCCACATTAGCAGAGTCGAGGGCAGCATTTATCATGTCCTGGTCCAGACCATGCCTCTTTCTTTTCATTACTCTTTGCTTCTGCTTTGCACCTCCAAACGCTTCTATTAAACTGTCATTCTACAGTGCAACCTGATCAGTACAATTATTGCATCTACATGGCTGGATTACAAGCCAATAGTATAAAGTATTCGTAAAACTATAATGTCTATTTTATTCTGTATATCATCTAACAAGCCTATATTTAGAATAAAATAAAAAAGCTTATAAATTGTAGCAAATACAAACTTCTTCAAGCTGAAGAACTGCGTCATATGAAAACACATATATTATCACACAACAACGCTTATTAAACATACTATAATTCAAAATTTAACTTGCCATCAAATATAAATTGCAATTAAATTGTGACTGGCTGCAGTTCTTAGCTTCCTTAGTTAGTTCAGCAGTTTTCTTTCTTTTCAATATTGGATCTGTTGTAATAATTTGAAATTACCTGCTCTTGTTTGGACTTCTTCGGTGGTTCTATCCATTCATCTGGCTCTTGGCCAAGACTGACGGCAGGGCGAAGTCTCACTCTTTTTAGTGGAACCAGAGTCATTTCCCCTGATTCAACATCTTCAACGCCAATATATTTACCATCATCCCTAACATAAAATCAGCAAAAAATCAATGAAACAGTATACACTCACTACATCGAAGAGCCAACGAATTTAAAACTGAGAAGACGTGATGACATTCATTTTTTACTAATAGTTTATTTGTTCACCTTGTAGACTGATCATAATCTCCAGCATACTCCATATCTCCAGCTTTTACAACCTGCAGGAAGAAAACTCCATAATTATTATTGATTTAAACAAAGTAATTCAAAAAAGTAACACAAATAGAACTAAAAAATACAGTCTTTCTATTTGCTACAAATCAAAGTTTAAAAAAAGCATTTTAATTCTTGGTTTAAAATAAATTGAAGCAGAATTAAAATCAGTGAAAATACTTACCAATTTGTGTAATCGTTCGGAATGCTTGCATTTCAAAACTCTTGCTGAAACTGTATTGTATGCACTAGGGTCCAGCAGTCCGTTAGTAAAACTCACTATCAAAATCATACTAACAAATATTGAACACCTAACACAATGACTGACTCAATACATTTTCAATCTGATTATCAAATATAGCACTTGTTGAACTAAGTGAATTTTTTTTATCTTATCTAAATTTAAAAATCCATGAGTTATATTGATATAAATCTTTATTAAGATAATAAAATTATTCACACTAAAATAACAAAAGGATAGGTTTTTCCAATACAAAATGAATTTTTATTCTAAAGAATATAAAGAGTAGTTATAATCTCACCAGAAAATAATGGCTTTAAATCATCAGTGTTCTTTGTAACAGCCCTAACTGTTTTTGATGTCATATTGTGAACCTAACTGAAAACAATATAACTCATTAATTTCCTGTATGTAATCTAGAAGAGAAAGAAAGAAGCCTACAATTACAATAATAGTAGCAAGACCAGGGGACAATATTCACATAGATGATAGCTGGTCATTATTGTAGCAATGTAGCTTATAATAACACTCATTAAAACATGTGTTAAATTAGTACTTTAATCAACATAATTTTGTTTTAATTAATTTCTCATAATGCCAATAATATTGCTTTTCTCGAACATATTGTGTTTGCGAACTCCTGTTTCAGCACTATCTTTGCACATTCATGTTATGGCCTGCCTCTGCACATCAAAATAAATTTTTTTTTAGTATAAAGAAAATTTAGAATAGATTTACCAAGCTAGCTTTAAACACAAGAATTTGCAGATGCAATATTGCGGAGCTACATAAGCAATGTTGGACACAGGACATGTAGTTCCTAGACCAACTAAAGCATAAACTAATTAATAAATTTATATCAACTGAAAAAGTATGAATAATATAAATATTAATTATAAAATAATAATTGATTATTATTATAATATTATTAATGTTGACCTTCATCCTAACAGAGGAAATAAAAACTAAAAATAAAATTAAATCAAAGAAAATTGCATAATATAAATATTCAAATTGATAATGATAAAGTTAAACTCAAACTATCTGAGAAGTAAAACCAAAAGGTATTGATTTTGAGCTGAAACTGCTCTTTTATCAGAACACTATGACCATCAATAATCAACATGAATATGATGATTTTCAAATACCAAGTCTATTACTATTAGTATTAATAATAATATTATAGTAATACTAATAGTAATACTAATAGTAATACTAATAGTAATACTAATAGTGATAACTGTTAAGTAATAATTATTTTAGTATAAACTAATACTAAGTCTAATGTCTAATACTAATAGTAATAGATCTAACTCTTGTTTTATAAAATAAGAGTAATTACTAATTACTAATTACTATTAGTATTAGTAATTACAGTCTACAGAATAAAACATAGGGATAATGATAGTCAAAATTATTCAATATACGTCACCATGACCATAATGATTATAATTTAGAAATTAAAATAATCTAACTATGATCACTACTTCACGTTTTTGTTGATCATACTCATAGTAATAAGATTAACTTCAACTCAGTAGACTAGTTAGTGTGAGTGCATCTTCCTATTTGAATTTTATAAAACGCACGTGGGTTATTCCGATAGTACTGGTTCTGAGTAACTGTAGTGCATCTCAGAATAATTCTTATATACTCAGTAATTTTATATGCTAGCTAAGGCTAAAAATAATATTGCTATACAGGAAGCGCTGTATCGCAAAGAGCGTATTCATTTGCGCGGATCGCTTTCATAAAGCGTAATTGTCTTCACCCAATAAATACGTGACGCCGTAAACCGATTGAAACAAGTTTTTGGGTCAAATATTCACTCACACTGACACTGAACTATGCTAGTAAATTGAGCATTGGAGGCTACTCAGCGTTACGCTAAATTAGAGTCAGTTACGGTCATATAGCTGCACTGTTAATAGTAATAAGCTCAGTCAATACTAATAGTAGTAGACTTAGTCTTACTTTTACGGTTACTGTTACTGTTAGTGTTAGTGTTAGTGTTACACTTAATCTTAATTCTTATGAGTTATGGCTTACTGTTACTCAGTTACTGTTAGACTTAGTGTTAGACAAGTTTAGTCTTACAGTATGAGTATGGCTATGACTATGGGTATCACTCTCTCACGATCAGTATGACTATCACTATGATTATGAGTTATGACTATGAAGTATGAGTCGTCTCATGGTGATGGTGATGGTCATTCACTTCATTGTGATTGTATTTGTCATACCGACTCCGAGTACTCATTATGATTATGATTATGATGATCACTATATCACAAAATAAAAATGTGAATCACATTCAGCTTCACAGTCAATGTATTTGTAATATATTTATAATCATAATGATAAGCACTATAATCAGACATTAGACTTAGTAGCTATAACTATAATACTAATAGTGATCATATTGATATTCATAATGATAATCATTATTCATTAGTTTAAAGATAAATTTAAGATAAGTGTCAGTATGATAATCAAATTAATATTGTTAGTATAAGTATAAGTATTAATTTGATTTTATAGTTAATAGTTACTGTTGGTAAGTTACTATTACACTTATAGTAATACTAATACTAATAGTAATACTGATATTCTAATATTAATGAACTAATAGTAATGAACTAATAGTGATGGTATAAAATTATTTTGTTTCAAATCTATTTTAAGATTGATAATAAACTATTATCATATATTTAAGATATAAATATTTATATTATATATTAAATTAAATATTTAGATTAAATTTAATTTATTTTAGAATATTTTTACTCATAGTGTAAGTTTTCCTGTGTTCAGTACTGTCATTGTGGTGTGATTATAGCATTATATTTATTGGCTATGCTTATTTAAATATTTTGATTATAATGATGGTTTTGTACTTATAACTCAAGTGTAGTACTAGTTTAATAAAAATGTAAAAATAACTGTCAAAATTACATCACAATGAACTAATGTAGTAAATAAAAGGGCTGTGTAACATCTCTAGTAATAAGATATGACTGTATTCAATAAGCCTATAGAGAGATTAGAAATACAGTTTCAATAACAAGAAAAAGTC